>JADLZK010011387.1:0-565268 GCA_015847255.1 Hyparrhenia diplandra | reverse complement strand
GGTAATTTCCTACAAAAGCGTCTCACGACAAACAAAAAGTACTCTTGTGTGAAGATATATCTGTGGTCACGTATGATACGCCAATAAAATGAAAATGTAGTACTATAGCGAGTGGCTGGTCCTTCACTCCAAATTTGTGAAAGCTATTTTGGAAGTAATTACGATAAAGGCTACTTGAGAAATCACACAACCTTACGGGAATGAAAGAGGTACTACAGCACCATCCAATGGTATATTTTCCTTACTGCAAAAGAAACGGTGAAAAGTTAGAAATATTATAAGAGTAATCATTTTTATTATTTAGATTAGCTACAAACATGATCCACAGGGTGTTCAATGTTTCGAACTCAGAGAATCTAAAACACCTATTGTTAGAGGAGTCAAGGGCCTGTGGGCCCCTAACCCATAAAGGCTAATTGGTAGCTTGCTTGGGGGCCAAGTCAACCCTTTCTATATAATGAGAGGGGATGTATCAATCTAAGGGAAGAAAGAAGAGATTAAGAAGGAAAACCCTTCTCTCTCTTGCCGGAGTGGGCGGCCCGCGGCCGGCGTTCCCAACGCTCAAACCCTAGGCGCCGGTCTCCTGCGGCCCTCACCCGCGTAGCACACTTGGTACTGTAGCACGCGGGTACTGTAGCAGCATCAGCCCTCAACCATCCCTCTCAATTCCCTCGGCCCATCCACATCCATAACATGCGGTATCGGGCTCTTTGGTTCGATCTCCACCATGCAGCCATTTGCATCCTCTCCGATACTTGGAACTGTTCTTGAGTTCACGGCCTCGATCTCGGCACAGCCCGACACCTCCATCATCAGCGTTCTCGGCATGGCGGGCGGCGTATGCCGCCATTCCGTCTGGCGCCTTTCGGCGTGTCGGCGGGCCCGTCACCTAAACGGCGTTGGCGGCGGTCATCATCGATGCTCGCGGCGCGGCGGCCGCCAGAGCACGATGAGGCGGAGATCCTGCTGGCGTTAGATCCTCGCCGCCGCGCGCCCTCCCGTCCGCATCCGCGCAGCCCGCGGCTGGGCCCGTCGCTCGCCCTCGACCACCTCCATCAGCGACGGATCCACCATGGAGGTGAGCTACGGCGAATCGGCGGCCCGTTGGCCTCCACGGCGAGGAGGCGGCGGCGTAGATGCGGACACAATCCGCGGTGCGCAGCCGTGTGTCTGAAGCGGCGTCGCAGCGACACTCCTCAGCTGGCGGCGTCTTCGGGAGCGCCCGGCGGTTGAGAGTGAGGCGAAAGGATGACTGGCGGACGGGCGCTGTTTGACGTGCGACGCCCGGTCGTGTCATAACAGCGGCGCGGCAAAGGCGCTTCGTCGGCGCTAGCGGTCGTCCGGTGCCGGGATATCGCGTCAACACCTCGCGTCGTGCGTCCACCGTCCACCTGGCCGGCGGCGCTGCGCTCGTTCCAGCGTCACTGCTGTCGATTACGCCCGCCCGCGAGCGCCGCCAACGTACCGTCAACCGTCCTCGTTAAGCCGCGACGCAGAGCTCGGCCGCGACGAACGCGCGCCCGGCGCCGCCGCGATTACGATCTAGCGTCCGCTCCTCGCCCGGCCTGCGGTGGTGGCGGCGCTCGTCCGACCCATGGAGCACGCCCAAAGGTTATGGGCCTACGGTGGGCGGAGGTTGTTCTTCTTGCCGGGTGAATTCTTGATGGGCTGCCTATGATGGCCCATTTTCAGCAACCGACGTGGGATCGGGGCACACGTGTCTTGATCAGGGTACGAAAGGCCTACACGTTCGAGTCACAATAAAGAAATTGAGTCCATTTCGGATCTGCGAATAATCTAATAAGCCAAGATGTAAAAAAGTCTTATTTTTATGTGTTAGGATTGTGTCTACTGGAGTCATTATTAGCGTCATTGTTAGGAGTCTCGGACGAGCTGCATGTCCAGTGGGGTGTAGTGTTAGAGGAGTCAAGGGCCTATTGGGCTCCTCTAACACCTATATATGATCCCCACTAGGGGCTAAATTAGGAATTCTCAAGCGTTCTCATTGGTCCACATCATCCACCATCCACTTGACCTTGCATGCATAAATGGAAAAATTAATCACGCATCCATTCAGTTACCGAACTCCACCTCTCAATTCCTAACGTGGGTGACCAATCTTCAGTTACCGAACTCGATCTACCTCCCCCACTTCCTATCGCAGGTGACCTTTCAAATTCATCTCAATATCAGACGTGGACAAAAACAGATAAAAACCATCCAATCATCTTCTGAGATTCCTTGATCTTCCACTAGCCACGGTAGATCATTATTACTCCACCACTAATCATTCCATCCACAAATCTCTGATCCTTCCTTTCAGCTTCTGCCTAATCTACCTCCCTATAAATTGCTTCACGGGCATTCAAGCCATGCCACTCGCCAAGTCCGTGGACACCAGTAGCACAACCACTTGCTATCATTTTACAGTTTAGACGTGTCGTCCAACTCGCCAGCCTGCTTGCATCTTCATCTCTGCGACTTTGCGGTGCTGTTGGCCTCCACTCTGGTAGCTAGCTGCTCCTATGTTTAAGCTTCCTATTTTCTCTGATTGCCAAGAGCTTATTGTTTTGGATTTTTTTTTAGGTTGTGGTTCAGCTCGAAAAGTGTTGTACGTTTTACCAGCCATATTTACTATATGTCGGACTCTTAGCTAGCTGCTGGACATACACAAGCTCTCATCTCTTAATTTTCTTATTTACATTTGATAAGCACATGCATCTTTATTTTTTTCCCTTGCTACTCGCATTTACCTCGATCTCTGAATTTATTTAGTTACAAGATTGGATGAGCATACACAACTTCTACCACATGTGCGTGTGATTCGAGAGAATGAATAGTAATGTTGTTGTTTTTTCTACCATATGCAGAATATTGTGATGCACACATACAAGCTTCTCACAAATTTCTGTCTAAAGGTTGTGATCAGTAGATTGACCATGATCCATTGTAAATGAGAACTTCATTATTAATCCTTCATGAAGATCATGTGCATGTATCATCTCTTCTGGGCATATTTATTTGCTTTGCTATCATACATCTATACATATACATCTTCCAATTCTTAGCAACCACAATTCTAACCTATTTATATTCTTACTTCATACCACCCGCACAACGCGAAATTCCCCTAGTATTTTTTTATTTATATAATCTCTAGTGATTAGTGAGCAATAATAAAAAATAGTAGTGAGAACTATCACGATGTTTTTTTATTGAGGTAAGTGTTGGTATTTCTTAAGCGTTTCTACAGAATAGTCCATAAGCGCACGAAATTACTGTTGTAGCATTTCACCTGGTGGTATTCGAGGGTATCATATTTTCACATGGAACAGAGATATCTCTTCGAAAGCTAATTCATCTAGGACAACACAAAGGTAGCTGATAAGGGGTAGAGAAGGATTCCTATGGCTTTGGGTCTAAGGTTTAGATAAACTCTAATCATCCTGCTTGCTTCGGGCACGCAGAAGCATACCTGGTCAGCCCGGTACCTTTGGCCCTATAGCTGTGCGCCCGAACGCCGAACAACGACATGGGGGATTACAAGGGACGGACAGGGCTGTCACCACCTGCCTCCTACCATCTCAATCGTACGAGTTCGAGGCAAACGAAGGTAGCCTCTAGCCTAGACACCATGTCTATGCTATGACTACTACTCTAGAATGATATCAAGGGTGACCCGACTGGCGAGGCCCTTCTACCAAAGCATCCACCGCAAGGGCGGACGACGAACCCGCAAACAATTAGAAACAAAGCTTAGCTAATTCATAGACTTAATAACCAAAGGAAACACAAACGCTTACTATGATACCTGTTGAGGTACAAAGCTGATGTTCGTCGAGGTACAAGTTGGGGAGACACCGACAAGTCCGGCGCTTCCCCGAGTTCTTCCTCACATCTCTTCCAAGAAATATACTAGAGCTAGCTACTAGGGCCTTGACCCATGACGTGGAAATGCTCTTGCTCAAGATTGTGCTCTAATGTGTGTGTTATTATTGTCGAATGAGGGGAGAGCATCTCCATTTATAGGTAGAGGAGAGGGGCCTTGAAAGAGGGAGGTTCACCTCATTCCTAGGGAGAGCAAGGGTTCTCCCTAGTTCGAGGGGACAAACCGGCTTGCATAGCATGCAACCGCCCCTCCACGCGGGGAGAATTCGTAGTCCAAATTTGGGTGCGAATGGCGATTTTTCAGGTCCGGCCGAACCCATGGCGCGGCCGCGCCCAAATTGGCGTTGTTGGGCCTCAAATTTTGGTAGCACGTAAGCCTCGTCATTAGCTTTCCAACGAGTCTTGTGCGACGTAAAACGGACTCCGTATGATAAATTTATGCCCAAAATACTCTAGGGTGGTCCAGCAGTCCAAACTGGACCCGAACTCGAGTTGGGCCTCCACTTCTTGGTCTTGATTGACATGATTTGGCTTGTTTTCCTTCCCCTTGGACAAAGCGTAGTCCTACGGTGCACTTTTGGTTTTTATTTGGTGCACTTTTTACCTGTTTCTACATTTATATCTACAAAACATATTTTCTTCGAATACAAGTGGAACTAGGTTAAAAGTTTGCAGGCGTGCACCAAGTATTACACACTTATTGTTTGCCGATGATAGCCTGCTTTTCTTTCGTGCAAACATGGAGCAGACAGGGGCTGTCAAATAGTTGTTGTCAGTGTTCAAAAGGTGTACTGGACAATTGCTCAGTCCTAGCAAATGTTCCTTACTGATGAATGAAACATGCGATGTGTTGTTCGTGGTCAAGTGCGTGATCTGTTGGGAGTACAACGTGTTGATTTTGAGGCAAAATACTTGGGACTTCCCACGCCCCATGGCCGGATGAAGAGAGGTGCTTTTCAGCCACTGGAGGAACGATTTCATAAACGTATGACAACCTGGGATGAGAGGGATTTATTTGCTGCTGCAAAAGAAATTCTCATTAAATCAGTTGCACAAGCTTTGCCTAATTATGTTATGAGTGTTTTCAAACCGCCACTCACCCTATGTGATGACTTGATGCGGCATATCAGAAGGTATTGCTAGGGCTCTAATGATGGACACCGGAAGGTTCAATGGATTCCTTGGGAGAAAATGATCGTGCGTGAAGGGGTTTGGAGGTATGGGATTCAGAGACCTTCGCCTTGTTAATCAAGCTTTATTAGCCAAGCAGGCTTGGAGGTTGGTGTTTTATCCTGACAGCATGTGTGCTAGAGTTTTGAAGGAAAAATATTTTCCGAATGGCAACCTTCTGGATACCGTTACAGCGGGAGATGCATCTCCTACTTGGCGGGGTATTGAACATGGTCTTGATCTGCTAAAACATGGCGTGGTGTATAGAGTCGGTGATGGTAAAAGCATCCGCATCTGGCGAGATAACTGGATGCCAAGGGCACATGGGATGAAACCCGTTGGTAGCTCTCGACCATGCAGACTTAGGTGGGTGTCCCATCTTATTGATGCTGAGTCGGGAACCTGGGATGAAACTATGGTCCGAAGGTATTTCTATGCTTGTGATGCGGAGCAAATTTTCAAGTTAAAAATCCCCCCGCAATGGGTGTGAGGATTATGTTGCATGGCATTTTGAAAAGAGTGGTTTGTTTTCTGTCAAAAGTGCATATCGGTTAGCAATAAGAAGGGAACATGGCGAAGGGGCTATCGGGGAGTAGTTCTACCCCCGCTGGACGGAAGGAAAGTATGGAAGACATTATGGGCTGCTGAAGTACCTGAAAAAGTAAAGGTTTTTCTTGGAAAATTGCAAATAATGGTATTCCTACACAGGCCAATAAATGTTATCGCCATCTCTCTCAATCCGTTGCTTGTGAGTTATGTGAATTCTAGAGAGAAGATTGTTTTCATGCCTGTGTGCAATGCCCCCATGCTGCCGTCCTCAGGCTGGCCATGAGAGGTCACTGGATGTTGCCAAAGGAAGAAGTGTTCAGCTATACAGGTCCTGACTGGCTACTTGTGCTCCTAAATCAATGTCCTGTAGAAGTTGTATCCAATGTGCTAATGATTTTGTGGAGGGCTTGGAGTGTGCGGAATGGGATATTACGTGCAAATCAACAACTCTCTATTGACAGTTTAGTTATCTTTCTCACTAGATATATGGACTCCTATAGGCTGGTGTAAAAGAAGAATAAGCTGCCAGATGTTAAAGGCAAGCAAAGCATTACTATTGAGAGGGGTTGTCCTTCCAGGAAGACCAGGCAAGGTAAAACACGTTGGGTTCCTCCTGATCCGGGCATTCTGAAACTGAATGTTGATGGGGCTTATCTTCTAGATTGTGGCAAAGCAGCTTTGGGAGTTATTATAAGAAATCATGATGGCCATGTACAGCTAGCAGCTTGGCGCCTTCTTTTCCATTGCAGGGATGCCGAGGAAGCGGAGGCAGCGGCGTGTCGAGAAGGAATTGTCATGGCAGCTCGATGGTCTGATACTCCTTTAATTCTTGAAACTGATAGTGTTGTGGTGGCTGGAAGATTGAGGAACGAGGATCATGATCGCTCGGTGAATTGGCGATTATACAGGAGGCACGTCGTGATTTAGACAATTTGTCAAGTATACAGGTGGTTAATATTAGTAGAAATCAGAATAGTGTTGCTCATGAGCTTGTTCATTATGCTATTAGGTCAGGTAGTAGTCAGGTTTACTTTAGTTCTTTTCCAAGTTTTGTTTTGTCTTTGGCTTGTAATGATACTCCTTGATTATTAATAAAGTTTATATTTTTCACAAAAAAAGTGGAACTAGGTTAATAGCAAAAGTTTATGTGACATAAGTGTGATAGTCCTCGTGTTTTAGAGATAAGTTGGCGGTATACAATGATCGATTTTAACCGCCAACAGGAAGAAGCGACCATAATTTTATTCATTAATTATCTATAAATAGTTATGAATTATCTATTTTATTTAGGCAAGAATTGTGGGTGTCTTCGGCCGCCGTGGTTACTCTACCAGTGAGGATGGCGCGCCAAGACTAAAAACTTAAGGGCAAGTGAAAAGAGATCATGGGAAAGCTCTCAAGTATTCAACTGCATATTCGTCGGCTTGAGAAAATTGTCATAAACCATGCAAATTTACACCTTTAATTAAAATGGTTATTTTTTTTATCTTAATCACAGGCTTGAGATGAGGTCTAAGCTGAAGAAACAAGTGAGGATGCTACCCCTTTGGTTTTTCAGTTGGCTATTACTGGGTATCGTCTTTGCGTGCTATCTTGTTGTGGAGGTGGTGGTATCTTGGGTGGCAGAGATAGCATCAGAGGAATTCATTAAGTTAGCAAAAGAACTTAAAGATGTGGCAAATGAAGTAGGTGAGGAAAAAATAATGAAATGACCGCTGAGCTAACCACAATAATCACTAAAACCATAATTGATATGTTTTTTTAGCAATCACAGAGCTTTTCATTGATTCATCACGACATGATTACAATCCGCGACCGCCAGTTCTACCAGCCAATCGGGGATAGTATCTAACCAGAAGAAAGAGTGTTCGGTAGCCGAAACGACCAAAGAGGCACAATAAACCATAATTGATTATGTTGGGGGCAGGTAAAGACTAGCATTTTAGATGCGCTTTAGAGAGCTACAAATGAGTAAAGGGCCAAAGGTACTCTCCACCTTCCTCCTCCGCTTCTTTTATAGGGGAGGTAGGAGGAGAGTTTTCATTCTTTCCCTTGGTAGGGCTCATATTTACAAGAGCGTTTTTAGGTGCTACCAATGGACCCTAGTACACTCAGAAAAAAGCCCCGTCCTAAGCTTTGTAATTGGTCTAGTGTGTAAGAATGCAAATGAGTAAAGAACAATTGAGTATTAGGAAAATCACTTAGGGCAAGAGATAATAAGATTTAGCCCTATGGTTCGGTTGCTTGCGAGCAACCTACATTGATGTCGCGACAAGTTTTAGTGTGATGGTTTGCACATCAATAAGCTACTCAAATTTGACACACAACCTAGATGCCACAAGAATCAATCAATAAGGAGTACACCAACTAGCCATGAGCATTAGAATCACGCTTTATGATCTTCTAGTGAGCATAATCCCCCTCATAATCAACTTGATTGGAGCCATTGCATAATCACCAAGTGAATAGTGCTCAATGATCCTCCCACATATAGTTATCTAGGTGATGGCAACAACCAATAATAACAAGAAATCCAAGGCTAAAACAACAAACTAGTGTCACAAGACACAAATCAACTAAGCAAATGCACTAAATCTCTCTCAATCTCACCTTGGATCAAATAACTTGAAAGGAGATGTGTAGTAGGTGTTCTTGAGATGTCACACAAGTGTTTGGATCAATTAGAATGCCAAGTGAAACCTCAAGAGGCCAACTACCCACTATATAGAGGGCTCCCCTAAAAAACCAGCGGGTTAGCTAGAAACACTAGAACAAGCATTACACAATCGGATGACTCGGGTTCAATCTAGAATTTAAACTTCTAGCCACTTCTTCTGGTGCCAACTAAAGTACACCCACCAGATAAATGCTGTGAATCCCCATGTGCTTGGCCAATTCAAATTTAGTTGTTGGAATCCCCAACAACTTTATCCTCTTCTCATGTGACTCTTTGATGAGGGGCACCTGATAAATCAGATGGCCCTCAAACCCTTCTATAGTAGCCACCTGAGAGCTCCTAGCCTTTAGCAGAGAAACTCTATTGATGAGCATCGAAATTTTGGTGCCACTATATACTCAAACTCTAGGTTACCACATCCTCCGGTGTTGTTTAGTGGGTGACCATCGTATAAATTCGGTGGCAAACCCTAGCCTCGGTTAAGTCTGCACAGTGCACCCTATACATAGCGCTTTCTCTAGTGAGTCACCCTCAGGGGCACTAGATAAATCTGGTGAGTGTAGAAACCATACATTAAATTCCATTTTTCAAAAACGTGTCAAATCCGTTGAATCCAATATGTTCAAGCACGAACTTCTTCACCTCAATCGTTGAGTTAGATTTTTTGAAAATATTTTTTCACTTGCATCTCACCATGTCACAAGTTCCACCTCATGGTTTATGCATAAACGACTATCTATCATAAACCCTAGCATATGTATATCTTTGTCTTGGGTTTTGGCCCTCATGGCTTGATCTTCATCTCCATCACCACCTAGCCTTGCTCACCATCATCATGTGGATTCTAGCTTAATCACAACTTCGGTGAAAGCATTAGCCCACTAGTTGTCACTTAGCACCCAAACAAAACTTAGGGTTTGCATTATGATGGTATATACCTGATAAGGGGCGTTGTCCCATCTTCCACGACATAGGATCCGATCTTGATAACTAGCCGAAGAACGGCCGATAACTAGCTACAAGCGGCAATAACTAGTGCAACCTGACGACACGCACAAGGAGCCAACCACCATCTCTTCTACGGCAACCTGAACCAAGGATTAGCCCAATCACACTCTCGAAGAACCAACCTCACGCAACCTGGACACGAAAGACCAGGAGCACGGATTGGGTGTCGATGACGCGGCCGCTTCTGTAATCTCCGCGAAGGAAAACACAAGAGCAAGGGGATAGAGATTTCTCTCAAGTTTTGGTAGCACTCAGTTGAACAAAGGGTTCTGGTTTTGGATTATCAAAAGTCCAACATTGCTATGAAACAAGGGGGTATTTATACTAGCAACAGCCCTGCTAGATAGGTGTGAATTCGAGATAGAAATGAAGAGTCTAAGTAGATGAAAAGTCCTCCACGAACTGACTTCTGAAGTGGTCTTGGGCGGCTGTTGATCTTCTGGAGCAGTCTTCAGTAATTCGGCCATAACTTTTTATTGGGAAGTGGAAAATACGAACAGTTGGATGCGTTGGAAAGCTAACTTGAAGATCTTTCCAACCACGTATGCCATGCACCATGACACTTTGTAGAATGGTACAGTTTTGCACTCGAACTTGGATTTGATGCTGACTGTTGAGCTCCTGAGTAGTATGCACTTAAACTGGTCGGACGCACAGACTAGGAATGGAAACTGGTCGGGGCTAGTGGCAGTGGAAACTAGACTTGAGGAGCTTTCCAACAAGTGCTCATTCACATTCATAGCTTTTGAGGTTCAAAAGTTATGAACGTTTCTTGAACTGGTCCGTTTTGACTCCAAACTGGTCCGTTTTTGTTGAGGTAGTCAGTTCTTGCTGAAGTGGTCCGTTTCATCTTCTTGTTCACTTGTATACCTAAGTACAACCAAAGTAGAGCACTTAGGTAGTATAACATTCATAGAATTATTGAAGTTAAAATCAGTTAGGAATGAATTCACCCGCTCTTGTAATTTCTTAGCACGACTTCTTGTTAATGGTCCACGGTTTGCATCTTCAATGTTGGATGGTGAAGGATTGACACTTCAGGAAGCATGTATGGTTGGGATGTCCTCATCAATACCTCTCCTACACCATGTTTCAAATGTTCCGACAATTTTCAATTATTTCATAGGGAGCTATACTCCACTATTTCAGTTCAAAAAAACAATTCTAAATTCTAATTGTTCCAATTTTACGTCTAATATGTTTCATGATAGTTCATTCTTCTTGGTCCGACGGTACATTGGATTGCTCAATGAGTATATATTTAAGTTTTCAAACAATATATTTAGTTAGTCGGATACAAGATACTATTGTGAATTGTTTTTATACTACATTTTAAATTGTTCATATGTAGTAGTACATTTCTGTTGTTGTAATACTACATTTTCGATGTTCAAATATCATTTCGAATTTTTCATCTATTTTTTAAAGTATCCATAATTTTTCATGTATATTAAAATATATTCTCGTATTTGGGTTTTTTTATCTGATATATGTCACCTTTTGTTGAGATGTTACTTGTTCCTCTTTGTGCTGTATTTATTAGCAGTAGCAAATATGCCCGTGTGTTGCCACGGGAGAAAATAATTATCAATCATCAATGAAAGATAAGGATAAGAAAAGCTATATTTTTTTTCTCTATAAGCATGAAGCAAAAACCAATCCGTGTGTTGCAACCGGAGAAAATGATTAATTTTTATGGAAGGCAAACTACATTTTTAGTCTCTAAAGTTTTAAGTGATCACAGGAAGTTGATACCCATTTGTTTATGTTTCTATTTTGCATAAATCTCCGTGTATTTTAAGTTTTCTTTGTACGCTTACTCCTCCGTGTGTTCGGAGGGCACAGCGGCATGCAGGGCGGGCAATGCAAACACAGGACAGGGCCTGGAGCCTGCTGCCTACGTGCGTGTGCAGTGGCACGGATCCCCGCTGTATACGGCTACATGTTTACTGTACAGGTTTCGCTTGTGAGGTAGGCCAATCGACTACAAGCATGAACGGGCGGACACGATGAGCATGAGTTGCGGACTGCTAGCGCCTGCGTGCATCTGCATGGGACAGCGGGTGAAGGCAGCGTGTTGAGCACCGCGGTGAGCGCGACCAACAAGCTTAGGCCTCGTTCGGATGCGACGGGAATGGCCCGGAACGGCCTTGGTTCCGAGCGGAAACAAGTGGCCCGTTTCCAAATCTGATCCGCTTGGAATGGCCGTTCGTTTCCGCCGGCCCGGATTGGAAACGGGCCCGGTTCAGCCTCATTCCTAGTCGTTCTGGGCCGGAACAATTCCACACCTCCCACCCTCAGGTTTCATTCCAGGCAGGCTAGGAAGTCAACGGTGGACCCGCATGGCTTCACTCCTTCCTGGACCGGAATGATTCAGCGGCCGGAATAAAACTTTAACAACCGAACGAGGCCTTAGGTGGCTAGCTAGCAACGCCGAGGCGCCAGACGCCTGGCCGACCGCGGCCGCACGGTCCACCACGCCGTTGCTGTATGCGTACGACGGTGCACACAGTCAGGCAGGAGACAGACCTTGAGGGGTGACCATGAGGCAGAGTCATCTGCGATAACGATAGGCAGGAGAGGGCAGGGGCCGAAGAAACAAGAAGTGAAAAAAGAAACGAGAGTGCGAGACCGAGCTGGATTTGGATTGGCGCAGGCAGGCAAAAGAAAAAAAAAGCTGAAAGGAAAAATTTTCTCTCTTTATCAGTAGGTAGGTATAATATAATATAGATATAGATATGCTATATATAAGGAAAAAAAAAGTAACAGCAGATTGGTACATCGCCACCTGCATGTACAGGCCCAGTCCACTGAAATGACTTTTTTTTTATATAATAAAAAAGGCCCGTGAAGCTTTAGGATACACGCGGGAGGCTGGTGCCGCCGCGGGCCCAGGCGAGCTCAATCGCGTTGTATATCTTGTGCTAGTTAATTTCTTGACGTTTAGCTCAAAAAAAAAAAAAAAAAAAAAAAAAAAAAAGCAACAGGCCAGGCCAACCAACGGGACCGTAGCCTTAACAGTGTGCCTACATATAATGCATGCATGGAGCCATGGACCTGAACGTGCTATGTGTGTACTCCCACATCATGCGCGTTGGCACGTACGCACACGCCGTTGCATGGATCTATACTGGAGTGCTGGAAGGAATGGAATCCTATGTACAACAATAAGTGATTGTGGTGGTGGATCAGTTGAGATCATCATATCATCATCATATTGTATACGTACCAAATCCAAGCATGGCGACAGACGGAGAGAGGACGACCACGTGTACGTGTGGGACCGTCGTGCGTGCATTAACCTCCTGCTGCTGCGCGACCGGCCGGCAGATCCGGCGATGCATTGCCTCATGATCCACCCCACCCGGGTGCATATGCATGGCATTGCACTATCTAAGTGTGTACGTGGACCGGCCCGATATGGATAGATCATGGATGGATATATGGATCGAATTGTTCACGTGGCAAGTGGCATCTGCCGCATGCATGCTCTGCGCAGGGCGCCTCGATCACTCCGATCCGACCACGGCGGCGCACGGGCATGTTGTTCCATCTACTGTCTCGAGGGAGCTGCACGCACGGCCCCGCTAGTGAGCTCACCTCACTTGCCCGTTTTCTTTGGTGTCAAAAATGCCTTTCAAATTATAAGTTGTTTCACTTTTTCAAATGCCCGTGTAGATTCATGGAGCATTTTCCTTCAAATCTCTCCACGTGCGACCAGAGTGAAAAATTATGTGATGCTATCTTGTTTCTTTTCTTAAAGACAGCCTCTACAAGTGAATGAGTACGTAGCCGAACACACAACTCAGACTATGATCCACCACCCCGGGTATAAACACATGAAATAGACAAAGTCTTCATATTTCCATTGGCCAAAACCTCTAGCCTCATTACCGTTAGATTGATCGAGGCTTTGGCAGTTACATGTTAAAATTTGAAAAAAAGCAGCCACGCATATGCCTCAAAATTTTGGTATTGGGATACATACCCTTTAAACTAAAAAGAATAATCATGAAATCAATATTTTTTTAGATAAAAGGTTTCCCCAGCTTTCATTCAAAAGAAAAACGATCATCCAAGCATATATTTTAGGGGCTAAAGCTCACGCACACCATCCCTGACAGTTTGGGCACTCCACATGAGCCAATGCAGTATGGGCAATCACATTATTACAAGACATTCCCTCAGCCAAATCACTTCTGGAAACCACTGAAGATGGATCATCCAGTTGAACTGACTGTGATGACGACGCCATTGAGGTCCACTCAATCAGCTCCGGACGCTTGTAAATATCTTCCAGCCAGACAATCAGGTTCTCCAGGTGACTTCTCTCCTCCTGCATGCATTATGACCGTTGAGCCTCCCCCCTCCTCCCCCCGCGATGCCGCCGCCGCCACCACCATCGCCAACCAGCCCGGCCGCCCTGCTCCTCTCCACACCCCTCCGTGCGTGGATCCGGAATCCCCGTCCCTCGATCTATCGCCCCATGGGGTTCTTGGAGTCTCGTCGCCCTCCACGGTGGAGATCCCGCTCCGGGCCGCTCGCCTTGCCCCACCGTCGCCGCCGCGGGGCTGCTCTGGCGAGCCCCTCTCGGCCGCTCCACCATCTCCGGCAGGCCTCACGCTCGCGGTGCCGGAGATGCCCCCGCGAACCCGGTGCCGTCCGCCGGGGCGGAGCCGCAACATCTCCGGCGTCTCCACGGCCGGTCGGGTCTCTGGCGTCTTACCGCTTTCGCCGAGGCCGGGTGCCGGCGTCGCGGCTGCGGTGCGTGCCTCACCGGGGTGGTGCTCGAGGTGGCGCTGCATTCACCTTCGTTGATGTCGCCGCCGGATGCCGTCACAGTTGCCCGCCCCGGGCACATCCCTCTCGCCGCCCGGAGAGGTTGCCAAGGTTGCCGAGGAATGGAGGATGGAGAGGTGGAGGCAGCCTGGTCCTCACGGTCCTCCCTCTCCGCGCATGCACCGCCTTTCTTCCCGACCGCGGTGCGGTTTCGAGGAGCAAGTCCGGCGTTGGGAGGATGACCCCGGCAGCTCAGGCGATGAACTTCCTTCTCCTGCCACTAGCCCGTCGTATCTGGGAAGTAGCTCGTATGGCTCTCCCGGGCCGCTCCTTCACTCGCCGACCCGGGGGCTCCGCCACGGGCGAGCGCCATGCGGCACGGAGGTGCTGCGGAGAGTAAAGCGGCGCCCGTCATCGGCCGCGGGGCTGCCATGTGCAAGAGCCCGCGAGCCTACCGTCCGTGCCCGACCACATCGCCGGATCTTGTGGGTCGCCGCTTCAAGCGCTTCCGAACACGACCACATCGCCGCCAGTGTCGCTCCCCGTCGCGGCGCTTCGGTGTTGGGGTGCGGTCATCGGGCGAGCGTGCGGCAACGCGGCCGCTCACCGGTGCCTTTGGATGTCCCCCGGGTGGCCACCGCGGTCATCGCCTTCACATCCGGCTCCACGAGAAGACCATGTTCGCCGCCCGAGGTTGTGGACTTCTTCGACCCCATCGCCAGCGAGGTGCGGGGGTGACCATGACGGCTGCCCTCGGGTTCCGCGACTTCTTCCGACCCCATCGTTGTTGAGCTGCGGGCCGTGCCGACCCCTTAGCGTTGGGACCCCATGCGCCTCGAGGAGACGGTGGTGGTTGCGAAAGGGTCCATGGTCTGTGGAGGTATCGGCCGGGCTTGGAGGGTCTTCCTTACCGGGAGCAGCCTTGTGCACCACCTGGCGCCTTGCTCCGGAGCTAGGCGTGAGGTTGCCGGAAGCGCATAGGACACGCCCCCCCTCTCGCGCGCACTCAACGAGCCCGTGCGGCGTGCCAGCGATCGGCGAGTTCGTCGCCGCTTTCAAGAGACCACTTGAGCCTTCCATTCTCTCCACTCCGGTGTTGAGGAAGACGCGCCCTCGCCAAGATTCCCCGCTAATTCGGCGTAGCGTGCGGCTCGCCGCAAAAAGTGGAGTGACAGAAACCGGAGGCCGGGCTAGGGGTCATCTTGAAGAAGATCGGGATGGACGTCGAGGCCGAACATGAGGATGCCGTCTCTTTTGACGAGCTCCAGACAGCCTTCACTTGGCCTCTTGCTGAGGTCAACATGCAGGGCATGGAGGCATTCCTTCTTCGGGGCAAGAAGCGTCGCATCGGTGTCGCTGATCGGGCCTAAGTGGTTGTCGGTCCCTCCATCTGGTCGCAGAGTTTAGTCATCATGTAGTCGCTTTGTTTAATTCCAGTAGATAGGTTGTTTGTTTTGCTTTTCTGTTTCTTGACCTTCGATGTCGTCTCGGCATCTCAGCCTTAGTTTGTATTTGGATTTGGTTTTCCTCCTCTTAATGAAAAACGGGTGAATGGCCCGATCGAGAAAAAAAAACTTCTCTCCTCCTCCTTGAACAGTGACAGCCACCTTCTTAGCATCCTTGTTAACGTCACCAACAAATCCAAAAATATTTTCATCGATAGACTCGATAGATATATAGATGCAACAAATCCATACGAAGTTGTGCGGGGAGAAAAAAGTCCTCTGTGATTGCTAGTTACATACCGTAAACCTCATTTACAATACAATAAATAGAATTAAATTTCTGATGGGAAAAGTGACGACTCATCGCACGAAGTTAATTAGGTGCACAGTCCGCTCACACATCTGAAGTTACGCATGTAATTTACTAGCCGGCGGTACACCTGCACGTACTGATCTGATCGATCGGTCGATCCAACGGCACAACTGCACAAATTAAGTGTCGTCGTCGTCCCTTCGTCGATCCTGTACTGCGTCCTACGACACCAATACGTGCACATTTTATTTTATATATACACGTACAGTGTGACGAAGCAATGCAGGGTGTTGCTCATGGCAATGTGCTAGTATAACGTAGACGCATTGACGACGAATGGCCGGCGTTACGAGGTGACGTGGCCGCTAACATGCGCCGGCCGTTTCTCCCGCCATCCTCCCTCTATAAAACGCGCCTGCACTCTGGCGCCGCAACAAGTGAGCAGAAATGGAAGACGCGGCGGATCTGGCTGCGGCGGCGGCGGACGGCGAGCATGACAAGGACGACGACGACGTCGACGCGGCGGCGGGGAGGCTCACGTACGAGATCTTCTCCCTCCTCGAGTCCAAGTTCCTCTTCGGCTGCGACGACGTCGTCCCACCCGGTCTCTTCGGCGCCCCGACCGCCGCCCCGCGGGTGGCCGCAGCAGCCGCCAGCACGGGCCGCAAGGTGTGCGTCCTCTCCATCGACGGCGGCCCACGCGCGGCCGACGGACTCCCAGCCGGCGCCGCGCTGGTGCGTCTGGAGGCCGCGCTGCGTCGGCGTGCCGGCAACCCCACCGCGCGTCTCGCTGACTTCTTCGACGTCGTCGCGGGGTCCGGCGCCGGAGGCGTCTTAGCAGCGCTCCTGTTCGCGCGTGGCGCGCGTGGACGGCCCATGTGCACCGCCGACGAGGCGCTGGCGTTCCTCCTCCGCCGCGTGACGCGCCGTCGCCGCCACGGCGGCACGACGGGGCCGCTGGGCCGCCTGGGACACCTGGTGTTCGCGCGCCGCGGCGAGTGGTCGACCTCCTCCTCCTCCTCGACCACCGCCGCAGGCGGCGGTTTCGGCAGGGCGTTCGGCGACCTGACGCTCCGCGACACGGTTCGGCCCGTGCTGGTGCCGTGCTACGACCTGGCGACGCGAGCGCCGTTCCTCTTCTCGCGCGCCGACGCCGCCGAGTCCACCGCGCACGACTTCCGGCTGCGCGACGTGTGCGCCGCCACGTGCGCGTCCGGCGGCGCCGTGGTGGAGGTGGCGTCCGTCGACGGCGCCACGCGGATCCGCGCCGTCGGTGGTGGTGTCGCGCTCGGGAACCCCACGGCGGCCGCCATCACGCACGTCCTCAACAACCGGCGTGAGTTCCCCGCCGCCGTCACCAATGATGACCTCCTCGTCTTGTCCATCGGCACGGGAGCTGGGGAGGCCGGAGCAGGACGCGGACGCAGGGCGCCTGAGGTCGCCAGCATCGCCGCCGAGGGCGTCTCCGACATGGTACGTAACGTACGGTCAGTGCAGCTAGCTGTAGCAACCGCGGCCGGTCCGGCGTCTCGTCATCGCGAACGGCAGCGAGAGCGATCAGCAATGAATTCTCATGTGACGCCGCTGCGTTTTCATCGTACGAACGCGTGCACCGGCGCACGAATTATGACCTGATTGGATCGTGCGTGCGTTTGGTTAAATTTTCGTTGAATTTGGTAGCGCACGGTGCGTGATCTGATCTGGCATATAAATACATGTTGGTTGCATTTAGGTGGATCAAGCTGTGGCCATGGCGTTCGGACATAGCAGGACGACCAATTACATCCGCATCCAGGTATGTAAAGTAAAAAGGACACATTGCTAAGCTAGTAGCCATGGATGCTGACACCATGCGTGTGCAGGGCACGGGTGGGCGTTCCGGCGGCGGCGGCGGCGGCGGGCGGGTGCCGAGGGCATGCGGCGGCGAGACGAAGCAGGAGGCGGTGTGGAAGGCGGAGGCGATGCTGCTGCAGAGGGCGTGGAGTCGGTGTTGTTCCAAGGCCGGAAGCTGGCCGGCGAGACCAACGCCGACAAGGTGGAGAGCGGTTCGCGCGCGAGCTGGCCAAGGAGCAGCACGCCCGGAGGAAGCAGAAGCAGCACGGGAGCCACGGTGGCGACGGCCCGCCCATCGTCCTCGCCGCTTCGGCTGCAGCCGCACCGATGAATGGAAAACAACAGCCGACGACGACGAAGCCGACCGCGTCGTCGGCCATCGCCCCCACCGTCGGCGTCGCACAGGCGGCGGAGACCCCGTCATCGATCAGGCGGCGCCGGCAAGCGACGACACTGGCCACGAAGAAGCACGCCCCAGCGACGTGATCGATCCGGCCTCTTGCAAGTGAATCTTTCCGATGGACGGGTACGTTCGTACTACGAACGCCGAGGCATGATGAAACTCGTCGATCGCGGTGTGCCCAGTGTCCTGCTGAAATTTGTATGTATATTCCGTACGTGCGACCGAGCATTTTGAGATTTTTCGTCTGCGTGCAAATCTCTGGGAGCCCGTACCGTATCATACTTGCTGCAGGCGTGCGTGTGCGCGTCCCGGCCGACATCTGCAGCTGCAGGTGGGCGTGTTGTTGTTGGGTGCACTACTGCAGCACACGCTTGGACCGTAGTACGCTGGTACTATACGTACTGTACCTGTACGAACTCGGAATTTAGTGGCCTGTCACGTTGGGTACGGTGGGCTCGATCTGGCAGAAGACGAGAAACTACAGCGCGTTAATGCTTCCGAACAATGTCGTGCCCACCGAGACACTGAAGCTGAAATATGAATATCTTTTTCATATGAAAAAGAAACAAAGGTTTTTTGGGTAAAAGCTAAATCGAGTTAAGAGGACACCTAGATATATTTGGAAGTAAATTGTTGTCTGGAACCCAAAAAGGAATAACAGCTATAATGTGATATATGTTAAAAGGAAGAATATATAGTATAGTACTATGTATTATGTTAAATAGAAATACATATATGTACAGTAGCTTGTGTTTGGAGTTGCGACAAAAACATTCGTTGCCTGATCCGATCCGATCCGATCCGCCTCGGATTCCATTCATGTATTTGGCAGCATGCATGAGATCCAGAACTCTGTCTACAGCACTCCATTGTCGTCACAGTTGCATGCCTTGTGTTACCTTCCCAGCCCATCGATCATTCTGCAGGGTTGGCGGAGTCAGGTTGGTGTCACACGTGCAACAGTAACTATTACAACTACGGGTATGTAGGTGGTGCACATACATAGTGACGAAGTCTGAAAAAAATTTAGGTGGGGCTGAAACAAAGGAGATGTTAATTTGCATTTAATATTTAATGGTGATTTTTTATTTTTCTATAGTAATTAACCTTGATTATCGGATTTTATTTTGGGGGGGCGGGGGCTTGAGCCCCACTAGCCCCACAGCTAGCTTCATCACTGCACATACATGTATTTGTACACGGGTACGTAAGGGAGGACCTAAGCTAGTAGCACCTAAAGGCCGCGCCCGGCAGGAGAACGTGCACCTACATGCCCATGTACAATTATATTATATTGTACACAAGTATGTTGGCGTCCACATTCTTCTTTGTGTAGTGCCCACTCCGTGGCCATAAAGTGGATGCAGTTCTACTATGTTTGCTTGACTTAGGGAGTGTTTGGTTTAGAAGTCTTAGATTTTTTAAGTCCCTTAGACTTTTTAAAAAGGGTCTTCTAGAAACTTTTAACTAAAAAGTAGTAAAAAAAATCTTACCCTGTTTGGTTTGGTAGGGACTAAAAGAGACATTTTTTTAGTCCCAACATAAAAAAAAGTCCCCTGAACCAAACAGGTCTCGGGCTAACCTCAAGTTTTAACTCATCAATTTTTAGAAAATACTATATATCTTTTTTTTCTTGAATACGCAAAAAGATTTGTGTATCATTGTTATCATAATTTTTAGAAAATACTATCACTATTTAAGACCTTAAATAAGTAAATAAAGAGAATCTTTATATAAACATATATTTGGTGGAAAATATATTAATAGTTATTTCGCATGTACATAAGCATTACTTAATAACCTCATTTGTAAATTTAGTTTAACCTAAGATAGTTCAATTGAGCACTGCTCTAGAATTGCATCATTTCTCATATGGATGGGGGTAGTAGTTAGAGCATCTCCAAGAGTTTTCTAAATATTTCTTCTAAAAACTCCATGTTTTTCAACTCATAAAAACTACACACGTCATTCAACTCATTAAAATGTATTGAGAGAAAAAAGGACATCTCCAACGGTTCCCAATATTTCACTTCTAAAAATCAAAATTTAGTGCCACTTGTGTTTTTTGTGGTACTTTTGCGAAAAGTATTCCCGGTCTCACAACCCTACGATGCTGCCGCCTCATTCCTTATAGGGTGTTTGGATCCACTTCCATGTGTTAAAAACTTTAGCACTACATGCAAGTTTTTCTTAGATCTCCTTTTGATGTTAAAATTGTTAGCCCATATTGTAGGCTTTGGAATCTTATGTTGGACTAGTGATAATTAGTAATACATGGATCAAGGACAGAATCTTATGTGTTGCACCAGTGACATAATCAGTGATACATGGATTGAGGGCTCCACACATACATAGAGCCAACAATTCCATCATCAAGAACCGTGAGTCCTTAATGAGATCGATGCATGCAAATGGCTGATGGATAATGGCATCAAACGTTCTGCAGCAAGCTGTGTGACCGTCAAATAATGGTGGTCGATGTTTTAGCTTGTGTGGACCTAGAGGTATAGCAAATCTAAAACAATCCAACTTGCAGCAGCGTTGTTGTTGTGTTCTGCTTTGATTCCCTTGAACGAACTCGACTTGTGAAGCAGTGTGTGATGTGATGAGTCAGTCATATGATGCTGCCTGTGTCAATCACTGTCGAATCTACATGCATGGAACCTATATATATATATATATATATATATATGCTTATGATGCAAACAGCAGGAACACATCATCGATGTATCGCTGTGTTTCGCCAGTAAAACCTTTGCTAGTAGAGCATAAGCGCTGAGACAGTTTGGATGCTTGCGTTTTGGCCCGGCCGGCCCTGATTCTTGTTTGTTTTTTTCATGTCCTTGTTGGCTGCAGTGCGGTGCGATTATTGGTTCGCTGCTGCTAGCCACTTGCATGCCCACTTGGCACGGCCGGGATCCAGTGCTACTGCCCAACTAATGGGGGTAAGAGTACAAAAAGTAGCAAACGGACCATCGTTGAAATTGGTTTTCAGGGATTGCTAGCTTAATGAGAAAACATCATCTGTAATATGTAATGTAACTAGTTTCATGGGAGATTGACTAAAGGCATGTTTGGTTCTCAAGGGTTAGTTCCAAAACTACCAAACATGAGGACTATAGACTAATTTTTAGTCTCATTTAGTCCCTATTTCACTAGACTCTTGGGAGCGACCAGGGACTAATTTGTAGTCTCATTTAGTCCGTAGTCCCTAGTCCATGGAACCAAACAAGGCCTAAGCCAGCCATCCTTAAAAATAGCTGTCGAAACAAGGACAAATGAAAAAAGAAATTTATATCAAATTATCGAGCTCGATAAGATCTGAAACTTTATAGTTGCTAAATAATTAATTTTATTTGAGATTGTTTAGAAGCCCAAATTTTACAGTGCAACCAAGGCGAGGAAAAACTCAAAAATATTCATTAAAATAAAATTTATGATGGTTTCTATCCCACAACAAAACTTTAACTTAAAACTCTAGTCTCGAAACCAAAAAGGGAAGACCTTTTTGTATTGAACTAAAGGCTCATGAAGATGGATTGGGGCAGTAAATGGTACACAAAAGGCTCATGCCACACTTGTAAGTAATTTGGACTTTTCCTCCTTTTTATTACTATATGTAAGAAATTAAGCTGGAGGGGGCAGGTCCTTCAGTGTTAACAATGTCTTCTTGTGCAGAAGTAGTCTGACAACTGATCGAGACAAGCATCTTGTTTGGCGGCAATGTCACAGCAACAACAAAAAAATATTTTGATTCCCAGATGCATGAATGAACTTCATTAGTTGAATTTGTCAAGGATGGAATGATGACGATTGACGAGGTGCAGTAGTTCCCGTGTGTGTTTTTGCAGCGCGCGGTCGCCAGTTTGTTGGCTGCTTGCATCGATAGACTGGCCGTTTGATATGCATCATGGACGCAAGACCCAGGCACATGCATGTTGGCGTCTAGCTATACCATGCTGATCGTCCATCACACTTCACACACTACACTTGAGAAGCCGATCGATCTGCATCAACCTGCTCCCCGATACATGGAACACGGCTTAGGTTGTGTTTGGATTATATTTGACGCCAGTTGTTATTAGTTCAGATCGATTTTGGTCATGGCAAAATCAGGTGACCAGAATTTGGTTACGTGGCATTGCATGCATGTGTTTGATTTTTTTTTTTTTTTGAGCTATATATGGTGGCCAAGAACCAAATTCTGAAAAGTACCAAAATGGCCTTACGAGCAGTGTGCTGGGCCAATTTGTCCTGGGCTCTTGGCCTCTCTTGAAAGTCCAGTCCGCGGTGCACATTCAGCAGCAGGAAAGGAAATCCATGTCGTTGGCCTTAATTTGCTGGCTGTTGTCGGCACTTGATAGTCCCAAACCGCTTACTGAAGCTAATCACAGCAATGAGCCCTGCTATTTAAGAGGGCTTAGAGCAACTCCAGTGGGGGACCCTATCTGAACCCCTACCCTAAATTTTAGGATTTTAGATAAAAATCATACTCCAATGGAGCCCCTACTGGGGCCCATAAATTGCATGTCCCCTCAAATTTTAATCTCAGCCCCCATTCCCCGAAAGCCCCCATCTAATGGGTCCCACCTACTTTTCCCCTTTCCCTTCACCTCCCGTCCAACCGCGAGCGACCTACTCGTGCCGCCGCGCATCCAGGCCCATCCTGTCCATCCATCGGCAGCGCCGCCGTGCCGTTGCCGTCTGAGGTCGTCGCGTCACTCGCCATGCGTCGCGCGAGGGACTTCGCCAGTTTGCGTCTTGTGGACTCGCCAAATCGAGGTCGAGGCACCCCGTCGCCCCCGCTTCCATCCGGAGGTCGAGGTGGAGATCTGAACGATGCCGCCCGCATAGGCCGGGCCGGAGCGCGGCGGCCTCCGGAGGAAATGCCGCCATCGCGTGAGCTCCCCCTTCCTCCTTGCACGGCGCGAGCCCTCCCTCCGTTCCTTCTCCGGCGAGCGCGGCGCGCCTCCCTTCCTTATCCCCGCGGCGCTTTGCGGGGCTCGAGGGAGCCGTGGCCGCCCGACCCGACGAAATCGGCGCGCGGCTCGGCTCCGCAACCACCTGCAGCGTGTGAGATCCACCGCGGTTAGCGAGGCTCGCCATCTGCGGGCGGGCGGGCGGCTACCCTCGCCTCCACCGCGGGAGATGATGTCCGGCAAGGACGCCGAGGAGCTCGGGGCGTCCTGGCGCTTCTAAGCCCAGAACGGCAATGTTCGGGTGCCTCGTAGGAAGCAAATCCGGCGTGAAGCACGCCGGGTCGGTCGAGATGGGGCCTTGTCTCCGCCATGCGCCGACGTGCTCTGCGGCCTCGTCGCCCCGATCTCTGGCGCTCCGTGCCGCCTCTCAAGTGATTTGTCGTCGTCCTCCTCCCGGGCAAGCACAAGCGGGGGAGGCGGTGCCGGCGCGTCGGAGGAGTCGAGTCCGGGCGTGGGAATCGGCAAAGCGGACGCAACCACGTGGCCCCCCCACGGCGTGGCGCGAAAGCGAGGTGGTGGTGGTGGTTTGCTAGCGCCCTTCTGTGGTGCCGGCGGCGCCGGGCGAGAGCCTAGCTTTGACTCGCAAGGTTGGGTTCCGACTTGCAGGGGATGACGAGATGTCTAGCAAATTTCCCGACATGCGGGTCCAATGGAGATAGGGTCTTGTGTTGTTTTTACCATTGGAGTTCAGAGTTAATTTAAGCCCCTATTATTTATAGTTTGGCATGGAAATGAAATTTTAAGGCCTTAATTTGAGGGCCCACCACTGAGTTGCTCTTAGAGCTTCTAAACCAAATGCATGCAGCTGCGTAGTGGGCACAAAGCGAACTATTCTTTTCGCCTTTTACTAAAGAATACCGTGTGCCCGCTGCAATAAGCAGTATACATTTATTTTTGGAGGCTCTTTATTGAGTAGGAGGAGCTCAACAATTTAATCTAAGTTTTGTTTTGCAATTTGTTCTTCAAATACAGTTGCTTGGCTGTTTTCTTTGAACTTTGTTTTTCAAAACCTAACTCGTAAATCACATGCATCTTGCCATGTCATCCTGATCTTGGTCCCTTTGCTATGTTCAGTGGACATAATTGTAAAGATCAGCGATATGCATGTCTAGGGAGCGGAATGGGAAAACACAACAAGTTAGACCCAAAAGATCGATTTGCAGGTTTAGAAAACAAAATAATTGACCACCAGATTCCATATTCAACCTGTTTTGTTTTTGATGTCATTTTTTTTACATAGCTGATGTCAAGATTTGCAAAACAAAACAAAAGGGAAAAAGAAATAAACGCGTCTCACAATAGTTGGGCCGATTTGGTCCTGGCCTTCCCGTAAAGCCCGGCCCATGAGAAATCGGAGACGGGAAAATCTCCTTCCACCTGCAGCTCTCAGCCCCCCCGACATCGAGGTTTTAGCTCCACCACGAGCTCCTACTGACAGCCACCGCCGCGAAGATCTCAAACCGTAGGAGGCGTCCCTATTCCTTCTAAGGGCATTGCCAATGTTGAGTTGACCGTGGGAAGCAAAACTTTGGCTACCGCTTTCTTCATTACTGATGCGGAAAGTAGCTATGATCTTTTTCTCGGTCGTGATTGGATTCATACCAATCAATGTGTTCCTTCTAGCTTGCACTAATTCCTCATCCAATGGGTGGGAGATGCCATAGAGATTGTTCATGCGGATGATTCGGTTGAGATTGCTACAACCGATGTTTCGTCTAAAAGCTCTGGATTTGTTTGTCTTTCAGTTAGAGATCTATCCAACTATGAGTATATTTGTTTGCCATAGATGAGCTCCTACTGACAGGCCAAGAGCCAAATTTTGAAAAAGTACTAAAATGGCCTTACGAGCACGAGCAGTGCTGGGCAATTTGTCTTGGGCTCTTGGCCTCTCTTGAAAGTCCATTCCACGAGGCACATTAAGCAGCAGGAAAGGAAATCCACGTCGTATATCCTTAATTTGCAGGGCTGTTAATTGATTGATCCCAAACGCGTCTCACAATATGTTGGGCCGATTTGGTCCTGACCTTCAGGTAAAGCCCGGCCCATGAGAAAATCGGAGACGGGAAAATCTCCCTTCCACCTGTAGCTCCAGGTTCTTGTTGTATGCGCCTAGTTGTTCTTGAATTGTACAAACATCTTCCTAGAGAGCCTCCAGAATTATTAACAGTTACACAGATAGTCAGTGCTTTTTTTTTTTTTTTGAATGACACAGTATAACGCAGACGCCACAACACGCACGCACACTCACCCCTCTCAACACACGCGACGCTAAAACCCTACCCCTATGAGCACCTCCGGGGGATCGGCAGACCCGGCAGATCCGGAGATTCTCGAAGTCACCATTGGCGCCTCGTCCGACGGAACGCCGCTACCACTTAATGCACAACGCCGAAAATCCTAGGAAAATCCCGGGAAAAAGGTGCGAAAGCACCGGGATTTGAACCCCTGTGGGTAGCGGCCCCACCTGATGGACCGTCCTACCATTGGACTACAATAACTCGACTGGATATGGATAGAGAATAATTTTCATCTCGGCTTTGCAATGGGCCAATATGTATCAGCCTCAACACTTAGCCTGCAAAATGGTAGACAAAGGCATGTCAGCGTACCATGAAAACATCGGTGTTGTTTCAGACATTCTGCTCAAGACATACACAAACAAACAAATACTACTAATAACTACTTGTTTGCGTTTTTTAGCAGTAAGATAAAGCCACCTATGAAGTTGTTTTAGTTTCGATTATGGTACATAACATAGATGACCTGAAATCGCTGATAGGAAACGAAGACACGAAGGCAATTGAGTTGAAGGAAGGCCATTGTGCATTCTGATTCCACGCTAAAGGTATACTCTTGCTCTTAATTAACTACATTTTATTTATTTCAGACAGTTATTTGGCCAATTACATGTCAATAGTGCTAATAATCTCCTTTGTGTCAAATCAGTGCTAATAATCCTGTGGTTGAGTAATGAGTGGATAGATGATCTGTCAAGCTGATCTGCTAAGTATGAATTCAATGCTAATAATCCTTTGCCAAATTATCTGAATAGCTTATGATCTCCTTTATGTGGATGAAGTGCGATGGAGAAAATGATGAGACCTTTGAAGAAAAAAAATCATGTTCTGGTCAACAGGCATATCTTGGTGATAGTGGTCTCAAATCTTGAACAAAACATCAATAAAAATTTAAAAGAATGGATCAGTCAATCAAGTCTGTTCACTACTTTTTGGAAAGCCTGTACTAAATTAGTTTTTTAAAATATGCTCTTTTTCTTAAGAGCACACATCTCAGCGTTGATTTTGTCTGTATCTCAGCAGCTACGCCGGCTTCAACGTACTCTACAGTCCTCCTCTGGTGCACCCTTCCAAATTTGGGCCGAAATCAGGCCCAGTAGCATCGATTTCACGCGTCACACAGCAAACCATTCCTTCCAGTGACTTGAAAATTTGTGAATCCGCATGGTCCATCCAAACAAAATACAGTACATTCATCAATTTATTTGAAATCAAAACACGAAAAAAAAAAAAAAAAACTCGACAGCCTCTACGGCGGTTGACAATATGCTTCGCGCGCAGCCTCTACCACCAGTTGGATTACTGCCCGCGCCTCTTATGGTCTCGATCACCTCCATACTCAAAAAAAAAGGTGGAGCCAGCTCAGCACCCTCGATCAGCCCGAATTCCTAAAGTCACAAACAAAAGCGGTCAGAAAATTCAAATTTTCAAGACGGCATGTATATACTCCCCGTCTCATAAAAAGTGTCATTCTAATTATTATTTTTTTGGACAGATTAATGATGACGCGAAAAGACTCTAATACCCTCATTTTTTTTTGGCCATATGCAGTAAGTTTTGGCATGCAAATCAGATCTGACCACTTAATTAGGAAAGTAATTAGATCTATTTTCTAGGATTGCATTCTTTGTGGGATATTTTTTTTTCAAAAGTTAGGATTGCACTCTTCACGGGACGGAGGGAGTATATAGTTTAGGAAACAGTCCAAATTACTCCCCTCAAGTATAACCAAAGTCCTAATAACCCCCTAAAAGTATTTTTTTGGTTCACTTTTACCCCTAAACTATGCACATTGGTTCAATTTACCCCTTAACAAAATTTTCTTTTTTTGTTTCTCCATATACAAAAGTGGAGTTTTAAGTTCAAATTTTGCAAGTTTATAGCACACAACATAAGGTATGTTAGAAAAAAAATATATCATGAATTTTTCATCAAGTATTTTGATAGGGTAATATATTTAATAAGAAAGTTTATCGTTAAGATACAAAATTATATAAAATCAATGATGAAAGATTCGTCAAATATTTTTTTAATATAGATTATGATGTCCTTGACACCACCTTGCAAAAGTCTCAGATTAAAATTCAATATGAGTAAGGAGAAACAAAAATGACAAGTTGCATTATGGAGTAAGTTGAACCAAATAGCATAGTTTAAGGGGTAAATTGAACCAAAATATACTTTTTAGGGGTTATTTGACTTTCTCTACACTTGAAGGGAATAATTTGGAGTTTTTCCTATAGTTTACTTGCATCGGGCAGTATCTGACACTCTATTTCCGAAATTTCCTTGAGAAACCAAATTTATTTATACCATCTTGAAGTGCGAGGGGTAGATGTGCACGTACACCCTGAACAGCCGCTTCAGGATCGTCTTCACGACTTCACGAAGTTGGCAGGGAAAGGAGTCCCTGTGTATATATATGTACGTTATGCGTCGCGATTTTTTTTTTTCAAGCAAATGATGATGATCATCATCAAACAGTAAAGACCCAAAAAATCATCAATAGCTGATGATCTGTAAACTAGGTGAATTCAAGCGTTGCTGCGGGTATGCAAAAATAATTTAATCTAGCCGAGAGGAATTTAAAAATAATTTCAATAATGAACTAAAGAAAAGATATCATCTTAATCTTTAGATATGTTTAAAAGCTATATATGTGAGCGATCTCTTGATAAAAATTATAGAGTTTTAGTCCCTCTTTGGTTAATTAATGGATGGAAAAGAAAAAAACAATAAAACATATATATAATATAGATAGAAAATGTGCACGACGCCGATGAAAGTGAAGCAAGGTATTAAAGATACTATCGATGGCAATATTAACTAAAGGTTGCTAAATTATGAAGGACAATATATAGGTACACTGAATTTAAAATCTGACATGATGCTATATTTTGAAGATATTATCAATATTCGTATCATGTTTGGCTGTTTAATGGGTTTGACGTGGGCTATGTGGGCCCTACGGTTAATAGAAAAAAAAAAACATTTCACCCATCCTTATCTTCAAGAACTCAGCCGCATTTCCTCATCCTCTCACGAGATCCCCAAGAACCGAGATGAGTGAGCGGTGGTCGAATAGTCGTGGCTCCTCCGACGCCACCAGGCCCCTCCGACCGTCCCGTGAACCGCGTGGCAATAGCGTTGGGCTCCGACCACCATGCGCGAGCGCAATGGCGACGACGGCCACCACGCGAGGCAACAGCAGGCCGGACCACCACCGTGGTGAATGGTTCTCCAGCCCCCACAAGGCCGCGGCGAGGGTGCCCCGGCAACCGCGCGAGGCAGCAACACCTCCAGTCTGAACGGTAAGACCCCGCTGACCATGTGCCTGCTACCTCTCTGTCTCTTCACGCTGCCCTGCACAGGCTGATTCCCCTGCCTGCACACCATGCACCTGCTGCTTCCCCATCTACACGCCCTCTCCATGCCGCTGCATGCACCTCCCGTGCGTCGCGCTGCCGCTGTCGCCAGAATCCACCTGAGGCAGCAGAAATCGCCGGATCCGCACGTGAGCAGCGCTGGACAATTCTGCTCTCCGGCCGTTGATTTTGCGGCGGGGGAGGGGGAGGTGTTGTGGGCGAGGCATAGTCCTGGGGCCAATTTATGGAGACAGGTGGGGAGGGGAGGCGAGGGGGCATCGGCGTGCTTCAAGGCGCCACGGGTGGAGGAGGCAAGGGGGCGCGACGGCGTGGGGAGGCAAGGGGGTGGCCCGGTATGGTATACTTCAGTCACCAGTGATGCAACCAATCAGAAGGCGGAGAACTCCAAAATAAACCCCCAGTGGGGATACTCTTATAGGTGTTTTAGATTTACTAATTTGCTAGGTGCCTGGTTTGCATAATTAGATTGTTATACGTCATCCACGAGGAAGGTAATTTGGTGGTAGCACGGTATGGAAATAAAATTCCCATTTGTTTTAGAGTTCACTCTTTGACCACTGTCTGCAACTTTGTCTGAAGCATATATAGGTTCATCATCGGTTTTGTTTCTTTGTTCCACTAACACAAATTTTACCTAGATAATTAATTTGACCACTCTTTGACCACTTTCTGCAATTTTGCAATTGATGTGCAACAAAAATACTCGAAGTAGTAATTTGACAGAACCTCACTCCAAATGAATCTGAAACTGAACTAGGGAGAATGAAAGACCCTCTCGCTTGTGGCCCCTCAGCTTGGGATGCTCGAACGCCGGCTGCAGGTGCGCCGGCACGCAATCGATGACGTCGCCGTCGGGACTCTGCTAAGACGCGCAAGCCACCAGATCGGCCGGTCAGATGAGGTCATGCGAGCGATGCGAGCAAGAATACCAAGCATCGAACAATGGCTGCATGCATTGGGCTAAACATATATGAAGAACAATGAGCAGCAAGAATGCCGGACTAACTGTGTCGTCGGACAAGGAAAGGAATGCGTGCCTGGATGGTCTTGACGGACGCGTCCCCTGAGCCTGGCAAGTTTGGCCATAATGCTCCGGAACCCGCGCAGGTCCTCCGACGTCCGCGTGGCATTGCCGGTGATGCCTAGCTTCGTCGCGGAAGAAGATGGCGAGGCGAGGAAGGAGACGAGGAGGAAGAGGAGGAAGGGAACAGAGCAGGAGGCAATGATTGGGCTCAGTGCACGTTGAAAACAATTGAATCCGTTACGTTTTTTGGCAATATTTATATTGACGTGGTTATTTGTCAAACGACGTCTCGCCTACAACAATATAAATTTCGCTAAACTAGTGTTCTTGTTGTTGTTGAGCGAGCTAGATAGAGAACTGATAAAAAAAAAAAATTGAGAACTACCATATAGGAAGTAGTTAATTATCAATTTTTTATCGGTTCTTAACTCATGTATTAATAAGTACATGCCTACATCCGTTCTTCTTCTTCTTCTTCTTTCCTTAGTCATTGTGGAATTATTGCTAGCTACCTCAATGCCTCAAGTGATCGAATACCTCAATACCATGAGTTTGAGAAGCTGCACTTCATTAGCCCCACATCTCAGTCAGTCAGATGTAAAATGCCGCTGGCGATCCGACATCGTATATACTTGGCAGGTCTGTGATTAGTCATCTTTACTTCAATTTTAGGTCCGAAATGCTAATTGCACATGAGATTTGGACCAGAAAAAGATAGTAATGCTAGAGATAAAAAAAGGGCACATCCAAATGCTTATTTGAACCTAAATTTGCATATTCAAAGCAGCTGTAACCAGAAAAAGAAATCAAAAGGAGATTTGGACACTAGAGGACAGGAGGAAAAAGAACACAAAAAAATGGCAAAAAAAAAAAAAGGAAATGGGGTTCACATTCACAGGCCGTTGGATCCTAACGTGGCAAGATCGATGATGTGGACGCGGCGCCATGCCCATCCACGTGCGCGATCGCCGGCACCCGGCCGTGTCCACATCGGGCCGATCGGCTTCCCTGTCTTTCGTGTCCATCACTTTTGCATTGCATCTCGGCATTTCCATCTCATCACCTATAACTAAAGGTGAACCCAATTGGCAACACTTTCGCAGGTAGGCTGAGACAGAGCTCCAACGACTCTCTCCTCTCTTTTGTTCGGTTGTTGCAGTGGTCAGTAGAGAGGGCGGACGTAGTGTATATCGTCGGGGTCCGCCGACCCCGACGACTTCCGTCTAACCAGCGATGCCCCATGTAATTTCACCATGATGGACCCCAGTAAAATAAAATTCTGACCCCGGCGAAGGCGAAGCAAACTACACAGCCCAGTCAAGGAAAAGGAGAGCAGTAGCGAGCAGGCCAACTTGCCAAGCCCACTTCGTGGATGTGCTAATCGATGTGGATAAAAAAACATTAAACAAAAGGTAACTAGGCAGCTAATAGGCCCAATAATCTTCTACCGTGATTGCCTACTTGCCCAACGCCGTCGATCGCTCTTCCTGGATTGTTCCTATACGTGACATACGTCTGCCTCTGTACACACCGGCTGACTCTTGGGTTCTTGGTCTTTCCGATCTGGCGTTTCAACTCATCGAGACATCATCTTCTTCCGCTTTCTTTGCGCTCGCCCCAGCCCAGCGATCGGCGATCTTTCTGTTGCCGGTGACTTCGCCTTGCTGTTGCCGGTGCCTTCCGCAGCGATCAGCAATCTTTCCGTTGTCGGCCGCCGGCCGCCGGCCGCCGGCGTGATGTCAGGTGAGTAAACTAATTATATTTAATCATGTACGCACGGATGCACAGTTGGTGATTGTTTAATTGTGTTCCTGATTGTGTTCACTAAATCACTAATTGACAGTCCAACAAAGCACAATGGAACGATTCTTGAAGAGAAAAAATGCCCCTACCGATGGTGAGAATCAGAATCCTAATGGAGGTGCTTCAAGAGGAGATGGCGATGAGAATCCTGATGGAAGGGTAGCTGCAGCAAACACCAATCATACTAATCTTGGTTCTTCACGGATCTCGCGATGGCAGGTAAATTTTGATGAGCTCCCGTATGATCCAGCAGATAGAAGGAAAATTTCAGATTACATAGGACAAAGTCTACAAGATGAGATAAGACACAAGTATTTGATTAGAGGTCCTTTTAGACCACCAAGTGGTTTTAGATATCCAGTAAAGATTATAGCAGGTCATCCTCGTCGATTTCAACCGGAATGGTTCACAGAATATGATTGGCTAGAGTACAGTGAAAAGGTGGATAAATGTTTTTATTTATATTGCTATTTATTTAGAGATTCTAATAAGGGCCAAGGTGGGAATGATGCATTTGTGACAAATGGTTGGGATGAATTTTTGAATGATTGTGTCATTGGCTTCGTAGAGCAAGAACTTCTCCATGCAATCTCAAATGATGATGTCATAGTTCTATTTCAGAAAATGGAAGACCGTAGAGTGAAATTATAAGAGGTAACCACTGTTATATTTTTTTGTCTTATTATAACATTGCTAATTTCACTTCAGAAGATGCCTATATTTTGCATGTACCTAGTGTTAGATTACTATAAATTTTCATCATGACTCTGTGCCGACCCCCGACCCCAATATTTTCTAGATCCGCCACTAGTAGAGACAACCAGGTAGCTCGGCGAGGTGCTACAGTGCCACAGGCCGTGCTTTGGCCTAGTAAAAACTTGTCGTGCCACGCGGCATGGCACGACGTGCCTCGCGTGCCTAGAAGTCTAAGCACGATGCGGTACGAGACACGATAGGGCCGGGCCGGCACGGCACGACCAAGTCGCAGCTCTAGCTCTGATGAATTCGTTTTAGGAACCACTTCTCGTTTTAGGAACCACTTCACGGGAGGCCCAAATGATGGTGAGAGAATGTATGGGCGTCCCGGCTGGTGTGATGCCATAGTGGCACAAAGGATCGAGACGGTGGAGTTTCACGTGGCCTGAATTCATCCTATAAGCTACCACTAGCGGTATTCTGCTTGGCATACCGATAGATTATACGCCCTCCTGTCGAAGACATAGTTTTCTCGCTCGCCATCTTTCCCGTTTCTTCTTGAGGCCAACGCACACCTTCACCGTAACACCGTCGACCGGCAGTGTCAGGATGAACGGGGCCAGGGCCTCCGTAGTGCTTTTGGTGGCACGTGGCGACATCCACGTCGGCGATTGCCATGTGGGCCTTTGTGTGCGACTCGACGAATCAAGGAGTAGTGCTTTGGTGGCGCGTGGCGACATGCCCCATCGGCGATTTGCCACGTGGGCCTTCGTGCGACTCTACGAATCAAAACTCGAGGACATAGGGAAGCTTTCAGGTCTCAACACAAACAACGAGCGGAGGTGCAGGTCAACAGATTGCGCACTGGGCGCCATGGATATACCCAATGACACGATCAATCAAAACACAACATCGATACTTTTTTTTTGCGGAGAAGTATATTGGATTTTGTGCAAATGTTTAGTACGTATAAAAATCTGATCCATACAAATTCGAACATGCCTCGTGTCAATGGTGAATTATTTATTTTTTTCAATTCCAGGAGGCAAGGGAGAAGGCATGTCCGAATTTTAAACGAGGCGGCCAGGAGACGTACACCACCGCGTCACCGCCTTGTGTGGTGGGCCCTCAAGCCCCTGCTGTTGTCAGCTCTAATAAACCCCCCTCGCCTCCCCTAGTCCTCTAGCCCGACGACATTGGCTTTGCATAACAATTGTCAGGAACCCAGGGAAGGAAGAAGGGAACCATTTCGAAAGATTTAGAGAAGAAATGAAACAGAACGAGCAAATCGACAAGAGCAGCAACGGATCTCTTCACTGAACAGATGAATCTGAGTACAGCAAAGGGGAATCGCCAGGAGACGATTCTACAGCTGCTACTACTACTACTTAGCCCTGATGGGGTTTCAGATAATAATCTTCATAGCCCCTTACAACAAGAGCTCGAACCTCATAACAGGCCGACTAATTAACTAAACAACAATTAAGCTAAGCAGGTTTAGTAGTCGACGAAGCGCATGCACAAGAGGACGCCGACTTCTCCTTCTTCTCAAGTTAACTGACAAAATGAGCCATTGCTAGCTGTTACTGACGAACTGAATATATCTTGCCATTGCTATTCTTGACCGGCGTCGGCCGCTCGGCGTCGAGCTCCGCCTGAGTTCACCGAGCGCGCGGCCTGCTGGTTGCTGCCACGCGAGTTCGGATGTGAAATTACTGATGAAATCTGTGATGCTTGTAATCATTGCGTGGAGTCTTTTTATCTGGAACCGACCAAGCGGCCGGCGCCCGCAACAATTGCATGCAACCGCTCGCCGCGTCTACAAAACACGCCGCCTCCTCACCCTGCCTTCGCATTCCCAACGTCGCCTCGCCTCACCTCACCTCTCCCCTTCTCCCGAGTCCCGCCTCACCTTGCCCCCTCGCGGTCTCGCCTCGAAACCACGGCAATGGCGGCCGGAGCTGCTCCTCCGCCCGGTGGCTCGCAGGGGGGACCTCATCGACGATGCGTACAAGGAGATCCTCGTGCGCCTCCGCCCAACCGCCCGGAGCTGCTAGTTCGCTTCACGGCCGTTTGCAAGGGATGGCGCCGCGTCCTCACCGACTCGGCGTTCCTGCGTCGCTTCCATCTCTTCCACGGCGTGCTGCCGATGTTGGGCTACATCCACGACACGGGGAGACAACGTTGTTCGTTTCTCGACCATCTCCATCTCTTCCCCGGTCATGTCGCGAAGTTTGTGCCGACATGGACCGTCCCCTTCAACCCGCAGATGCCCGAGGATGGCGTTGGATTACGCGTACTCGACAGCCGTCACGGTCTCGTGGTGTTCCAGAAGATCGTCGAGAGCAGGGGTACGGTGTCGTCGCTGCTCGTATGGGTCCCGTCGCCGAGCACCACGAGGTGGTGCCCCTGCCGGAAGCGTTCCACCTCGACATCCTGCTCAGCGGGCTCGCCTACAACTTCACTGCGGCGGTCATCTGCGACGCGGCGACGAGCTGCGACCAGGTCTCCTGCCACGGCGGCCAGTTCCGCCGCATTCCTCGGCTTTTGGGAGGAGGAGGGTGCCTACAGCAGCGTCGCCTTCACGTACAACTCCGCTTCGAGGCTTGGACCATGCCGCCGCCGCCGCCGCTGCCGCCGAGCAGAAGGAGATCTGGAGGTTCAACGTGGCACCTGCCACGTTGGTGGGAACACGCTGTGCTTCAATGCTCCAGGGCCAAAATACTCTACTTCTGGTTCGGCGGCAACATGGAGAGTCTATCCTACATCAACACTCCGCCGTACGCCACACAGAACACCCGGGGATCGGTCATGATGCTTGCAGCAGACGAGCGACTCAGGTTTGCTGCCATGCACGGCGACTTGAGCATACACTTCGGGAGGCAGAGCCTCCCCTGGGCGGCGCTGTCGAGTGGGTCCCCAAAGACCCTCGTTAACGTCGCCATTCCTGGAGTCCGCCTCGTAGAAACAAGTGAGGATGCTACCCTTTAGTTTTTCAGTTGGCTATTACTAGGTATCGCCTTTGCGTGCTATCTTGTTGTGGAGGTGGTAGTACACCTCGGGGTAGCAGAGATAGCATTAGAGGAATTCATTAATTTAGCAAAAGAACTTAAAGATGTGGAAAACGAAGTAGATGAGGAAAAGTTAATGAAAATGACCGCTGAGCTAACCACAATAATCACTAAAACCATAATTGATTATGTTGGGGGCTGGGTAAAGACTAGCATTTTAGAGACACTTTAGAGAGCTACAAATGGGTAAAGGGACAAAGTTACTCTCCACCTTCCTCCTCCGCTTCTTTTTATAGGGGAGGTGCGAGGAGAGTTTTCATTCTTTTCCTTGGTAGGGCTCATATTTACAAGAGCGTTTTTAGGTGCTACCATGGACCCTAAAACACTCTAAAAAAAGCCCCCCTAAGCTTTGTAATTGGTCTAGTGTGTAAGAATGCAGATGAGTAATGAATAATTGAGCATTAGGAAAATCACTTAGGGCAAGAGATAATTAAATTTAGCCCTATGGTTCGGTTGTTTGTGAGCAACCTACATTGACATCGCGACAAGTTTTAGTGTGATGGTTTGCACATCAACAAGCTACTAAAATTTGACATACAACCTATATGCCACAAGAATCAATCAATAAGGAGTACTCTAACTAGCAATGAGCATTTGAATCACGCTTTACGATCTTCTGGTGAGCGTAATCCCCCTCATAATCAACTTGATGGAGCCATTGCATAATCACCGAGTGAATATTGCTCAATGATGCTCCAATATATAGTTATCTAGGTGACGACAACAACCAATAATAACAAGAAATCCAAGGCTAAACAACAGACTATTGTCACTAGACGCAAATCAACTAAGCAAATGCACTAGATCTATCCCAATCTCACCTTGGATCAAATAACTTCAAAGGAGGTGTGTAGTAGGTGTTCTTGAGATGTCACACAAGTGTTTGGATCAATTAGAATGCCAAGTGAAACCTCAAGAGGCCGACCGACGACTATATAGAGGGCTCCCCTAAAAAACAAGTGGGTTAGCTAGAAACACTAGAACAAGCATTACACAAATTGGATGACTCGGGTTCAATCTAGAATTTAAACTTCCATCCACTTCCTTTGGTGCCAACTAAAGTACACCCACCAGATAAATGCGGTGAATCCCATGTGCTTGGCCAATTCAAATTTAGTTGTTGGAATCCCCAACAGCTATATCCTCTTCTCATGTGACTCTTCGATGAGGGGCACTGGATAAATCAGATGGCCCCCAAACCCTCCTATAGTAGCCACCTGAGAGCTCCTAGCTTTTAGCAGAGAAACTCTATTGATGAGCATCAAAATTTTGGTGCTACTATAAACTTATACTCTAGGTTACCACATCCTTCATATAAATTCGGTGACAAACCCTAGCCTCAGTTAAGTCTGCGAGTGCACCCTATACGTAGCGCTTTCTCCGGTGAGTCACCCTCAGGGGCGCTAGATAAATCCGATGAGTCACCCTATGCTCAGGACACTTATTTTGTGAACCTGTACATCTTTTGTGAACCGGTATGGAGGCTTTATTTGCGAACATGTACGTCTTTTGTGCACTTCAATCATGTATGGTGCTATCATGTGGATTCTAAATCATGTGATGCTATCATGTCGACATGTACACCTGAAATATTGCTAATCTCTTCCATTAGGCCTCAGGGGCAAAAAAGTCATTTCACATATCACTTAACACCGTTACACACTGAACTGACGAAAGGGCCATAAGACCAAAGAAAACTTGAATGTAGGCCAAATAAACAAGTTGGAGAAAAAAGGGTAAAAAAAATAAGAGCAACTTTGAAGAGGGCCAAGAAAATAATTTGCTCTACCTACTTTCGCACGGGGGTACCTACTAGTTGCATGCATCGCACAGGGGTACCTACTAGTTGCATGCATGTCTTTGATGGTGGCCAAGCGGCAAGCAAGCCAAATTTTAAAAAGTACCAAAATGCAGTACTCCTCCGGGCTGCTGGGCCAATTTGATCATGTTTTTGGACGGACGGCCTTCTTCTGCGTTTATAGGCCTAATGGAAGGGATACGAGCAGTACTGGGCCCATTTGTCCTGGGCTCCTGGCCTCTCTTTAAACTCCAGTCCACGGTGCACATTGAGCAGCAACAAACCCACGTCGTAACTTGTAGCTCCAAACAGCTTAGGCCTCTAGTTCACAGGAGAGTAAGGACTAGGGACTAATTTTTATTCCTATTTAGTTCCTAAATTACCAAATAAGAGGAATAGTGACTAATTTTTTAGTCTATTTAGTCTCTATTTTAATACTCCCTCCGTCTCAAAAGAATATAAATCTCGTTTCCGAAAGTCAAATAATTTTAATTTTGACCAAATTTATTAAAAAAGTTGCTAACATTTGTATCTCCGAGTAGATGTAGTATAGAAATATATTATATTACATGATTAATCTAAAGATGCTTATATTATGACACAAATATTACAACTATTTTGTATAAATTTAGTCAAATTTGAAAATTATTTGACTCCTAAGCTTGAGATTTACATTCTTTTGAGACGGAGGGAGTATAATCTGGAAGGGATTATGGACTAGTTTTTATTCTCATTTAGTCCCTAGTCCCTACTCCATAAAAACCAAACAGGGGCCTAAAGCTAATGGCGACAATGGGCCCCCGCTATTTAAAGAGGGATTACCTTCTGAAACAAAAGCACCAATCTGTGTAGTGGGGCACAAAGCGAACTATTCTTTTCGCCGTTTACTAAAGATAAAGAACAAAGAATACTGAGGTTTCATTCTCTTTATTCACGAGGAGTCCAACAATTGAAACTTTTGTTTTGCAATTTGTTCTTCAAATACAGTTGCTTAGAGGAGTACCTTTTTTGTTTTCAAATAAACTTTGTGTTTAAAACTCTAACTCGTAAATTGCACGCATTTTGCCATGTCATCTTGATCTGGGTCATTTGGCTAAGTTCAGTGGACACAATGGTAAAGATCAGTGATTTGCAAGTCTAGGGAGCGAAATGAGATAACACAAGTTAGACCGAGAAGATCGATTTGCAAATTTAGAAAACAAAATGACACAAATAGACCACCAGTAGACTACTGTATATTCAACTTGTTTTGTTGTTCATGTCAAGTCTTTTTTTTTTTTTAACACAGTCGATGTCAAGATATCCAAAACAAAACAAAAGGGAAAAGAATAAACGCGTCTCAAATTATGTTGGGCCGATTTGGTCCTGGCCTTCCCGTAAAGCTCGGCCCATGAGAAAACAGGAGACGGGAAAATCTCCCTTCCACCTGCAGCTCCCCGACGTCGAGGTTTTAGCTCCACCACGAGCTCCCACTGACAGCCACCGCCGCGATGATCTCCCTGCTCCGCCGCGCCCTCACCTCGTCTCCGGCCGCCACCTGCCGGAGGCCCCCTCTTCGCCGCGCTCCTCTCTCCGCCAGCGGCCTCCCCGGCCCATGGCAGGCGCCCGCGCCAGGGTCGCCGGCGCCTCCGAGGCGGGCGTTCCACGGCTCGCCGCGCCCCCTGGGGTTCAGGTCCACTGCCGCGTCGTGGGCCGGGCTCGGGGCAGGGGAGGGCGTGGGTGTGGGTACGGGGACCGAGGAAGGGCTGGAGATCGCGAGGCTGGGGATCTCGCCGCGGATCGTGGAGAAGCTCGCCGCGCGGGGCATCACCAGGCTCTTCCCCATCCAGGTTCTGCCTCTCGCGTGCGAATTCGATGATGATGATGCAGCAGCATGCCTAGTTTTGATCACTTTGGTCTGATTTCCAACGGAAATGCCGAAATGGTACTCTGTGTCCTTTTAAGAAGCTTCCGAATTGTTAGGATCCTGTGGTGTAAATGGAAATGGAATTACCCGCTTCTGAAACGTTTGTTTTAGCTGTGTTCTCATGGTTTTGTTCCGCGAAACGGAGGAGAATGCATTGGGATCTTAGTTTTGTAACATCAGGGCTGTCTAGTACGATATATGATAATAGTGATGTGATGTAAACTGCAACCACTTGATGCATTTGCAAATTCAAACAACAACACATGCCTAGTTTGATTTCAACTGTGATTTTGGTTCCAAACCTGTGAGATTGTAGCATTGCTCGGAACTATTATGCTGGAATCAGTAGAGTATAACAGAGCCCTCTGTCATTCTGCTGTATTCTTCCTGTGAACCTACAACAGGCATAACTATAAGCTGCCTAGTTAGTAAACTGCTAAGTCAAAATGGTGGTTCGATATGTTCTGACCAAAATGTTGATCAACTCGAATGATCAGAAGTTCAGAACAAATGCCACGCATCTGCACCTATTTCCTGCTCCATCTTAACTGAAAAGGTTCTATATATAACTATCCTGGGTTCCCAATCTGATTCAGTTCATGCTATTTTGCTGTCCAGAGGGCTGTTCTTGAGCCAGCAATGCAAGGGAAAGACATGATTGGCCGTGCTCGGACAGGGACTGGGAAGACCTTGGCTTTTGGTATTCCTATCATGGACAAGATCCTCAGCTACAATGAGAAGAATGGGTTTGTTTCTCTTTCACATTTGGAATTCTTTTAATTTATCTACCAGGGAGATAGAATATATTGTAATAATTGCATAGTGTAATGCATGCAGAAAAGGTAGGAATCCTTTAGCCATAGTCTTGGCACCAACAAGGGAACTTGCTCGACAGGTTGAGAAGGAATTTAGAGAATCTGCTCCCTTGGACACCCTCTGTGTCTATGGAGGTGTTCCTATCAATCAGCAAATGAGAGTTCTTAACTATGGTGTTGACATAGTGGTCGGAACACCAGGTCGAGTTATTGATCTTCTGAGAAGGGGTGTTTTAAACCTTTCACAGATCCAGTTTGTGGTTCTAGATGAAGCTGATCAGATGCTGGCTGTGGGTTTCGATGAAGATGTTGAGGTGATCATGGAGCAGTTGCCGCAGAACCGTCAAAGTATGTTGTTCTCTGCGACAATGCCTAGCTGGATAAGAAAGATTTCGAACAAGTACTTAAAGGATCCGGTCATAATTGACCTTGTGAGTGACTTCTTATTTTCCTGTGAATTTTGTCTTACTTTGTCCTTAGCTTGCCTCGTGACATGCATCAAGACTATAAAAAGTCCTGCATTGAATAGATCTTCCTGGTACTAGAAACATTATTGAAGCATCTGATGAGCATCAAAGCTTTCCTTTATAAAAAAGAATACCATCAGCAGCTGAACTTTATCTGTATTTCTTCTCAGCACAGCATAGCTGCATTCTAAGGGGCATTCCCTGACATTTGTCTCCCGTATTCCTCAGGTTGGCGACTCAGACCAGAAATTACCTGAAGGGATCTCTCTCTATTCCATTGCCTCTGATAACTACGGGAAGTCATCAATTCTTGGTCCTTTGATTAAAGTGAGTATCTTCCTAAGTGCATATGCGTTTTATGATTTACATGCCAAAAAGAGTACATAATCATTTCCCCGCTCACATCATTAGGAGCATGCCAATGGTGGAAAATGCATTGTGTTTACTCAAACTAAACGAGAAGCAGATAGATTGGCATATGTCATGGGACGGAGTTATCCATGTCAGGCACTACATGGGGATATTTCACAGAATCAAAGAGAGAGGACACTCTCAGGGTTTCGTGATGGTCATTTTAATATCCTTGTGGCAACTGATGTTGCAGCTCGTGGATTAGACATACCCAATGTTGATCTAGTAAGTATGACCTGGGGTATAATATATGGAAATATTTAGCACACAAACTTTTTCATTGTGCAGACAATACGCCTGCTGACTCTTTTTATGTGCATAGTTTTGAGTTATTCCCCTTATTTATGCAGGTGGTACATTATGAGATTCCAAATACCTCGGAGTTATTTGTTCACAGATCTGGGAGAACTGCACGAGCAGGGAAGAAAGGCAGTGCAATTTTGATATACACATATGAGCAGACTAGAGCTGTAAGGGTCATCGAGCAAGATATAGGTTGCAGGTTCACGGAGGTAGAGTACTTTATGAACCATGCATATCTAATCCTGATGAAGTTATTTTTGTAGTTGAGATGAAATGTGGAAAACTCATCCAGAATTCTTTTTGCCGCTTGCAGCTTCCGAAGATTACGGTTTCAGATGAGGCTGCAGACATGTTTAATGTCACGAGAGGTGCTGGATTCCGATCAGCTGGAAGCAGAAGAACAGGCGGACATTTCAGCCGTGAAGGTTTTGGTGGCTTCGGAGACCATCGTTCCAGCGGCTTTGGTGATTTTGACAGATTCGGTGGTTCCTCTGACCGCGGTGGTGGATTCCGTGACTCAGGTTCAAGGTACCGCGGTGGATCTGGAGGTTTCAGCCGATCTTCCAGTGACTTTGGCAGGCCTGGTTTCAGCCGTTCTGATAGATTTGGTGACTATGGAGATGGTGATTTCAGCAGACGTGGTAACCCTGACTTTGGGCGATCCCGGAGCTCTGATGATTCAGGCTCCCCACGTTATGGCAGAGGTTCTAGTGGTTTCGGCACTTCAGATTCCGGCAACTTCGGTGGCTTCAAGGATTCCAAACGATGAATGGGATAGGGTTTTCTTGTACAGTTCTGAGCCTTTTCTAACACCTGTTGTTTCTTCCTTGCCTGAGCAAACCAGTAGCACTTCATTGTGCTTAGGCCCGGACCACCAGTAGTTTGGTGGTGTAGGGTTGTTTCAGAACCTGTATCACTGTATGCTCTGATTCTGTTCTCTTTAATAATCCAATAAAAGGATGGCTTTTGGTTTATGTTCATGTACATGTGTATTGCTTGTGGAGCTCATCTCAACTGTCACAGAACTTAGAACTTCTGAGTTAGATGATTGTTTTTCCTAAATGAATGATTTTGTTCTCCATCTAACAGGGAAGTGTTCTGTTTCAGGTTAAAATCCTCTCATGGAGGGGAGGCCCGAGATTCTACTAACAACCAAGCTCAAGTTCAGATGGGCTGGCCCAAAATCGTCCAGGGCCCCAGAAAGCAAACAAAGCTGCATGGGCTCTCGCTCTCCTGTCAGAAAAGGCTCCCATCACCCACGACGGCGACGCACTGGATTGGGTTGGGACAGAACGAGCGACGGCGAGGAGACGGCGATAAGATTTGCCACACCCTCGCTCGGTAGCTGGGAGACCGCACGAACGGCGGCAAGGGGGGCTCCACCAAGGCGGCGTCCACGAGTCACGACCAACCAAGCAGCGGCGGCAGGTCCGCTGATGCCAGACTCCCCCAGCTCCACCACCCGCCTCCCCTCCCGCGCCGCCGCCGGCTGCTGGCCCAACACCAGCCACGCCAGCGGCAGCAAATGCGCAACCCACCCTGGTACTCCGCTGCAGCCAGCCGCCCACCATTTCTTCTTCTCGTCTCCTTCTCCGCTCGGTGGGAAAAAAAAAAAAAAAAGTCGGATCTTTGCTGAGGTTGCTGCTTGGATTGTTCCATTGTCCAGGTGAAGCTGAGGATGATTATCAAGAGCGCGCTCGGGCGTTACCAGCGCTGGAACCCCGTGCACCCGACGGCCGGCGCCTTCTGGGGCGTGGGGCTCGGCCTTGGCTGCGGCGTCGGCTGGGGCCCAGGGTTCGGGCCTGAGGTGATTGGTTACGTCGGCGCTGGGTGTGGTGTGGGGTTCAGCGTTGGGTTCACGCTCGCCGGCGTCGGCATCGGCCTGCCACAGCACGGCATCATCAGGAACCATGACCACGGTGATAATTAGTTATGCTCTGTTCTTAATTTGTTCCTTTAACAAATAATCATACACTCCAGTTGATATTGGTGGGACTAATTCTTGGATTTAGTGGGAGTTTCAGTTAGTGTAATACTATTACGTCTACCTGATTATTGTGAGAATAGAATGAAAATTTGTGTCAAGTAGCAAGTAATCAGTGAAAAGAAATGTGTTTTTAGTAGCATGGTTGCCATGCTCTGGACTCTGGAGGGGGTCTTCTCAAGCTTGCATCACCTGTCTTTGTTAATGTTTTTATACATAGGATCCCCTACAATCTACTATAGTAATAGCTGTGGTTTGTGCACATGAATTAGCAAGCTAACAGTATGTTATCATTACTAATGCACGTTGATTAGCAGGCCTCTGTGCCCAATTGTTTGTTGCTATCCCAAGTCACATGAGTGACAGATCTGCCTTCTGAACTTGACCTGTAGGTTTAGCAATTAACGTCCCTGTTGATTCAGCGAGATTTTACGCCCCAACCATCATCAGAGGTTTGGTATGGGATGCCATCAGCTATGTGGGTCATGTAGCGGCTATGAGGAAAGAATCTCGACAGAAGCTTCTGAGGTTCCAGGACAACCCTCCGGTATCAGGAGGAGTTGATCTGCCCAAGCTGGGGAAGGGCGTGTCAAGTAGCATCCGGTCCACAGTGGAATGCATCAGGGCCTTCAAAGATCAGCACTGGCCTCCTTAAAAGACTTCATGGGCAACCAAAGCTGGTTATAAGTTACAGGGTACCAGAACAGAAGCTTTAAAATGGCGAATACCAAATTTTGTTTGTTTTGGTATGAGTTTTCCCCGACTTATGGAATGGGAAACTAGTTCTTCTAGCTTCCGGAAATGTAGTCTGCATCCTAGATATTGTTTATGTAGATGCATATGTAAATATGAGCTATTGCATATGTAAATATGACGGCTGCTAGTTTGCTCTTTAATTATTCACAAGCAACCTGAAACAGGGATTTAGCGTGAAATAAAGTTATTGTACTCCACTGAAACCAACCTACACTTATTATCAGTGCAAGTACTCCTTACCATTGAACTATGTATGCCGCGGAAGTCTTATTGAAACATAACTTCAATGCACTCTTGGACATTTTAACAGCTTCAGGTTTTTTCGGGGCGAGCAAATGATCGAGATATCTTAAGGATTGTCTGAAGAATGTGGCCGGTTTTGCCCCTTGCTGAAGGCATCTGCTGGAGCTTGTGGGTGGCTACTAGCTGGTGCTTGAAATGCTGCACAATATTACCACTGTGAGCTACTAGAAAGCAACAGCCATGGTCAGGAGTTTGCTCTGGTTGCTCTTTGCATGCAGAAGCACTTGTTGTTTTGCTGAACGTTTTAAGATTCGTGGGCACGCTCGTTTGCCTTGGCTGAAAACCACCTAGTTCCTCGGAAATGCTTGTCTGTTTGTATGACCAGCTAGCTACTGCTGGTCTCGTCGTCTGATTAGCCGCGGCTTTCGTGGTTGCGGCGCTCGGCATGCTTGTTGGCTGTCATGTGGAGCAGGATGCGTATGAGTGCGCTCCGGTTATTAATCGGACCGGGTGAGCTCCTGTTAAGACCTCGATCATTTTTTCAGACATCTCGATCATTTTTAGGCCAATAATAACATGATTAACTCATGTTCCTACCTTGGCGGCTACTAATCGTTCCGGGTGAGCTCCGGTTAGGACCTCGCAACGCAAGGCACTCACTATGAGTTCATGCACCAATAAATTAAAAAATGGGAGCTTGGGTCCTAGTTGACACCGCCCTACGAGTTAAGGAACCGCCAATGAATTTTACTCTTAGCCCGTGGCCGTCGCCTTTCTTTGCAGGAGGACAAGAGAGTTTGTGAACTTTTGAATATCTCAAAACAGAATCGGGGCTAACATCATAAGGCAATTTCTCTTTATTTGGAACGTACATTGATAGATAGTTTTGAGCCATATGTTATGTTGAGTTAGAGATTATGTGATGTTCCTTATTTATTTCTTCTGTTCTTTTTATAATGGCTATTTGTGTATGAGTTTTTTTTTTGACAAACTATTTGTGTATGAGTTTGTTATATAGACCAAAAACTTTATATTAAAGCCTTATTCATTATATACTCCCTGTGTCCCATAATGCTTGTCATTTTGAGATGGGCTAGAATCCTTTTAGATTCACATAGGAGTGCATGCATTCGGCCAACACTAATGTCCAAGTTCGGTCAACATTTAATGCACTTGGTTCAAGCCTAAAAACGTCTATATTGGGACAGAGTTTGTTATATAGACTAGAACTTTATATTAAAGCCTTATTCATCTATAAAAAATTTATCAAGTTTTTTTTCGTTTGCAGATGCACAATCCATTGAGAGAATACCAAGACCAAGCCCATGAGTGATACTACATGAGAAAATACACACAAGCCCAAACACCATGCCACCGAATTTAAAACATTTTTTTTCTTGGGAACGGAATAGGCTAGGGCTTGCTACTCAACAAAAAGAGATATTTTTTTTTTTTGAAAAAAGATACCATATTAAACATATAAAGCTTGTTAAGAAAGAGCATTTTTTTATAAATGGTATGTTTTAGATAGATTTATCCTACTTTATATTAGAGTGATAATCAGAGTTTTATTTTAGAGATCATAAGAGCACATTTTATCAAATAATTATACCTTTTTTTTTTATTGAACAGAGAAGGTAGGTACTGCCAACCAAAGACTCTCCATACTAAGTTTATGGCGCCACTCTCATAAGGTCTGACATCACATTGCCTACTTTTGCAATTTTAAGGATTAGAAGAGAGTGTTGTCAAAAAAAAAAAAAAAAAAAATTAGAAGAGAGTAAGAGACCTAATGGCATTGCTAGCAGAGAACGAACGAGAGAGGGGAGCTCCATTCATTTCTCATTTCAGTATTTGTATGTGCATAGTCTGGATGAAATAATTATCGTACAAATAAAAGTACTTTGCTACAATATTAAAGTTATTTTTTTCTTATGGCATACTCTAGTAAAAGATGTTATTACTTACCTTCTACTGTCTTTACAATATGATGTGCCTTTTGACAGTAACCTTTATATTAAAATATAGCTTATAACTTCTAATACATGTATCCGACTACAAACCTACACACATGATTTTTACATGTCAAACTAAATATTTGAACCCTATCAATTAAAAAATTTAAAAGTATGGCTAGGACTTAGTCGAAATGTTATATAATTGTTTCCTCTAGGAAAAACTAGTTATGAAACTTTAGCATGCAAGATGACATGGCACCAAAGGAAGCTTTTCTAGGGAAGTGAACAAGAGAGCTTTGCCACTCAACAAAAGAGGAGAAGTTTTATAAAGGAAAAACAAAAGTTTATTTTTAGCCCTTGAACTTTTGTTGAAAGTATAGATTTTGCCACTGAACTCCAAAACTAGACATGCACAAACTCTAGCCCTTAATATAATTGGCAAAGTGGCTTTGACCATATATAATTTCTAAAAATGATAAAGTTATAGGAAAATAATAAAAGAATTTTTTAATCAGAAAAAATATAAATTTGTAACCAAAATGTTCTGTAAAATATAATGCGTAGTGATTATAATAATATAATAAGAACGAAATAAGTGTACGGGCCGGCCGAGTGGGCGGCATAGACCTGAACCTGCATGCATGCAAGAAAGTGAACAGTGCCAGGCGGCGGCGGGCGGGGCCGGTGGTGGAGTGGTGGTGGCAGCTAGCGTGATCATCGTCAGGCGGCCATCATGCATAAGCGTGCAGCCGGCCGGCGCCGGCCCTGAACGTGGATCCGGCTGGCCCCCATGGCCTATGGCTCACACACATGCAGTCACGCGCACCGGCTGGCCGGCCGGCAGCGTGGCAGGCGGTGGCAGATGAGAACAGAAGACGGCGAGCGGAGGACGACAAGCGCAAGCCGCCGCGGCGTACGTGCGTAGGTAGGAGTACTGTAGCTAGGTAGCTAGCTAAGATCACCCACTTCGCGTGGACGCAGTTAATTGGTATGGCATGCATGCAGCAGCGGTTCTGCCTGCCTTGGCGTCTTCTTGTTGGGTAGCGGCCACGCCGAATCTTCTCCGGCGTCCCAGCTCAACCGCGCCGGCTGGCCGGCCGGCCGGCGGCCGGGCAGGTCCATCTCTGTCACCTGTGTGTCACGGTCACACCGTCGTCGTCAACACAGCTAGCCCTCGTGCACGGCAAGTGCGTACACACGTGCTGATCGATGTGGCTTGGATGTGTGTATGTATCATGTATGTACTCGAGATTCTCTGTTTTGTCCTATATGTTATGGTATGTAGTACTAGCTTGGTATATATGTATACTATGGTGGGATCGGATCGGATCCGAGGGTTTCATTTTGAATTCAAATCCTATGTAGCTAGAGGGAAAAGCTAGAGTTTGTATAACGGTATTAATTCCATTTGTGATGCCCAGAGCATTGATTTTTTTTAAAAAAAAATTCTATACAATGCAAGGATTTAATATAAACTCTCCAACCATTCCAACATGTAGTTGGTCTATTAGTTTTATTCTAAGTTGAACTTCTTTAACTTTGGCTTAGTTTATATAAAAAAATATATTAGCACATGCAAAACCAAATAAATGTATTGAAGTTAAGACATATTTGTGATGGATTATTGTATGGTGGGAAGATAATTGGATGTTTGATGAGATATTGGTGTTTTTTTTTTATAAACTTGATCAAAGCTAATTATCACTTAGCACAAAATTGAATCGACCATTATTTGTGAACAGAGAGAGGATAAGCTAGTTGACACTTTGGCGGATACATTTTAGTAACTCACTTGTCATGGGGGGCCATGTTTGTTCCCGCTTAATCCGATCCTCGTTGGAAAAATGTGAGCCGCCCAAATCCTTTGATTATTTCTGAGTATTTTGACTGTTGCTTTAGAACTTTGAACTACGACAATCAAGAATCAAAAAAATCTCTATGGCACGATGATTATAATCAAATTGATTATAAGCAGCTAGTCCCAAACAGGGCCATGATCAAGCTCAAAGAAGGGCCACAACTCGCCACCAAAGATAATGAAAGTTGCTCTTGTGGCTATAATAATGCTAGGTTTTGGGAGGCAGATCGATCGCCACATGAACAAATAGTTGTGTTCCTCTTATGGCTAGATAACAAGCAATACGCAGTGTAGTTGTGGGGACTAAAGGGCAAGCTAGATATATATGGAGTAGTGCGTAAGTGGGGTGATGAGGCTTTGGGAGATGTAACGTTGGAATAATTAGATCTTGGATGCTTGGTAAACGAACTCTATACGGAGTACGTAATAAAGAATATATAAAAACATCGTTATAATTCATGATTTTCTTCATGATGGTGAAAATATAACTAGTGCTGAGGCCTCCTTAGAGAAAATCCTAAAATTGTATAGAAAGATCTTCCATTTGAACATCCAATGGTTATTTTCAAACCCCCCCCCCAAAAAAAAAAGTTTGGTACTTTGCTCTAGCTGATACATGGCACATTATTGTTGATGCTCTTTAATTTGTAGTGGTTAAGTTTGAAGGTTCACGATCGAAAAACCTGTCCACAGCTTTAATTGTGAAGAGCTATCATGCTCATTCATATTGGCAGGTGAAAGCTGATAAACCACCTGTCATGATGCAAGTCCATGCTGGTTATGTGGGACTAGTACGTGCCTGTGCATCAGTATCTATCATAGTATATTGTTGTATATATGCTAAGTGTAGAAATTCGCCCGTGTACGTTGAGAGTAATTCCTACTCCTACGTGCCAAGTGCAAAATGTTAAGGATAACGACAAGATGAGATTCTTATCAAGCGGGTCACCTACTATACCATTTTTAAAATAAAGGAGCTAGGAAAAGGTACTCCTACGCAGCACCGAGAAAGGCAGGGCTGAGGTATGCATTCATTCAGGCATCATCTTTTACCGTGATAGTAGCAACAATTGATGTTACCACACCATTAATTGGTGTCCAAAAAAAGGATGAATGAATGGGTTGCCACAAAGTTGATGCATGGTTTGTCATAACTTCTGACCTTTCCCTTGGTTGTTTAGGGTTTAGATTTCCTTGCTGGAGCCTTGAGGAGGATGATTAGGGTTCAGGCCTCTGCTGGGACACTGTTATGCTCATCCACGATACATCTGACCATACATGCATGAAATGGCAGTAAAAAAGATAAGAGGGGTGGTGAAACAGTGGCTTGACCCACTCAAGTTTGGTCCACACCACACTCCCATACATGGACGCAGGGGGAATCCTACTTGTTGCCAAAGCCAAGCACTGGGAGACAAAGCCCAGTCCAGGAAGGACAGCACTACTACTACTACTGTGCAGCAAGTAAAGGAAGAGAGGAGATAGAGAGGTTGCACGCAAGCGTCCACACAAAAAGCTCAAGGCTTTCTTGGTAGGTGCACATACAATATCTGCATACTCACACACTCGCATTCAATTTAATTCTGTGTGGTGTACGTACATGTTGTGTTGGAGATAGATGCGATCGATGCTGCATCAGGGCCTTACGCAGATATGTACAAGCACAAGATTTTACACCTCCGGCCCTACCGTATGTATGGGTCACGCACGCCACGCAGGGCAGAGGCCAGGCCAGCAGGATGAAGAGAAAAAGGCCCCTGCTATAGCTGGTGAGTGAGTGGTGACAGTAGTGCAGTGTGTCATGCATGTCGCCGGCCGGCCATGGCTACTAGTGCTCCGGCGGTCCGGTCCGGCCGGTCCGGTCTCCTATAGGGTTGGAGGAGTACGTATATGTTTGTCTGCGCTTGCTTACATTGTATGGGTATCATCATATGAATGACTGGGATGGACGGCAATCATATCTGTAGAAGGTAGCTGTACCTCGGTACGTCTAGGGTTTTGGTTTGGTTGGATGGTGTGCATGAGGTAGCAGCTGTGAGAGGATGAGGGAGGAGCCAGCCACTGCAGTGTGTGGCCATGCTGCAAGTGTACATGTGTGGGTGGGTGGGTTATGTGGGGGGATCATATTTTAGTGTGCATGTATGTTGGGGGACCTCAGCTCCACCCTGGGGGCCGGGAGCTATATATATGCAACTTCTTGCCAAACAACACCATCATTCAAACAGCCTCACTTCATCTTCCTGAAGAGCTAGTCTCCATTTTCATGCTTCTCTCCTTCGCCGTCTAGTTCTAGTTCAGATGTGTGTGTGTGCCATGAGTGAGAGGGAGAGGAAACAGAGAATTTGAGCTGTTGAGAAGTAGATCAGCTAGCATATGCAGGGCAACCTAACGAGTGCTGTTTGGAATGCAGTTGGATGCATCCATGCAATGGCGGCAGGAGAAGATGGTCGAGGAAGAGGTGAAAGCTAGGGAATATGCCTGGCTCCCTGTATGCCACTCGCACGGCTACCATGCACCCGGTGGCCGCTGCGGCTGGCGTGCGAGGTGCCAAGCATGGCCCTCATACATCTCTCTCTCTCTAGATCTCTCTCTCTCTCTCTCTCTCTCATATTTGATCGATCCGTCCAGCATTTCTCATTGTTTACATGAATGATTCGTCGTCCACCCGGATGAGCTAGCTATTTGCGATGACATGTTTCAATTATTTACAACATTCGTCACATAATGGATTTCTTCTATTCCTTGCAAAGTTGAGTATATATTCGGATCCCTGTCATTTAGGTTTCCATTCAGTCGGATGCAATGTGTGTGCAATGCCCCCAAAATGGTATTATATATAGGTTCTATCTGATCTTCTCATAATATGTACAATCCATGTTTGTTGCATGCATGCCTCCCTCTAGTTTAATATTTTTTACATATATACTATTTGTCAATTAGGTTGATCATATACATATCGCACTTGTACAGTTTAATTAACTCTCTATAAAGGAATCGAAGCTGACCTATATATGACTTCCTACATACTATCTTGTGTTTGACATTTGGCACATACTTGGTACATATAAATGTGCATTCAATCATCAATTCAGTGAGAACAATAAGCATACTAAGGTCATTAATTTGATGCCTCTTGTATAGGAGCCCTCATACATCTCTCTCATTTGATCGATCCTTCTATACTATTTCTCATTAATTTGTTCGGTAAGGTTTACTGCTTGGAAGTACTTTCAACAAAGATGTGGAAGTGCTGCTGACGCAGAAGCCCAGCCATTGCCTGCGTCGAAGGTGTTCGGTGGGCGGGCCTCTCTCCCAGGTGATAGTTGAGTCAGACTGCAATATATTGTCAGTGAAATGTCAGCAGGAGGAGATTGGCCAAATCATAGGGGAGGTGAGGAGCTTGACTCAGTTGATGAGTAAGTGGAATTGTTCCCAAGTAAAGAGAGAGTGTAATCAAGTAGCAAATGGATTTAGTTTCTTTAGCTAGATGTTATAAACATTGCGGCGAGGCTTGATCCAGTGCCTGCGTGCGCTATGTCCTTTCCTTCAGGCCCATTGTAATTTGCCAATGGCTATCTAATAAAGCTCTTTTCTTAAATCGAAAAAAATCTAATTGTTCACAGTGGTCGGATCTGACATATGCACGTTTTAATTATTCACAGCCCTAAGATTCAAACTCACTAGATTCAAATGTTTGTTCGCTTGTTTGTATCAGCCAGAATCAACCAGCCATAAAACAATGTTTTCCTGACACAACGTACAAAAAAGCCATACCAATCAGTGCCAGCCAGAAAACGAACCAGCGAACAAGTTAAACTAATTAGATTTTCTGTTGTAGGCAACCAAAATATATAATTACTCACTTGAGTATACATTTGGATCCCTACTAATTAGGTTTTCTGTTGTAGGTGCCCCAAAGTGGTAGGACCTATTTGAGATTCTCATATAAGCCATAAAGTTTATTACCTAATCCATGCCTGTCGCTTGCCTGCCTCTAGCTAGTTTAATATATTTTTGTAACATGTAATTTTTGTGAACTAAAAAACCTTGTCACCGAGGGCCTTATATATGTCGATTCGATATGATTATATGTTATCAAAGTATAGATATTTGTGTTATATATTACATACTACATTATTTGAATTCGAAATATATTGATCATATACATATTTGATCTCTGACTTATATAGTACACTACTCAATACTCTCTTGTACAACTTTCTTTCATGTCTCCAGTTCATACATGTGTTTGTTGTATCATTGAAGTGCTCTTGCTTTATTTGAGCACTGCTACCAGTGCAAATAGTTGTCTGCAGTGAAATGTTGTACATATGCTCCGACGATCCATCCAGAAATGAAAAAATGTGGTACCTATGCACCAGTGCATATCTTACAAAAATTTCCTCATTCATGTCTAGTATAGGTTTGTGTCCATTTTCCTATAGAAGCTAATCTCAAACATATGCAGTATATATTAGTTACTGTAGGAAGCTGACCAGCTGTATGCCTCGGCATAGTGGAATCTACAAATGTGCATTCATGTGAGGCATTATATTTGGTCAGTTTGGTATGCTCCGTCGCCGTGGAACGGAAGAAATAAGCAAAAGGGAGATATTTCGCAAACCTGGGCCTGGGCTCGTGAACATGGTTCGTCAAATTTCTCGGTACAGTAGTGCTTGTAACCTGCAGCCCAGCCCATGGTCCAATGCATGCAACAAACCGGCCCAAATGCTCCACGTTGAATGCAGTTTTGGTTTGGGCCGGTCGTAGGGCAAGGGCCACAATAGTTTGCCTACAAGGGTGTGAGGGAGTCCAGGAGGAAATTTTCGTTTCTTGTAGGCAAACCTTTGTTGCCCTTGCTGTCCAAAAAACCATCGTGGCCCAGGTTGCCCCATCTTTTTAACCTTCTGATGACATTCCAACACATTGTACTACAATTTTGAGCTGACATGATAACATATATTGTGAACACCCGATCGAGAATAAAAAAAAAAACAGATTGCATTGCTAACAGCCGTAGACAAATCATCTGGAGTCCAAACAAGCAACCAGCTCAAACGGGGCTGACCGAGGCAATCTAGCAGGGTCTATGAAGTTTCTCCCCAAGATAAAAAAATGAAGTGCTTACAGTCCATCCGCCGAAGGATAATAGACCAGCAGGCGCACATCCAACTAAGAATACCAAGTTCAAATCACAACAAGTGCATGACAGCACCACAACAGCTCCCTTTGCCTGAACGGGTTAACATTGGCCATTTGGGTTACTGGAGGCTGACGCCTAGGTTGCCAGGTCCAGCGCCACCGTCACGCTCATCTGGTTGTTTCCCTTCTTCATCTTCTTGGTCCCTGCTCAATGATGGCATCAACCTGCCCAACAACATGATGGCCTGCATCTTGGATTTGTCGATAGACCGGTGGTTAGAGTGCTGTGCATAAAAATCGAACTCATCAGGATTCTGTTGTTGTTGATCTGAATTCTGAACCCGACAGATTCCCCAACTTCCTTAACTAACAGTTCCTGGGCAATTTGGATAGCATCTTTGCCCGAGTTAGATGCTGCCTTTTGCGCTAATCTGGAGCTTTGGCTTTTGCTTGAATTTGTGTAGGGTTTACATGCAGGCTAAGATCGGTTGCTCTAGCTGAGTGTGTCATAGGCGTCGTGTGTGTGGAACCCCCGTCTAGCAAAGGTTGTATAATGGGCACTGAGATTGATTCTATGAAATTGCCTATGGGCGAAGGTAGGTGGCGGTCTATAATATTATTGATCATCTGCGCTGACTTTCAGAAGGCGCTAGTTGTTCTGCACTTTCAACAACTTCACCTAAGAGTTGTGTTTGTATAGCAGTGGGCATGTGAAGCCACGGTCCGGTTTCTGTGGTTTTAGTAGTCCTCCGTTCATCCAAAAACGTTCCCAAAGTTTCAATGGGGTTATGAGATCGGTGTGCATAATCAACGTCTACTGGTAAGGGATGATCTACGGCAGGAGAGCTGAGCCAGCATGTTTTGCAGCTGGCCTAGCACCAGACCCAGCGTCTGCTCCTCAGAAATGATGTGCTGCTCCTTCTCCACCCCGGCCCTCACTGTGGTTGCCTGCAGACAGCTCTGCAGAAGCAGCGACAGGAATTGTACCCCTGCACGTTGATTTCAGCAATAGCCTTCTCACTTGATGTGATGGGTGCGGTGTCCTCCTTGTGTACGCTGCTGTCACCCGTTGGCCCTGCTTGGTTGACGAGTAAATTTTAATGTTCTATCAATGTAGCTATCTGCACTCAACTACGACTGATTCATCAAGGATATATAGTCGCTCCTACATCAAACTTTCATACGCGTGCGATCAGATTGATCAAGATGGGAATGACACTATATGGTGTTATTAGACTTCTGCTATGCTGATGATTGGAGGGGCTCTGAATGATAGAAAGATTATTAGTAGAAAAAGGAATGAAAGCAGAGGACCAGACCTCGTCCCCGGCGTCATTTTGTTTCCAAATAAATCCTCACTTTCTTAGTTAGTGGCAGTTGTTGAAACTACCCTATCACGTAACTTGTTTATACATAAGCCATGACGTAGCGAAAAAAGATCATTATGAATAAAATAAAAAAAGGTAAAGATCAAGACCAGTGACTACTCATTTAACTGTAAGTGTTGTCGCTTGCACGCTTCCTACTACGAATGCCTACTCTTAGCCCGATAGTGTACGTTAGGCTTTATTGAGAGGGCATTTCAGAAAAGTAACTATTTTTTTACTTTGGATGTGTTAGGAAGTGAAAACCTGTATTCAGAAGAGGGGGAAGTCCCCTAATATGTACATGTACAATATGCAAAGAAACCCCTGTACAAGTGCGAATATACAAGCACCCATATACTCTGACACCCCCTCAAACTCAGGACTGATGAGCTCACGAGCACCGGCCAGGTGGACTTGCTCTCTGTAGTATTGGGCGATATGCCGTAACCCCCTTCCCTTCTTCTTTTCCCCTCAGATTCTCGCTCAGTTCTTGTTCAATCCACAGCTCCCACCGTACCATCTGATTCGCCTCCATTTCCCAATCAGATCGATATAAGATTTTGCCGCTCTACTGCTCTCAGTGGGGAGATCCACGAACCTTCCTTCCACTCGAAGACACCGTTACTGAAGCAGTTCTCGCCGGCGATTCCTTGCAGGCAGCCGGAGATCCTCCTGCCGCATCCTTTCCCAGGCCTGTAAGATTTCCCTGACGCTATGTTGTACGATGAATCCCAATCCCCACACACCTCTCCCACCATTCTTGGCCCATTCATCCGTTTCTTCCTGCCGCTCCCCACCATGAACGACGGCGAACCCGCCTCGCTGGTTCCCTGGCCAATGGATCTTGCTCCCCCGGATCCACCCCACCCACCACCTCCACCAGATCCCCTTGGAACTACTCCAATTTTGCCCATGCCATCCACCCAGCATCCACCCGCTACGCCTCCTGTCTCTCCCCAATACACCCACACTGCCTTGGTGATTACTGCAGAGCCGCCGGTGAGGCGAGCCCCTAATGCTGGCCGAAGAGCTGCAGCTACGCGTGTGACAGATGCCCCTCGATGCCTCTTCCTCTTCCGCCCACTCTCCGTGCTCGGGGCAGCGTTCTCTGGAATCCTCTACATCGCATCTGCTCAATCCTCCAACCAACGAACTGCACGCGCCCCTACTGAGGCAATCGATGGCTGCCGCGTCGGTGCTCGGCTGTGCGCTCGCGGAGCGCGCGCTGGCTGTGGCGGACTCGCGGCACTTGTTCGCGTGACAGATATTCCGGTGACCTCGCTCGCGTCCCGCGCCGTCGCGGCCGGGGTACGCTACCTCGTCTTCCGCAACGAGCTGTCCGCTGGGCTCGCCGCCGCCGCCTTCGGCGTCCTCAAAGGGCTCCCAGGGCGTTCGCCTCTCCGCTCCCCGGCCCGGGCTGCGTCCTAGGACTCGCGGGCCTCTCCCTCGCCACCGCCAACGCCCGCCCCTGACGAGGAAGAAGCACGTGAACAGGTCTGCCTTGTGCCCGTGCTGTCGCAGAACGTCGCCGTACGATCCGCCGCTGGCGCCGGTGTTACCGCAGCAGACTAGGAGGAACAGGGCTGGCCCGGACCTGCACGCCGGGACACTTGACGTCCCAGCAGATTTGGTTCATGGACCAGTGCCCGAGCCGCCCAGCCCGTCGGTCCTCTGGTGTCAAGCAAATCGCGAAGTCCAAGCTGATGCAAAGATTGTAGATGAGCACCATGAGGCAGGAAGTCAGAAAGCGTGCTGCTGTCACAAGCCAAGGCCACCAGCCTTCCAATTGTCATTTTCATCTGGACAGTTTGCTTGGAGTAGGGGTTCCTCCTCTCAGTCAGGTAAAAATTATGGTGACAAGGATGATGAGTTAGAGGATGGGGTTTCTGATCTCGAGGTTCCACCAGAAGCTGGTAAAACAGATGCTGGGTTGACATCTGAAGATAGTTCTGATGAATGGGTTCAAAAATCACAGCTGCTCGAATTTGAAGAGCGTGACTATGCCGCACGCGTTGATTTAGCAGCTAAGGTCTATGGTCTTCATAAAGCAGAACAGTATATTGAGAAAATTCTTGCCTCTCATAGGGGTGAGATTATGTATAGAACACTTCTGGCCAATTGTGTTGCTGCAGCCAATGTTAAAAAATCAGAGGAAGTTTTTAATAGGATGAAGGATCTTGGATTTCCGGTTACAGCATTTTCTTCCAATCAGCTTCTGCTACTTTACAAAAGGTTGGACAAGAAGAAGATTGCTGATGTTCTCGCAATGATGGAAAAGGAGGATGTGAAACCATCTCTCTTTACTTACAAGCTCCTTGTTGATGCCAAGGGATCGGTTGGAGATATAGAAGCTATGAAGAAAGGGGTTGAATCAATGGAGAAAGATGGCATTGAGCCAGATATCTTTTTTAATGCTACAATTGCCAGGCACTACATATTTAATGGTCAGCGTGAGAAAGCAGAGAGACTTTTGGAGTTGATGGAGGGTGATGATATCCAGAAAAATCGTGATGCTTGCAAGATTCTATTACCTTTACATGCTTTTCTGGGCAATAGTGATGATGTGGAAACAATCTGGAAAGTGTGTGAGGATAATACTCGTCTAGATGAGTGCCTGTCTGCTATAGAGGCCTTTGTGTATGCTGATCAGAGCCTCTTAGACAAAGACCCAATTACAGATGCTCGTGCCCAGGCTGCAATCGCTGCGCCTCTACTCTGAGCATCTACGACGCTCTTCTACTCAGGGCTATGGCGCCGGCCGACAAAGGCGCCCCCAGCGCCATGACACATCGGCACAGAATCAGAGGAATGGGCGGGAGCCTCCGCAGTTCCACGATGGCGCACCTCTCCCGACTGTTGGCGTCAACTAGAACCCAAGTATGTTTTATTTTGAAACTCGTAATTCCTCTATTTCTAGTTCTTCTATTAAAACCACTTTAATTTAAATAATGCTTTTTGTCGTTCCCTCGGTTGGTCGGTCAGGTGGTCTGTGGTTGTTATGGACTGATGATGTTGATATAACTGTAGTTGCCCATCACCACCACTACATTTTGGCTCTTTGTACAAACAGAGCCACCAACCTCCAGTATGGTCAAGTGTGTGTGTATGGAGACCCTCACCATCTCCTGTCTAGTGTTATTTGGGATAGTGTTTTAAACTTTGTAGAACTTAATCCTAATATGCCGATGATGTGTATGGGGGACTTGAGCGACATCATGCATGAGTCCGAGAAGTTAGGACCTAATGTTGCGGACTACGCTCAGTATCACTGAATTTTGTGGTTATGTTAGCCAATGTGGGTTTTTGATCTTGGTTATAGTGGTCCCGCTTACACTTGGACTAACAAGCGCTTTTCTTCTAATCCTACTTATGAAAGATTGGATCGTTTTCTAGGTAACGCTGAGTGGTGCATGATGTTTCCTAACACTACAGTTTACCACCTTCCTATGATGTATAGTGATCACGCACCCATCCTAGTTGTGCTTAACTCTCAACGTAACGTGTTAGAAAACCTTTTCGTTTTGAGAATTGGTGGATTATGGATTCGGATTATCATGACATTGCAAAAACTAGTTGGTTCCGTTCTACTAATCGTGCTTTTCACCGAGAAAACTAAGTACTTAGCTGCAGATCTAAAGAATTGGAGGAAGAAGAAGCCAAACAACAAAGATCTCCTTGAGAAAATAGAAGCCCAAATTTTAGATCAACAAAATCTTCACCCCTTCGCAGCAGAGAACCACACGCTCCAAAAGACTCTCCTTGACAAGCACCGGGATCTCCTCACCAAAGAAGAGAAATATCACATCCAACGGGTGAAGAAGAACTGGGCGAGAGAAGGTGATAGAAACACTTCCTTCTTTTACAAAGCCATTATAAAAAAACAGGAAAAATAGGATCTCCTACCTTCTTAACCCCGGCGGTTCTACTTCCACCACCCCCCAACAATTGGGGCGATACCCTCGTTCAAGATTTTACGAGATATTTTCACCTCCACCACTATTACCTCCAACTCCCTTCCACACCTCATACTTCAAACCTCCCCCAATCTTCCCACGCAATTAACCTCGGTACACCAAAGAACTCCTCTCCTTTCCGGTCATCCCGACCACCTCCATACCTTACACCATAGTTCCTCCCAGCCCATAGTTATTGGAGCTCACCTTCAATCCCAGCAACAAAACCAAGAAGAGGAGGCTGTCGGCAGAACAGATGATTTCAGGTATACCTACTCCACTCCTTCTATGCAGGAAATACAGGAAATCATCAAGGAGATGAGAAGTAACGCTGCACCAGGACCTGACGGATTCAATGCTGGATTCTACAAAGCGGCATGGCCTTGGGCCAAAGAGGATGTCTACAAAGTCGTAACAGATTTCTTTGCTCATGCCTATCTTCCTCCTGAGATCAGTCACACCTACATTACTCTCATTCCTAAAACCACTCAGCCCACTACCCCTAAAGATTTCCGTCCCATTAGTCTTTGTAATGTTATTTATAAAGTGCTAACCAAATCTTTAGCAAATCGTCTAAAGCAAAGACCTCCCGGGATACATTGATCGGGGCTCGGTCGGCTTTCGTGGCGCATAGGCACATATCCTCTAATGTTATAATTACTCAAGAGATTATCCATTCCTTTAATTTACGTAGCTGGAAGGAGAAAGCTTTCCTCTTAAAAATTGATCTAGCTAAAGCTTTTGGCACAGGCTTGAATGGCACTTCATTGTGGGCGCACTCCGCAGATTGGGTCTACAAGAAAGGTTTATTAATCTAATCTACTTATGCATTTCCTCGCCAGAGTTTGCTATTCTTGTAAATGATGAACCCACCTGGTTTTTTACCTCTCAAAGAGGGCTTCGCCAGGGTTGCCCTCTTTCACCCTACTTGTTTGTCATTGCTATTAATGAATTGTCTATTAGGCTACAAGAAAATCTAGCTCAAAATCACCTCACAGGAGTCTCTCTAGGACCAGGTGCACCTGCTATACATTCACTTCTGTTTGCAGATGATTTGATCCTATGTGGCAAGGCAACCATCCAGGAAGCTGAACAAATCAAAACCATCCTCTATGACTTCTGCAACATGTCAGGTCAGACTCCTAACCTACAAAAATCTTCTATCTATTTCCGCAAAAATGTACCCCCCAATACAAAAGAATGACATCAAGACGATCTTCCCCGTCCAAGACCTTCAACCCAATACAATGCATCTTGGTCACCCCATGATTTTCACCCACAAAGATAAGAACAAGGCCTATGATTTCATCTACGGTAAGTTCATGGCTAAGCTTGGTACCATCAAGGCAAACAAACTTAATCATGCGGGTAGGCTGCAATATATCAAATCTGTTCTATCATCTATTCCTATTTATTACATGTCTACTGTCCTCTTTTCTAAGAATTTCATTGAAAAGATTAACACTATCATAAGAAGATTCTGGTGGGCAGGAGTACAGGAGGAATACGACACTTCTCCGATTAATTACAGGTCATGGGACGACATGTCCAAACCTAAAGAGCAAGGAGGATTAGGTATAAGGGATATGGAAAAAATTAACAAAAGCCTCATCATCCACTCGGCTTGGAATGCGGTCACGCTCAGAAATCCCTTCCTTTCCTCTATTCTCAAAGCTAAATATTATCCCTATAACTCATTTTGGACAGCTACTAATAATACACCAAAGTCTATCTATTGGTCTTCTGTTTTGCAGGTTAAACATCACCTCCATTCAAATGCGGTTTACCAGATACATGCAGGGGTCTCATCCATTTGGTCCACTCCATGGTGCACGATATGGGATGACATGCATAATCACCTAAACCTCCCGGTAACCACCAACCCCCTCCCCTCGACTGTAGCTGATCTTTGGCTTCCTGGTACCCACAACTGGAACCATGACCTTCTTTCCCAAACCTTCTCTCCCCAAGCTGTTCTTGCCATAGAAGCTACCCAAACAGTGCCTTCTGACCATAGTGATATCCTAAGATGGACTCCTGCCACTAATGGGATTTGCACTACCAAATCAATCTATAACCATCTTGCCTCCCAACAAAACCATCACCTCCCCTCCCATGGTTCCAGAAGCATCACCCCTCAAGCAGATACCATTTTACAAAGGGAGAATTGGCTGTGGGACACTGAAAGTGGTGGCTATTTGCTGAGACACACTAAAAAACGATTCGTTTTGCCGAACACACTTTCGTTTCCATTGTTGTTTGGCCACGGCGCACTGTTGACTGGTTCAAACCAAATCAGGTGAGGTAAAAGACACCGTGTGCCCCTGAGCCATGTTTGGGTCAGGTCCGAGCCAGGTCTGGTTGAACCAGACCACCTCTCACCGGTAGGGTTAGGCTAACTCCGTCTCAATCCCGTGTCCCCGGCCGACGCCGCCTCTCATTTGCTCTGTCTCCCGACCACGACAAGCTACGCCGCCACCCAATCCTCTCCCCGACACAAAGACGCCGCCCACCCAATCCATCGGGCCGTCGGCGAGGACACCTCGACGTCTTCAGTTGTCGACCATGGCGGGTTGAGGATGTGGAGCACCCCCGCGAGCAAGAAGATGACATCCCCCAGCAGGATGAGGGCGCACCGCCCTGGTTCCCCACCTAGGGTTCCTTTGAGATGGCTGCCAAAAGGGTAAGATTCCCGTCTCCCCTCCTTTCGATTCGTATGCCTTTGGGACGCATAGAGAGGTCGCGGTGAGATTTTTCTTTCTTCTTGGTTTGATTTAGGATGGATCCGAGCGCCGCTTGTAGATTGGCAATTCGGGTTCCTCGCCTCACGTGAGAGCAACGACGGATGGACTCGGCGACTATCATGTAACTGAGAACTATATGCGTGTGGTGGATAAGGATGTATTCAGTTGGATTGATTTTCAGGAGCTAATTTGTCAGGAGACAGTTCATGGTCAGGATCAAGAGCTATCTGTTACTTTCTTTGACAAAAGTAAGAATGAGACAGTTCGAATAGACTCTGATAGTTCTCTCCTACATGCATTTGATGTGTACTGGGAAAGTAGGAAGCTACCACTAACTGTAGAGGTTGTTGACACTCATCCTTGGGCAGACCAGTGCAACCCAGATTCTAATGCCAAGGCATCTGTTGATGCCAATCTTGCTGATGATGTCAATCTTGCTGATGATGTCAATCTTGCTCATTCTAACCCTGCTGCTCAAGCTGAGGGTAATCCAAGTGATGTGCCCGACTTTCCCCGTTGCTAATCCCGCCGAAGCTCTTGAGGCTCAACCTGAGCATGTTGGTAATGCCATTGCAGAGGATGATGACTGGGGGGAGAAGGATGAAGTTGAGTATGTAGGAGTTGATGATGAGGAAGAGAAGTACAAGAATGAGTTGAATGGTGAAGGAACAAGTGATCGTCCGACTATCCCGATCATCGATCCGTAAGATGATGACCCACTAGTAGTCAATGATGAGATGGAGTGTGAGGGTGTGGTGCACGTCACTGACGTAGATAATCCTACAATTGCTGTTGGTGTAACTTTTGAGGATGGTTATTGTTTTAAGAGGTGTATTAGGCAATATGTTTGTGCTAAAAGAAGTTGAACTTGCAGCTCCTTCAGTGACTCACGCCGGTGCAGCATTTTGTAAGGCCAAGAGGTGTCGATGGATTTGATTCATGCATCTCGGTGCGTAGATGGGAAGACATGGCGTGTATATTCTTGAATCTTTGTACTCTTTCATGCATATCGGTTTTGTTTTTAGCTTTCATTGGCTTCGGACTTCATTGTGCGTGATTAATTGATGCATATCGGTTTTGTTTAATTGATGGGTGCAGATTAAGAAGATACCACACAACCATAAGCGTGCTAGCAAAAGTAAATCGAAATGTAATTGCTTGGCTACCAATCATTGGGTGAAGGACAGAGTCATAGATTGGCTTAGGCAAGATCCAACTATTGGTGCTACAGCTTTGAAGAAGAGTTTAGAGGACAAGTACTGCATCAAGGTGAGCTACTACGTAGTTTGGGATGGCCGACAAATGGCATTAGATGAGATTCTAGGTGCCTGGGAAGACGACTTTTGTACATGTGTTTTCTTGGAAGATGGAGATCTAGAAGAGGTGTCCTGGTAGTGTTGTAGAGATTGAGTGGGAGGTTGTGAGTGGGAAGAGAAGATTCAGTAGGATGTTTGTAGCACTGAAGCCATGCATTCATGGCTTCCTTAAAGGTTGCAGACCTTATATGGGCATTGACTCCATAGTTTTGACAGGAAAGTGGAAAGGGCAGTTAGCTTCTGCTGTAGCCATTGATGGCCACAATTGGATGTTTCCAGTGGCCTATGGAGTGTTTGGTAGTGAGACAGCTCCAAACTAGGAGTGGTTTATGAAGATGCTTCATAAGGCTATTGGTTCCCCTCCTGGTCTTGTTATTTCAACAGATGCAGGCAAAGGAATAGACAAAGCAGTAACTAAGGTGTTTACAAATGGTGTAGAACACAGAGAATGCATGAGGCATCTTGTCAAGAATTTCCAGACGAGGTTTAGGGGAGAAGTGTTTGAAAGGAACTTGTGGCCTGCATCTAGGTGCTATAGGCTGACAACCCATGAGAGACACTGGAATGAGATGCACAAAGCATGTCCTAAGGCTACAAAATGGTTGATGGACAACCACAAACAGATATGGGCAAGGGCCAAGTTTGGCACAGCAAGCAAATGTGACTATGTAACCAACAACATTGCTGAGACATTTAACAATTGGATCAGGGAGGAGAAGTCCTTACCTGTCCTAGATCTGATGGATAAGATAAGGCAGATGATTATGGAGAGGTTTTGCACAAGGATGCAACTTGCTACAAAATTGACTGGTTTGCAGATTTTACCACATGTCATGAAAGGACTGCATGAGAAAAGCAGGAACCTTAGATACAACATTCACAGGAGTGGCCCAATGGTTGGAGAAGTAGGAGGAGTGAATAAGGATCTAGTTCCATGGAGGTTTATTGTGGATCTGGTTACAAAGCTAAGTTCACTCTCATCCACCAGTTAACAACACAGCTAACAACAAAGCTAAGTTCACTCTCATCCACCAGTTAACAACACAGCTAACAACAAAGCTACGAAGCCAAGTTCATGCTTGGCTATACATTAACTTGCATAGGACAACAAAGCTAACAACACCTACAAACACGCAAGCCACACTCATCCACCAGTTCTGTCTCTGTTGTCCACCTATGGTACGAACTGATTTCTGTAGGTCCAACAAAGAGTTCTCCAAAGCCTGCAATCCGGCCATCAATGCTGCAGCATCGCCCTGGCCACCATCGCCCTGGCCAAATCGCCGCCATCACTCTCTGGCTTCCACATGAAGAAACTGCACCTGCTGTTGCCCTATTCAGCAGATGATGAACTTAAGTTTGGGACAAACCGTAGATCCGATTCGAATGGGAAGGAATCAAACAATAAAAACTACAACTAACTCACCCGGTCCGATTCTTGCAAGTGTAGAATGGCTTCTCTCGGTGCCGCTCGGTTCTGAGGTCCGCTCCACAATGGTGGCCGTGACGGCAAAAAAACAAATGGCCGTCCACTCGCCGCGAGCTTCCACCAGCGAACTTCGCCGAGGACGACGCGCCCGACCTTGTCGCCATGGCCTCTGCCAACACGCCGGCCGCCCGCCCACCGAATCACGCTGCCGCCGCGCCCACGAATCCCTTGTGCCGCCGCCCACGAATCCCGCCCGACCACCGCAAAGCACGCCGACCTCAACGCCCGCACTTCTTCTATCGTGGGAGCAAAGGACGGGATTCGGACGGAGTGTCCGAAGCTAACCCTAACGGTGGGGCCGTAGGTTAAATCTGGTTCGACCGCACTGGCTCGGACCTGACCCAAACATGGCTCGGGGGCACCCGGTGTCTTTTACCTCACCTGATTTGGTTTGAACCGGTCAACAAAGCTTGCCGTGGCCAAACAACAATGGAAACGAGTGTGTTTTGGCAAAACGAATCGTTTTTAGTGTGTCTCGAAGAAATAGCCACCACTTTCGGTGTCCCACGCCAATTCTCCCTTTTACAAAAAGCCCGAAATCAAAGACTATCCCACCTCTCCACGAAAACCTTTGCTTGAGACTCATTAGGAGAGCTCTAGCAACTGGGGAAAGAGCGGGTAGATTTTTCAGCCCACATTGACAAACACTTTGCACCTCTTCGGGGCAATTGAAGATGACAACCATCTATTCTTTCAATGCGATATTTCCAAACAGGTATGGGCTGGCTGCTAACCCTCCCCTTCAAACCCAACACATTACCCATACCGAGGATGATGGTATTGAGATCACCTTGCCCCTCCTTCTCTCCCCAACCCCTCGATAGTTCTTTGTTTAAATTCTTATTTATCATGTGGTATATTTGGAAAGCTCGTAATGACAACAGATTTCAGAGGAAAACATGGAGCTCCTTCCGGATCCATACAGCAAAGAAGGCTCACATGTACACATATCTTCAACTCAACCAAAACCGGGGCCGAAGATGACATTCAAAACCCTCCCGACCAAGGTATTACTTCGCCATTTCAGGTCAAGCCGCAAGCACCACCGATCGGGGCCAAGGTACGAACTCTTTTAGTGCGGTCATGGTATTACCTCTGGCGATTCAGGTCAACGACCACAAGCACCCGGCCGATCGGGGGCCAAGGTAGGACATATTTTAGTACGGATCATACAGGGATTGCAATATGTCAACCACCGACCACCCTCTATCCAACCTAGGCCGGCTCATCTTTGGACACGGGCCATCGATAGGCACCCGCAACAATTGGGCCGGTATCTTCTAGAATTCCCCTCTACCTTGCGGGGTTATCGGTGCTACACGGACGCCGCAATCTCGCCAGATACTCCACATTCCTCACCCCGTCAAGGCGGACTAGGCGTCTTCCTTGTCAACACCTCTACTTCGCCACCAACAAGCTTTTCATCACAAATGCCATGCGGGCGCATCTTCGATCCTCATGGCTGAATCTGCCGGAGTTTAGCATTGGCGGCGTCTTCCTCAACAAATTACACATCTTTGGATGCAACCCTTCTTGCGGACAACCAACGGCTCATAAACTACATCAATCTGGGCGACCATGCGGATCTGCTGCGGACCGGAGAATCAAGCCTTATACGTAACTTGTTTCTTCGGTCATCGTAGATTCTCATATCAAGGCGCCGCGAGGATTCTGGCGTTGTAACCCGGATGGCGATTCTTTAGCCAAAAGAAGCTTATTACGTTTACATGCCAATCACATAGAGTACAATGGATTATGCACTAATCCAAGTCATGATCAAGGGTGCCCATTCTTGCGGGCACTCCGGCTTGTAACCATTAACTCAGTAATGGTTTTAACGACTTTTTGTTAAGTAATGCAATCGTTTGTTTGTGTCAAAAAAAAAAAAAAAAACGGGGCCGATCACGAATAGAGGAACAATCGATGTTGAGCTCATGTCTCGCGTCTTGGCCAAGAAATCAGCCACTTGAAGCTCGGAGGGCACATAACGAAGAGCAATAATATCATCCTGCACACTTGAGCCCGAGTGTAATATGCATCAACCCCAATATGCTTTGGAAGCTCGTGCTTTGATCATGAGCTATGTTGATAGCAACGATATTGTCACATAGCGGAGGAGTAGGCCTGGCCCGAAACACCAAAATCCTCAAGTAACAAATGAAGCCAAGTAACCTACCGCTATCGCAAGAGCCATAGCTCTCAACTCCACCTCGGCACTTTCGAGCGAGATCCTTGTTTGGCGGCAAATGTTGTTCGTCTTGATAATGCTTCTCAAATGTGGGCTTTTTCTTCGCCCGGCTTCGCATGAGCCCTCCTAAAGTCCACCTATATTGCCGCACTACGTCCCGTGGCGGTTGTTACAACGATGGATAGTTTTGTTATTGATATGCAGAAACCCATGTTTTAAATAGCGGACTATGAAAAATAGCGTCATGCTTTTCTGGACACTATTGGGCGCTATAGCTCTACTATAGCGGCATCTCAGCGATAGCGCCCGAGTCTTCTTTGCCGCTATAGCGAATAGCGGCGATATAGTGCGAATAAGCGGCACGAATAAGCGGCGCTATAAGCGTGAATAGCTAAGCGGCGCTATAACGCCAATAGTGCGAACTATTGATGCGGCTTATACCAATGCTTGGCTTCTCCCCTAAGAGTAAGGAAAGAGCTTCCACTTAAGGGTTTCATCATCCCTACCCTTCAAGTGTAGGCTAGCACAAGCTCGGTCAAAATCACTCAAATGAGAATAAGGGTTCTCATACTCATCTCTGAAGAAAAGATTTTCCCCGAACTAATTGGATAAGATCGGGGCGTAACTCTTAGGTGCTCCAAATTGATATAAATATTTTTGTGCCATTTTCTTTTTATATAAAACAAGAAATAAAAGGAATCAATAAAAACTAAGTAAATGCTAAAGAAATAAATACTAAAAATAATTGTAATAAGTAAATACCGAAAAGTAAATGCAAACAAACAATAAAAGATAAATGGTAACTATATGATACAAGATTAAGCTAATACTCTAAGTTACTATCCAAAGAAACTACCGTTTCCGGCAACGGTGTAAGTGCAATCAACCTCTAATGTGGGTTTTGGCGTTGATGACAATCTAACTAGAGGACTAATGAGATTTATCGAGTTGACAAGCGTGCAATAAGCAAAGAGGACATTGCAAACCTAAAGGAGGAGTACCCCAATTCGTTTTACTGCTGGTACTTCAAGCAAGGAGGTTTATATTCACTTTATATTTTGAATTTGAGTATAGGACACGCCGTACTATTAAGAGGGATTAGAACCACTGTGTCAAAGCGTGCAACCAAGTGCTCATTTTCACACCATACAACCTCCGACTCGGACTAAATTAGTGATCAAATTCTTTCTACACTTCACCTGACTTAGCCTGAGTGGCGGTGCCGCTATGCGGCGGTGCAGCTCATGATCCGACCGTTGGGGAGGGAAGTATTTATACTTTCCACTTTTACCCCCAACGGTCACCTTCTTCCACCTCTGCTCATTTCGACGTAAAACACCCAAGTGCTCACTCTCTCTCCCTCCATTGGCGCTCCCAACTCCCTCAAGCAAATCCATTGATTCCACCATCGATTCTTGAGAGAAAAGGCAAAGAACATTCGATTGGAGAGGTGCTCAATTGATTGACATCGTCTTAGAGGCACTTGGTTCGCACTTTGGCCGGCCGGTTTTGGTTCTTTACTCTTGGAGCTTGCTCCTAGCCGGCTAGTGCGTCGCCCTTGAGCTTGCCAACTTGTGTGGCGACCTAGGGAGGTTTGTAACACCCTCTTGCATCTAATACATTACCCCACATCTCTAGGATTCGGATCCTAGACTTGTGAACGAGGCAAAGAGGCAAACATTTGTGGTGAGCTCATTCCTTTGTGGAACCTCAACAACGTGGACTTAGGCAAGCCTTGGTGGCGAGCTGAACCACGGGATAAATCACCGTGTCACCGTGTGCTTGATTTACTCTTTATTGCATCCATATTGTTGTTATTGAGAAGGTTTAGGGTTTGAGGCCGATCTACTTGTATACACTTTCGATCTACTCGTTTCGCTTTTTCGATCTGCCGATCCATACCTGTCTAGGAACACAACAAAATTACTCGATCTATTTTTCGTTGGACAGATTTTGAACTGTGAGCTAATCTCTTACGCAAGAGCGGCGGTGCCGCTTAGAGAACCGGCGGTGCCCGCTAAGCCTGAAGCGGCGGTGCCGCTCGGGTACCGAAAGATTCGAGTTGATTTTTGAAATGAGCCTATTCAACCCCCCTCTAGGCGTCCCAAATGATCCTACAACGGGCGCCGAAAATGCTTGTTGGTATAAATTATATGCACACAATAAAGATAGAAATATCCGCAAGCGCACAGATAGAAATACCGTTGTAGCACTTCACCAAAAGATGAACTCCCGGTTTTAAAATATCGAACCCAAAGGAACAATAGGTGAATATAACTAGTGTTTACCCAATCTACTTCACAATCAAAAGTACTTAAGAAACTAGCTAGAATTAGAAGATAACACTGACTTCTTGTTCTAATCTCGATAAACACCAGCTTATTTATTCTATCGTGGACGTTAATTCATAATAAAGTAAAGCGAAATTACTCTACTAAGAACAAACAAAGCCTACCGTTCACTTCTTGGCGGGAAGTGGGCTACAGAGGATTCAATAAGCTATAAAAGTCACTTTTATGATGCAACCACCGATTTCAAGCCAAAAAGGGGCATTCACATATAACTCTAGTCTAAGCACCGCGCATACACTAGAAACTATCCCTCTAATTAAGAGCAACCAAGATTAAAGTACTCTAAAAGAGTTGCAAACTTGAAGAATAGAATAAACCAAAACTTACTTTAATTATGAAGTCAAAAATAAGATAATCTCTGAATACACTTCTCCTCTCGCGAAGAGAATGATCCCTCGTAATACAAGAGAGAAGATCCGACAGTAGGGAACTCGCTCCGAAGCACTCCTCACTAATCTCTCTATTTCTAATAAACTTGATTGCTAATCAAGATCCTTAGTAGCTAATCTAGAAGTGGCGATGCTCTAATCATAGGATCTTGACTTCTCTAACCCTAGACTTCTCGGAGAGAAGGAATTCATCTAATGAAAACTGAATACTTTGAATTAGGGTTTCGGGGTGGGTAGCTGTTGGTGTTTCTTAGCGTAAGCGAAATAGTCCGCAAGCGCACGGAAATACCGTTGTAGCACTTCACCCTAAGTGTTCGAGGTATCGATTTCCACGGGGAACGGGTGTTAAGTCAGGCTCGACTAGCTACCAGGAGGAAGATGGAAAGGGTGAACTGGGTAGTGAGTTTCTACTACAGCGGATTATCCTAAAGCCAAATTACTTCTTTTCTTATACGTTCACGTAGCCACCGGCTCTCCCCCCGTCCGCCGGAAGGGTCCGCCTCCGGACTACCGCCAACCGGACGTGGAGGAATACTAAGGTCGAGCAGGGCTGTCACCACACGCCGCCTACCTCACTACCGTGGACTGATTGGTAAACGAGGGTGACGTGTAGTTTAGACACCACGTCTACACTACTTATCACGTACTCTAGCGTTGGCCAGGAGCATCCGTCTTCATCAGGAGTCCTCTACTAGAGCATCTACCGTTATGGTAAACAACGAACCGGTGAACGTATAATTAAAGTAATAATTTAAACTCAAAGATAATTGCTGTAGATAGAAAACGGATCTCTTACTCAAACCAGTAGGATGATCCGTAGAGGTACAAGTGCGGAGACGGGAGCCGACAAGTTCGGAACTCCGTCTGCCTGGGGCAGAGGGGTCGCTACTCCTCTTCTCCACACTTCCTCCTCTCTCCCCTTCTACTTCTAACTTGGCTCCTTTCCTCTACTCCAATGTGTACTAAATGTGATGGAGTGGAGTGTGTGAGTGAATGGAGTGTAATGATGTGTATGATGATCAATGTGATGCTTCATGATGAGGGGTGCCTCTCTTTATATAGTGGAGAGGAGGAGGGAATGGAGGGCTCCCCTTGCTTCGAGCTGTTCTTGGCGGGAACGAAAATTTGCACCGCATGCAACCGCCGCTTGAAAGTCGCTCCGAACCGCCAGAGAAAGGGCGGGAACATCCGCCGAAAATCTGCGCCGGCCGCCGCAGGGGGCGGCCGGCCCCTAAGTTTGGCCCGCTTGAGCCGGGCTTTCGGCGTGCCGCCTTTTGGTCCACTTTGTTTCACCATCACGTGTGGGTGCGTTGGCCCGTTTCGCCGATTTCGGTCCGCTGGCCTTCCCTTTTTGACAAGGCGCAATCCTGGTTTTGCGCTTTCTTTGTTGATTGGGCGTATTTGTACTAGTTTCCACTTTTGTTCCTACAAAATATGTTTTTGACAATACAAGTGGAACTAGGTTAGAAATAAATGCATATGCACCATGAGATTGCTTATTTCCCTTGGAATGAACCTGAGTTGGCGGTATAAAATGCTTGATAATGGCCGCCAACAACTCCCCCACACTTGGCTTTTACTCGTCCTCGAGTAAAGTTGAACTTTTTTAGGGGTTTCGTAAGGTCGTTTCCTTTGTCAATATCAAAAAAAAATGTTCTACCGCATTATCTTAAACCGATCATGCGATGGAGATAAGCGGGAGTTCTTTTCTTTCTACTTACACCGCACAAATAGACTTGGTTGCTTTCAAAATTTAAAAAGAATTTTTTTTTTGTTATGTTCCCGGTTCTAATAAAACTTGAGAGTACTAACAAAATTGCTTACTTCCTTGTATAAAATGTCAAGTCAAATTCTAGATTTAATGGAGGAAGTGTCATATTCCTAGATCAAAGATGTGCATATGAGAAATGTTTCTTTTTTAGCTATGATGCCTCTTTGCTTTCAAAGAGTCATGGGCTTGTTTGCTCTTTTTTTTTTTTGGAGAAGTGGGCTCTTTTCGCCCCTCGGACACTTATCCGTTATTTCTTCTCTCTTTTTTTTTTTTGAAGTGGGCTCTACTCGCCCCTCGGACACTTGTCCATTATTTCTTCTCTTTTTTTTTTTATATATAGATAGGCGGGCATCGACGTACCCATTGTTTTTATATGGGGGCATGTGCCCATTTCTAGCATAGCCCATGCCCTTTTGAAGCATAAAGGGTTCATCATAATTTAGATTACCAATTTATTTGTGCACTGTGTTTTGATCTTGGGATTATGAAACTTCCTCAACATTTAATCTTTTGAATTTGACAAGATTCAATGAATAAGGAAGTAGCTATTTGTTACTAATTCAGGTTTTGATTATCCCAGAACATGATATATATATATATTTTATATATATATAGGTAACCCAAGTCTTATTTGTACAGAAAGAGAAATTCAAGTAATCATGCTATCTCTCAAAGCATAAAAGTTCAAATAACGTGTGGTTTTCTTTTTCTAACAGATTGACAGCAAAGATAAAGTTTGTCTAAGTTTTTAAGTTGACAAGTGAATTTTATCTCCCCCCACACTTGTTTCTTTTTATAGAAGTTATAACGAAAAAAATTTATAGAGAAACAAGTGTACGTAAAAAAATATTCAAAGACAAACTTTATTGAACTTCGAAAATTACAAAGTAAATGAATGGAAATAAAACATGAAGAATTCAAACAGCCTGAAATAATCAGTAATTTTGAATCCTTTTTATTTTTTATGCTAGACGGTCTAATTTCTCATTAAACCCACGACGCATAGTCGTAAGGGAATCCTCTAGATTTTTCACTTCTAATTTTGCTATAGCTACTTCGTTATGGATTCTTTCTATCCTTGTGTGTAGGCTGCTGATCCTTGTGTTGACCATTGCAAGTGTAATTTTCTTCTTAGGTTTTTCCTCCTCACTATCACCGAAAAAGCCGGAGGTCGCCCCTAATAGGAGGGCTCCCTAGTGGTGGCCTGATCCTTTTGACTACGTGTCTTTGGCTTTTTTTGAGGGTAGTTTTTCCTACGCTTTTTTTTTCTATCGGTGGTTTTATTTGAGCGGAAGTCGTGGTTGATTTGGATGACAGCTTCCCGGAGATGAGTTTTGCGTTGGGTTTGTTTGTTTTACGGGAGGTTTAGGGATCCGGTTCATGTTAGGTGAACCCTTGTTGTCTTATTTGGGAAGGATGGCACAGGAGTTTTGATAGGTGGTAAGATTGCCAAAGGTTGAGTGACACTAACATGGCTTCATCTATTTCTTCTCGGTTTTCTTGGAATGGCTCAATGTCTAGTCCTAAGGCGAGGTATAAAGCTTTGTTGTTTCCCATGGACAGGTTGAGCAAGTAAGGATGAGGGAGAAGAGATGGTTTTGGTGTGATTTTCCATGAGAAGCTTGGGGTTCAATTTATAGAGTTTTGCGTCGAACCGTGACCGTGCACCACACGGGGGTTGGGATAGGATCGCTGGGATTAATCCATGTGAGAAAACAGGGAGGCACGGGGCCGCAAAAGCGGGCCGGCCGCTCCGCAGCTTGGCCGACCGCCGCCGCAGCGTGCCTTTGCGCATCGACTTTTTCCCATGATCATTATCTTATCCCGAACTCTTTTGCTATAGTGGTGCAACGGGAAAAACCCGGTTTAGGCGATGTTTTCTTTATTTTAGAAAAAAAAAAAAGAAAAGGAAAAAGAAAAAAGTTATGTGCTTTTTTTTTTTAATAGTTTTATTGTGTTTTCTTTCCAATATGTTGGTAGCAATTATGGAATTATTTTTATATTGTTCAAAATCTACCAACATTATTTTCTATATATTTTATTTGGAGAAGGCTCAAGGAAAACTTTTAAACGTTGGCCATTTACCTTTGATAAATTACCTCAATCGTCGGTGATGGTGATTGCGCCATGAGGTGCGACGTCGACGACGGTGTATGGCCCCTTCCATTTGCCGCGCAGCTTCCTCCACCGAATAGCTTCACCACGAGTTAAAGAGTAATACCTTGTCTCCTTTGTGGAAAGTTTTTACGTTGGATTCGGTGGTCGTGCCATCTTTTTTGTTCTTTCTTTGTATAGCTTGGCACTTTGTGATACGCCTTCTCCCTCCATTCCTCTAGCTCGGTTAACTGTTTTTTTGTCTATTTTTCCCGGCTAGCTTAAGGTCCATGTTCCATGTCTTTGATTGCCCAAGAGGCTCGATGTTCGAGTTCTACTGGCAAGTGACAACTTTTTCCATAGACCAGTTGGAATGGTGTCATGTCAATGGGGGTCTTATAAGCTGTCCTGTATGCCCAGAGTGCATCAGGGAGCTTGTCTTTCCAGCCCTTCCCATTGCATTGACGGTTTTCTCGCGAGAATGTTCTTGATTTGCTTGTTCGATGTTTACGCTTGGCCGCTTGTTTGAGGATGGTAAGGTGTGGCTATATTGTGCTTAGATCCCAGCTCTCGTAAGAAAGCTCGAAAGGATCTGTCTATGAAGTGTGATCCTCCATCACTTATGACCATCCTTGGTGTTCCAAACCTTGGAAAAATGATCTCATGGAACATTTTTTCGGCATGTTTGGCATCGGGCCGCGGGGGCATGCGAGCTTCGACCCACTTGGACACGTAGTCGACTGCGATGAGGATGTACTCACTATCATGGGACTTTGGGAAAGGTCCCATGAAGTCAATACCCCAAACATCGAAGACTTCCACTTGGAGATTGTAGTTGAGGGGCATTGCATTTCTTGATGTGATTCCTCCTTGCAGCTGACACTTTTGGCATCTTCGATGAATTCTCTTGTGTCTTGGTACATCGTTGGGTCAAGAATCCCACCTTTGCCAAATCTTGGCTTGAGTGCGATGTACTCCATAATGGCCTCCGCACGGGGCTGCATGGCATTTTTCAATGATTTGCTTTGTCCCTCTCGGTGGGTACACATCTCCTTAGCATGCCGTCGGCACATACTCGTATAGGTACGGATCATCCCACGGTGGCGGTGACTCTCAACTTGCAACTTGTGCACGGATTCGCCGGGTGGTACGTAACTTGAAACCATGTAATTCACAATGTCTGCATACCATGGGGTTACGTCCTCCACCTTGAGGAGCATGTCATCGCGTAGGAAATCGTTGATCGGTAACTCCTGCATGTTAGTGAATTGCAAACGCGACAAATGATCCGCAACGGTGTTCTCTACTCCTTTCTTGTCTTTAATTTCCAAATCAAATTCTTGGAGTAAGAGAATCCATCTTATTAATCACGGGTTTAGCGTCTTTCTTAGTGAGCAAGTATTTCAATGCAAAGATGATCGGTGTAGACAATTACTTTGGATCCCACTAAGTAAGACCTAAACTTATCGATAACAAACACTACTGACCGGGAGCTCTTTTTTACGTTGTGGCGTAATTTAATTGAGCTCCATTTAGTGTTTTTTCTTTGGCATAGGCAATCGCGTGATGCTTTTTATCTTTGGTTTGGCCAAGGACCGCACCAACGGCGTAATCACTAGCATCACACATGATTTCAAAAGGCGGCGACCAATCCGGTGGTTGGATGATTGGCGCCGAGATGAGTGCTTTCTTAATGGTGAGAAAAGCTTTCATGCACTCATCGGTGAACTTAAAAGGCACATCCTTAGCTAGCGCAGCTTTGTTAACGGTCTAGAAGTTTGTGAGAAATCTTTTATGAACCGTCTATAAAATCTGCGTGGCCTAGAAAGCTACGGATTCCTTTCACGTTCACGGGGGAGGTAGTTTTTCAATCACTTCAATTTTTGCTTTATCTACCTCAATCCCTCTCTCGGACACTAGGTGTCCAAGGGCGATGCCCTCTCGGACCATGAAATGGCACTTTTCCCAATTTAGTACCGGGTCCTTCTCTTGGCATCGTTGCAAAGACTCGATCTAAATTCTCAAGACAGGTTGTCAAAGGTTTTTCCATAGGCGGAGAAATCGTCCATGAATACCTCCATGATTTCTTCAATCATGTGCGAGAATATCGACATCATGCACCGTTGGAATGATGCGGGTGCATTACACAACCCGAACGACATTCTCCTATACTGGCGTCACGTTCGATACGGGCATGTGAAAGTTGTCTTGCTTTGATCATCGGGGTGGATGGGAATTTGGTGATAACACGAATACCCATCGAGGAAACAAGAAAAAGAGTGTTTTGCTAACCGCTCCAACATTTCATCAATGAAGGGGAGCGGAAAGTGATCTTTCTTTGTTGCCGCATTGAGTTTTCGGTAATCAATGCACATTCTCCACCCTCGTGGACGACGCTGTTTGTGGAATTAATTCATTTTTAGCGTTTTCAATTACCGTCATGCCCCCTTTCTTGGGTACCACGGGACGGGGCTAACCCAGGGCCGCCGTGGTGGTACGGGATAGATATCCGGCGTGAAGAAGTTTGAGGACTTCCTTCTTCACGACTTCTCTCATCTCATTATTGAGCGGCGTTGTGGTTCGCGTGAGGGTGATTTTTCCGGGTCAACAGGGGGATGCGATGAGAGCAAATTAGAGGGCTAATCCCTTTTAGATCATGTAATGAATACCCGAAGACCGTCCCTATGTTTGTCACCGATGATTACGGGAGCATTTTTTTATCATTGTTTAGAAAAACATAGCGCAATCCTTCGAGAAAGGGCTTTTAGCTCAATGGGAGGTGGTGCCGTTTCTTCTTCTTTAGGGAGATCGATAAATTCATCTATCTCGCTAATTTCTTCGATGAAGAATTTGGAGTCTCTTTCTAAGGATTCTTGGGGGAGTTTCAAAAGGTATTTTTGGCACCACCTCTATGGTTGTTATTGGGGACAGGGGGTTCAGCTATTGTGTTTTTTGGATTGTTGTATGGGTAGCGTGAACGTGTCCCTACCTAATTTGACATCTAACTCCCCCGTGTTTGGTGGATCGTGTGAATAATTTTTCTAGGGGATGGCCAATTAGAATGTCGAAATCCTCAATGTCAAAGATGTGAAAATGAAGGCTCATTCCGACACCTTCATGGTAAAGAGAAACATTGTGTAAAACCCCCAACCCTTGGAGAGTTGAGCGCATATCGGCTCTAAAAGTTTTTATTGTGGGCGGCGTTTCTCTTCATCGAAATAAGTTTGGGCATAAGTTTGTGACATGATGTTGATGCCCACGGTTGGGTTATACAATCTTGTTTCTTGTTTTCTTTTTATTATGCATTGAATGGGGAACGAGGGAGTACAATTCGAATTTCTTCGAGAAGGCGACTCATTCTCGTGTACCCATTTGCTTTACTCATGAAAGATGTTAACCCCATGATTGACTCTCGTAGAGAGTCTATGCTCAAAAAGGTTCTCTAGGGGTGACAGGGGCGGTGGTCTCTTTACCGGCTTCGTATCTCGAGGTGTTTCCGAAATTTTCAAGAAAAAACGTCCTCGATATACGGGGAGGTCTCCCCCGAAAAGGGTTCCTCCATTGGTTCGGGTGCGGTATTTTTAGAGGTTCGGCTTGAAGCGGCGAAACCTCGTTGGACATCGGCTCAACACGGATGGGTTCTAGAGGAGGGTGTTTTCAAGAATTCGGTCTAAAAGGGGCTTCCCCTTCCTCCGTGGTTTTGTGTGTAAACGACCCTCCTGCGGCCGTGTCTAACGTAGAGGGCGAACTCTCTAGTCAAACCTAGCCGAAATGCTTTGAAGCAACACATGGTCGAATGGATAGTTACGGACCGGACCTCGTTAAAATTGAGAATCATCCCTCGTGTCGCACCTAACGACTCCTTCTCCCCCACGTTGGAAGCAGTTATCTCTTGACGAAGGGAAGCAATTCGGGATATAGGGAAGAAAGCTTGGCAAAACTTTGCCCGCAATTCCTCCCAATCACCGCTACCTTCCCTACGTTGTGGTCGAACCAATCGTTTTCGCTCTCTCTTCAAGCGAGAAAGGGAATAGCTTCCACCTCAACGTGTCTTGTGACATGCCTTCAATGGTGAGGCAAGCACGAGAGTTGCTCAAACTCCCTCGGGTGATGGTATGGATTTTTAAGTAATCATATCCCGAAAGGATTGATCCCGAACCATGGCCGATAGGCCGGGCGGAGCTCATAACTTCGAAGCCGTGATGGGCTTCGAAGAAGATGGGCGTTCTAAGAGCTCGCCTCTTGGAGCGCATGCTTTTGCAATAGTTGGGTGCTCCATAATTTTTTTAGATTTTTGTTTTAATGGCGGGGTGGAAATGGATAATGTAGGATACCTTTGGTAGACTAGGTTCGAGGACTATAACGACAACCGTTCCCCAAGAACGGCGCCCGAAAATGCTTGTTGGTGTTTCTTAGCGTAAGCGTAATAGTCCACCGTAGCACTTCACCCTCGAAGTGTTCAGGGTATCGATTTCCACGAGGAACGGGTGTTAAGTCGGGCTCGACTAGCTACCGGGAGGAAGATGGAAAAGGGTGAACTGGGTAGTGAGTTTCTACTACAGCCGATTATCCTAAAGCCAAATTACTTCTTTTCTTATACGTTCACGTAGCCCACCGCTCTCCCTCGGTGCCGCGGAAAGGGTCCGCCTCCGGACTACCGCACAACCGACGTGGAGGAATACTAAAGGTCGAACAGGTCGCCACCACCACCGCCCTACCTCACTACCGTGGGCGATTGGTAAACGAGGGTGGCGTGTAGTTTAGACACCACGCCTACACTACTTATCACGCACTCTAGCGTTGGCGGGGAGCATCCGTCTTCATCGAGAGTCCTCTACTAGAGCATCTACCGTTATGGTAAACAAATCGAACCGGTGAACGTATAATTAAAGTAATAATTTAAACTCAAAGATAATTGCTTTAGAGATAGAAAAACGGATCTCTTACTCAAACCAAGAGGATGATCCGTAGAGGTACAAGTGTGGAGACGGAGCCGACAAGTTCGAACTCCGTGCGCTCAAAGCGAGGGGTCGCTACTCCTCTTCTCCACACTTCCTCCTCTCTCAGTCCCTTCTACTTCTAACTTGGCTCCTTTCCTCTACTCCAATGTGTACTAAATGTGATGGAGTGGAGTGTGTGAGTGAATGGAGTGTAATGATGTGTATGATGATCAATGTGATGCTTCATGATGAGGGGTGCCTCTCTTTATATAGTGGAGAGGAGGAGGGAATGGAGGGCTCCCCTTGCTTCGAGCCGTTCTTGGCGGAACGAAAATTTGCACCGCATGCAACCGCCGCTTGAAAGTCGCCCGAACCGCCCGGAGAAAGGGCGGAACATCCGCCGAAAATCTCGCCCGCCGCCCAGCGGGGGCGGCCGCCTAAGTTTGGCCCGGCTTGAGCCGGGCTTTTAAGCGTCCGCCTTTCGGTCCACTTTGTTTCATCATCCACGTAGGTGCGTTGGCCCGTTTTTAAGCCGATTTCGCCCTGTTGGCCTTCCCTTTGACAAGGCGCAATCCTGGTTTTGCGCTTTCTTTGTTGATTGGGCGTATTTGTACTAGTTTCCACTTTTGTTCCTACAAAATATGTTTTTGACAATACAAGTGGAACTAGGTTAGAAATAAATGCATATGCACCATGAGATTGCTTATTTCCCTTGGAATGAACCTGAGTTGGCGGTATAAAATGCTTGATAAGGGCCGCCAACAAAGTAGCCCTACCCCTTCTTTTATAGCCCCATAGGATGAATCTTAGCCATTGGATCAAACCGACTTGATTGGACGGACTAGAACTTCTCCATAGGTCGGTTGTAGGAAAGTTCCGTGCCGGACACGTGGCTCCTTCGGGGGTGCCACACCACACGGGGGGGGGGGGGTGTCGCCCGCCCCACCTCCTCGACATGTGGGCCCCGACCTTAGCAAGTTGTCTAGATCTTCTCTTCTCATTTAGACCCTTGGAAATTGTACTAATCACCTTAGTTCAGTCCTTTTCTTCCGTTTCTCTATTTTCTCTCTTTTTCTCTATTTCCATTGTTTTTCGGAGTTCTCCCAGTAAAAACCGAAAGTGTGCACCAAAACCCGTGGAAATCTTTAGAAATAATAAGATTTTAGTAGCATCCATCCCATGTTTGATTGCTTTCCATATATATAAAAAGTGGTCAATAACTACCATCAACAAGCTCCTCGACACTTAGGCTTTTACTCGTCTCGATAAAAGGATGGTTTAATTTAGACTTAACTTAAGATCAAGATATCAAACATAAATGTTCCTTAATCTTCCTGTACTACGGGATTCAATGTGTCTACCAACAAACTTTAGGCGGTTGAAAAGTAGAACAACCGATATAGATCACCTTTCTATCTTTAGTCAAGTTAATTGGAGTTTTTAATAAAGTTTTTGAAAAGAAAACATAGCATACCTTCTCCTGTAAATGATACTCTCAATCACTAAGTATATGTGGTATTTACATTGTCCTCACCAAAAAACGAATGCTCATGATAAATATCAAGCTTATATGAACTTTCAAGTAAGTCAAGGAATAGCATACTCATCTTATATATATTGTCAAAATCAAGACCGAATCTAATGTAGGGTTCTTTCAAGAAGTGCAAAGTGTGTGGAAAATATAGTGGTTAAAACTAATTCTACTATGCTCAAAGAAACTTGTCTCTCTTTTAGAACAATGGATACTTTTTAGAAGAAGGACCATGAGCTATCTTTTCTTTTTTCTCTTTTTTTTTTACATACTTGAGAGAGGCGGGCATCTAAGTACCCATTGTTTTATGTGGATACTTGTCCTTTTTTACTCTCTTTTTATTTTTCTTATTTTTCTTATTCTTTTGCATAGCCCATGCCTTTTCTTTTATTGCAACAAACTTGAAGATAGAGAGAAATGAACACAAGTGAGCATTTAAGAAATCCTAAATATTTTTGCATCTATTCCCATTGTGGGAACAAATTTTTGGATGGAAAGAAAAACATGTTTGTCGTACTTTTCGGTGTGAAAGCGAGCAAGTATATACGGGTGTGCGTGTTTCTTGATGAACCACACTACACAGATCACTAGTATTGAAAATAACTCAACACAAAACAAGTGGCATATGAGCTAGTTTCTTTAAATATTTCTAAGTATAAAAAGGCTCTAGTAGGACATAGCATTTATCACACAGAGAAGTATAGCTATTCATTTTAAGCATTTTAAAAGAATACTCTCGAAACAAGAGATGTCAAGATTAAGGTTCACTTTATTCTGCTATATCATACTTCATAACAACTTAAGTAAAATGGGGTCCCTAATAAATAAGTTCCCAACAAAGAAACAAGATTTTTCAGAAACATTATGCAAGTCTATCACTTAAATTATGACTAAAATAAACTTAGCATATTAAAGCGAAGATCATATCATAGCAATCTAAATTTGGAAATAACCTAAGCAATGAACAGATCAAGAGTAACAACACATGAAGAATGTCTAATAAGCATGCAAAGTTCTAATAACTCAAGAATAAATTTAAGTAAAGAATACTTAGAACTTTTTTGTAACCTCTTTGAAGGCGGTGTTGTTGTGATCTCTCCCCCACACTTGTCTCTTTTGTACTTCTTCATTCCCGCAAAACATGTGGAGACAAGTGCATTTCCAAATACACACAAATAATAATAGAGAGATTAATGATAAAATTAAAATTTAAGAAAAACTTATAAGACTCAAAATGACTTTTATTTATTATTTATAGACTCAACGACACACGACTCGAAGATAAACTCGAAATTACAAAGACTTCGATAATGATTTATTTATTCGACTCTCACTTTCAAACTATAGGCATCTAGAGCTCTAGGATCTCTCCTATGGCCAGAACTAACTCTATCGGGGTAGAAACCCGAGCCACTAATGCCTTAAGCTCATAGTAAGTGGTAGTTACCATCGAGCATGGGTGGTCCCAGGTCTAGATGGCCCGGCTTCAATGTATCCCGGACAAGGAAGACTTTTTTCATCCACCATCGCCACCGTCTTCCTCGTCTTCTTCATCGAAGTCGACGAAGGATCCTTGGGAGCAGACCTCTTCTTCTCCATAGGAGGAGCAAGAAGCCGAGGGAGGTAGCGAGTGCGTCACGGAATAGTACGCATCCCGGGGAGAGCCGGTGGTGCCTCATTCACCACGTACCTTCTTTGCCGGTGCCGTCTTTGGAGCCGGGTGCTCTCTCTGGCCGGAGCTAGGGCGGGAGGCGGAGCAGTGCCCTCCTCCTTTGCCGGCCTTGGCGCGGGTTCCTCCTCCCGAAGAACCACATTGGTCCTCCTTAGCGGCATCATCCGAACAGGCTCATTGAGCCTGACACGATCGGCTAGCATCCTCGCCTGACGAATGGCATCGTTGATCATGATGCAAGGGGGCTTGGAGCCACTAGGGTTGGAGGTCCTAGCCATCTTGTTTTGCTCAGCCATTTAAAAGTAGATTGTGGTGGAACCCTCTCAAAAATATGAGTAGGCTCCTCAGATGAGAATGAAAAGAAAAGAATAGGTCTAGGGTCTAATATATAGTCCAGGGAATGGTTCAGGGCTTCCTATACTCACGATATGGTACTAAAGCATTAGTATAATTTCCCGAACAACAAATAATAAATAATAAATAATAGAAAAAGGCCGGGCATGAATGGCAACATGGTAGTGCCGCGTGGCACGGGTGTGGTGCCGCCCGGCACCCCCTCGAGCCCTCTCACGTCCCGGACTTTTTCTACCTCTTTTCTAGCTCAAAATTGACCCCTAAGATTACTCCAATGATTTTATTTCTTTTCGAAAAATGGATTTGTGAATTATGATGGCAAAAATGACAAAATCGAGGCTATCAACTACCGATGAAGGAATATCGGGTTCAAGAAAAAGTTTAACTTCGATGACCATTTACCTTGAATAACGTTACCTTTGTTGGTTTGTAGAGTCACCACTCCATGTGATGATGAATTCACCACCGTGAATGGTCCTTCCCATTTACTCAAGTAGTTTTCCATGTCCGAATAACTTCACCCTAGAATTAAAAAGTAATACCTTGTCTCTAGGTGCAAACTCCTTCTTCTTGATCCTCTTGTCATGCCATCTTTTTGGTATTTTCTTTATAGATCTTGGAATTAAGGTAAGCTTTCTCTCGCCATTCTTCTAATTACGATATTTGTATTTTTTTCTCTTTTCTCCTGCGGCTTCAAGATCCATGTTCCATCGCTTGATAAACCAATGCGCCTTAAATTCTAACTCAATAGGTAGATGGCAAGTCTTTCCATAAACTAACCGATATGGAGACATACCCAAGTCTTGTATGCTTTGTTATGTATGCCCAAAGTGCTTCGGTAATCAATCTCTCGATCACAGTTCCCATTTCATTGACCGTCTTTTGTAATATGTTCTTGATCTGCTTATTTGAAGTCTACGCTTGGCCACTTGTCCGAGGATGGTAAGGTGTAGCAACATTGTGTCTAATCCCATGACTTCGTAGATAGTCATGAAATTTTCTATCAATAAAGTGTGATCCTCCATCACTTATCACCATCCTTGGGACTCAGAATCTTGGAAATATTATTTCTTCAAACATCTACCTTGAACTTTTTGAATTGGCATTCTTGCATGGTATTGCTTCAACCCACTTGGAAACATAATCTACGCCACCAAAATGTGCTCACAATTCATTGATGGTGGGAAAAGGACCCATGAAGTGAATCCCCACACGTCAAAAGAGCTCGATCGTAGATTGTTGGTGAGTGGCATAGCATGTCTTGAATTTATGTTGCCATGCCTTTGACAAGCATTGCATCTTCTTATGAAATTCTTCGTGTCTTCATACATTGTTGGCCAAAAGAATCCACTCTGCCAAATCTTCGCATGAGTTCTAAATGCTCCATAGTGACCTCCATATGGTCTTTGCATGACATCTTTCAATAATTTGAATGCCTTCCTCTGCTTAGGCACACATCTTACGAGCAAACCATCGGCGCATACTCACGAAAAAGGTATGGTGGATCCCATATGTGTTGACGACTCTCATATACAAGTTTCCTCTTGTTCTCCCCTAGAGGTACATAACACTGCAACTATAAAATTAACAATATTTGCATACCGAGGGTCCGACTTGACAATCTTGAAGAGCATATCATCCCTTAGTGCATCATTAATCGGCGTTCTGTGAATTCTCAAAACACATTCTAGACAAGTGATATGCAACATATTTTTTTTCTACTCCCTTTTTATCTTTTATTTCTAAATCAAATTCTTGGAGTAACAAAATCCATCTAATCAATTGTGGTTTAGCATCTTTCTTAGTGAACAAATATTTTAAAGCGGCATGATCGGTATAAACAATAACTTTTGCTCCTACTAAATAAGATCTAAACTTATCCATAGCAAAAACTACCATCAACAACAACTCCCCGATCCAAGTTTGTATTTTTAGTATATGAGCTTTGCTAAGGGTCTAGCAAAGGGTAAGCTTGGGGAGCTTGTTGGCCGATGGTTAACGTCAACTTTTTACCATCAATTTCTGCATGAAATGATACAAAAGGAAACACAAATACTAGATATATAGGATTTGATTCTAACAAGTTCCACACGTTTGGTGTTTTCATTTGTCTTGCAGGTTTTCATAGGTTTTCACTGAATAAAAGTATATTATATGATGGATTAGAGTGTACCATTGCGAAGAGCTCGTCGAGACGATCGAATCGGACCTATTACTTGCCACATTTGGAGTCGAATCAAAAGTTACGAACCATGACCATTGGTATAAATTCCCGGGACCTAGAGGACGTCAAGAAGCGTACGTCAAAGGTGGGCCCACATGTCATAGGGTGGGGCCAGCGGCCCCACCATGGTGCGGGGCGGCACCCCCGGAGAATCTCGGGCCCAGCTTACGGAAGCTTCCTCCACCCGACCTATGAGAATCCTAGAATCATATCCGGTAGTTGATTTAAGTCGGTTTTAGGTCGGTTTGATCCAAGGGCTCGATTCATCGCACAAGACTATAAATACTGGGCGGACCTTACCCACGAAACCCTAGAATTCATAATTCATTATTCTCTTTTGGATCAAAGGTGTCCCTTGTATGGATCTACCTCTTAGCTAGTTATCAATAAAGGATTAGTTCTCATTAGATCTAATCTAGAAAATAGAGAGAGAGAAGAGGTGAGAGATCGGAAGAGCTTCAGTTTTGTCGAGATTATCCTCGAGCTTTGTACTTCTACGGATCTACTTCTTCATTGAATTTAGGTTCTTTATTTAATATTATAAGTTACGTATTTACTTTATTTCGAGTATTTACTTTCGGTTTATTTATTTGATTCTCGCTTGCATCAAGTGCTCTAGTCTTTGCAACGCTAGGTAGTAATTATTAGATTAGGCGTAGTGCTTAGTCTAGTGGTTACCTAGAATTGCACCCAATCCCACGGATAGTTTATGGCAGCCCCAGGTGGTGACAGCCCTGACGGCCGACGTATTCCACCATGTTCGGGTTGGTGTTTGTAGGACTATAGTTAGAGCTTCCTTGCCCCTTTCTCACCCCTTTCTGTGGCTAGTGTTGTGACATACCAAAATAAGTAAACCTTGGAGTATCTTTAATTCTTAGATCAATTAGAGACTTAGAAACCTATTCTCTCTCTACACAAAAACATTTAGTTATCCTTAGACGACTTTGACCCTTGATTAGTACACTTCACATTCCCGTGGAAATCGATACCTTGGAATACTCTTAGGTGAAGGCTACATCGGTATCCTTGCACTTGCGGATTTTCTATGTGCATTAACAAATACTAACACCGCTTGGCGAAAGGTCTTGTACGGGAATCGCCTAGCTCCAGCTCGAGTTCTACCTCTAACGCTAGCGGGCGTCGTATTCCCTAGCGAGGCATAAAAGGAAACGTATGAGGAGAAAGATGACCCAAATTACAACCCAAGGGATGAAGCACGAAGCACAAAGGTGCCTCGAGCTTTGGAATTCCTGGAGGCGCAAGAAGACCAGTGATGTCCGTATCATTCTTGAGTTGGGGCTGAAGGGCGAGCCATTGCTGCCCATTGAGGCCATCACAAAGTACAACGGTCGGTGCTTGGTTCTAGTGAAAGAAAAGGTCTCCATACTTCATGAAGATTGGAAACGGGTGCCTCGTGAGTGACAGGTTTTGGGTGTGGCAAGAGATGCAAAAATGGTTACGTATCCTAATAACGCCAATCGGAGAAGGTAGAGGAGCATGTCTATGTCCTCGAGGAAGATGCTTCCGAATCGCAAAGTACTGAGCTCAACAAGGATTGGCTAATGAAAGGGAAGTCACCCGCACCAAATACAACATGATATCTGGCGTGTATGGGAAGAGTTACGCGGATGAAAAAACACGCCCGAAGCAAAGGCAAAGAGCGAGAAGTTCTCTGCCCCCGCAAAGAGGAACCAACTCCTCCACCACATGGGCAATATTGGGTACGCCAGACACATGCCGGGGTGGCAGGCCCAAGAAAGGGCTAGAATGGAAGCCGGGGAGCCGATCCGTACGAAGGCTGCGATGAAAGGACACGAAACTACACAGATGGCCACCAGCCCAAGAAGCCGAAAGAGGGAAATACAGCTAAGATCAAGGAAGTAGAGAAGGGTCGTCATCGAGGCCACTGCGGCTCGAGGCAGCGGGGAGCCTCGAAATTCGTCGGGACACGATCTTGCGAGACTCGGCCTTGGGAAACCCCGAGCATCGTGGCCACGTCCATGGCCTAAGCTCGAGGAAGATTTGCGCGAGGGTGGAGTCGTGGCGGTCGATTGCCTCCTCGTATCACACGAGGCAAAGGTACAAGGAAGGCTTGAGATAGGAAGGTTGTGATGAGGCCTTGAAAGAAATGATCAGCAAATCCATAGCAGACGCTTTCACGAGCAACGACCCCAAGATGGTTGAGCTCAGGAACCAGATGTTTCACCGGGTTAAGCGTCTTTGGGTGGCACCGCACGAGGCGATTGGCCCCAAGGTACCCAAATGATGATATCACTCAACCGATAGAGTGCACACTCTTGGTGCCCTTCGGCAGGGAGGAAGGAAGAAGGTTGTGGCACACGTGTTTGCACACCCTCGCGGGAATAACAGAGAGTACAAAGACCATGAGATCCCTCCCGACTTTGTCGTCGTCACCTTAGGGTACATGGAGTCGGGGTTTGAAGACCACGAACTTGAGTTTCCGGCTCCTAGCGGGCAGCACCTTAAGCGATGCTATGTGTTTTGAGGTGTTGTGGAATAAGGAGGATATTCATCTTGGGGACTTGATGCCACCGGCAGGATCACGGCCGACAGGATCACAACCGACAAAGATAGCCTACAAAGGACCCCGGGTTCTCCGCCGGACCCTGATGTTGGTGGCTACGATGACGATGATGCTGGTGGGGATGACATAGGAGGCAACACGCCTCCTCCTCGTTCGAACACTCCGCCTACTCGCAGTCCACCTCGATCCCTTCTAAATAATGAGGAGCCGGCACCTGCTGGGGACAAGACATTGGACGTAGCACCTACCGAGACGCCACCGGAGGTGCTAGAACCTAAGGAGGATACATTAGGGGACAAGACACCCCTTTACACTCAAGGCCTCAAACCACTGGCACCTAGGAGACCAAGCAAAGAGAAAGCAACTGAGCATAGGACACCGCTACCACCCATCGGTCAACCCCTAGCAAATGTCCTCCTCCCCCCCAAGTAAGCCTTTATTTGATGAAGAGGAGGAGCCCATACCCAACAAGCAGGCCACCCAAGAGGCTCCCACTTTTCCAGGCCAAAATCACCTATGCATTTGTTTCCTATCTCGGACGAATGCCCCGACCACTACGAGTTTGGGAAGTACATGATACCTAAGGCCTAGCTAATCGATGAAGAGACTTGGGAAACTCGGAGATTCCATCTATGGTATATAGAGTGCGCAAAACGCGGCTTGCAAAACTTCTCTGTCCATATTCATGCGGAGTACTTCCACTCGGAGAGAGATGCATGGATGGCCATAGAGTTCCATGACATGGCTAGACTACTGCGGCGAGAGGACCTTGACATCGCCCAAGTAACCTTGTTTTTTTCTCTATAAGTGAAATACGACTTCCACATGTCCCTTGCATCCTTATAGATTATTTGTGAAGAGTGCTTATGCCACGACCACCTGTCCTTGTAGGTTGTCGTCCCATGTAAGCTTGAAGGTTGGCCTAGGTATTGTTTATCTCTCTCCAATGCATATTTGTGAGTAGAAGATCATGGGCTGGCGAAAACCAGCTAACCATCCAGATATGGTGGACTTGATGGCAAGGGAGAGAGACAAGATATGGAAAACGGAGCTCCACGACAACAAGTTCAAATGCTCGAAGTACATACTAGCAGCAATGAAAAAGGTGAAAGGAAATGGGTGTATCCTAGTGGCTTACCACTACGGGAAAAAAAATCATATGGGGACACTAGATTTGTTTTATAATCTATCCTCAAGATGGCAGGGCATGCATCTTTGACTCACTCCGGGGCTCAAACCCAAAAGGCTACAAGCACTTTGAAAGCTGCTTGAAATTGTAAGTTATGAAATGTTTATTCAATTATTATCTAGAGTCGAATATCATCGTTGACAATATTGCTTTTCGTACAACGCTTACAAGGAGTACTTGAAGGATCCGAACTGCTATGATCGAAGATCCGAGAACGGTAAGAGGAAAATGCAAATAGCATCAAAATTAGGCGAGATTTCCGATGCGTATATCAAAACTATTTGTACTACTACTGTCTATTGCTTCTATATTACTACTAACATTGCTTTATTGTGTGCAGTGCCTCAAGCAACCATTTGGCTCAAACTTGTGTGGTTTCTTCGTCTGTGAGTACCTGAGGGCGTGCAAACAGTACAATGACAGCTCAAGCGTGGACTCAAGCATTGGTACAGGGTGGTGGAAAGGGCAACTGATCAGAACAAATTTAGACAAACAGTAGCAGACATATATAATTTCCTTCTAGACCAATGCGTGCATGAAGGGCAACCTTTCTTTTTGAAGGACAGTGCGTTGGGGATGCTCCCGGAGTATGAGCCACTAAGGAAATGGAGCAAGATGCTAGAACTTAAGGACTACCTTCATCCAGTTCAATTTTAGCTCGAAACCGATGTATGCGTGTGCGTGTGCGTGTGTGTGTGCAAAGAATTTCGTTAGTAGTGCACATGCATGCGACCGATGCCTCCATGCAATCTGCTGCAGCGAGCCAAAACCACAGGACTGCAGGAATTGGAGTCTTCTTCGTCGACTCCCATTCACAGCCATCGTCAAGCTTATTCATTAAGGCAACCTTGCAGGACTCTGACTCTCAGTCTTCATGGCCGAGGCAACGGCCATGGAGTTGGCCACCGTCCTCTTCACATGGATGGGAATCTCCGGAGTCAGCTACTTCACCGACAATCTACAGCTAGCCAACTTCATCAACTCGGCGGATCAGTCCAGCCCCCTGGAGTGGAGATCTAAACCCCGTACTCAGATGATCTCCTCCATGCTGCAAGCCTCTAACTCCTCTCTGCGTAGGATAAGAAGAGAAAGCAATATGATGGCAGATTCCTTAGCTAAACAGGCTTTAGCTTCAGTGCATGCAGGGAGATGTTATCTTCTCGGGTGTTTGGGCTAACCCTGCATATGTTCTTGCATGTCCTCTTCTCGATGCGCTTACGCTTTGTAACCATTAACGCTGTAATGGTTCTAGCAGCTTCCTGCTGCTAATCTATGAAATTATGTTTCCTTGTCAAAGAAAAAGCACATGCATGCGTGGACTTGACTTGCACAGTGCCATTACGAACTAAAAAAAGCATTGTAGCACTTTTCGTTTGTTTGTCGTAAATATTATTCTACCATGGGGTAATTAGGCTCGAAGAATTGTCTTGCAATGTACATCTAAACTGTGCAATTAGTATTTTTGTTTACCTACATTTTATACTCCGGGCATGCGTCTTTTGGTACATTTAATACTTCGATGTGATAAGAATTTTAGAAATTTTAGAGAAAAGTTGGGGAACTAAACACACCCAATAATGCTAACGTGCTAACGGACACCACAACTAATGTAGCATGGGTGGGCAGAGCCCCAGTACTACAAAAGCACCGGTTAGTTATGGATTAATTTAGTAACAGGGCCTCATGACCCTCAAAATAACCCGATGAAACTTTAGTGAAATTATCCATTAAAGGAGAGATAGTGGCGGACCTAGAGAAAAATTGAGGTGTCACAGACCAAATCGATTCGGCGTGACACGTGGCGCTGCTTGGGCGGTGGTGGCGCGGCACGGGGGGCGGGAGGGCGTGCGGGGAGGGGGGGCGGCGCGGGGCAGGAGAGAGAGAGAGAGAGAGAGAGAGAGCTGAAATTGATCTTTATTGCTTGTTACCTTAAGAAATTACAGACCCTTTACTAATATAGCCCGGCTAATGGGACTTGTAATCCAAGCAATCTCTAAAGGTTTCCTTATAGAGTCGGAATACCTTTTACAAGCAATCCTATTTATTTTCTAATAAGGGTTTTTCTTATAGAGTTGGAATATCCCTTGCACACCAAAAAAAAATCCTAAGATAATCCTAACCGAACTCTTACTTTATTAATTCCCGAAGAAATCGCGGGAAGGCGGCGGTGCCGGGGTGGTGTCTTGTGCCCCCCTGGGGGCACCTGCAGCTGGGGGGGGTCCTCCAGCTGGCCGTGGGCCTCGCGGGCCTGCCATCTTGAGTCCTATCTCCTGGCATGTGACACGAGGAGGATGCGCTTCCTTCGTGGGTGCATAGACTTTTATTTTAGGGGTGCGAATATGGTGAAATTTTAGCTACAATCACTGTTTTTCTATTTTTTGCTCGGGTATGGCTGCACCCGCTAGTGACAATATACATCCGACCGTGGGATTAATTTGTTCCATGGTAAGTTTTACTCCTTCGAAAACTGTGAGGTGAAATCATGCATTGACATTGACCTTAGTATATATTGTCCCTAGGTTGATATATAACAACATGCACGGGAAATAATGGTTTTTTTTTTGACAATTGAAATATTGGATCAAGGTCAGCTCGTTAACGTGCCACTGCTACCTTGTCTCTCTCTCTATTCAGACTAAAGATAATTTGTTGAGTGACGAAGACGCCCGGGTAGCAGGTAGCAGCTTAAGGTTAGTTGTGTTCATATACCTAGAATGACGAAGCCACCACATTTTGTCATACATGACGAAGCCACCATTTTCCTCGCTCACTTATTTGTGGGGCCTACGGTCCTTGGTCTTATCGGACCAAAAACTTGATACCATCCTCATCTACTCCCCCTTCTCATCTCCATTCATCATTTCATTTGGTTCTTCTCCAAGTCTCTCTCTTTCTCTCTCTAGCGCGCGCGCTGCGCCGTCGTCGCCTCCGCCGTCCCTCGCACAGCCACCACCCAGTACTGCCACCGCCCGCCATCCCTCAAGCAACCACCCGCCCCCTAGAGGTTTCTGAAGATTTCCTTCGGTGAAACTCTTTGGTTCTTGGTCAAGATCGAATTGGGACAAAAAAGAATCACTCTAAACGGACTAGAAACGATGAATCCAAGATTTAGAAGGAGGAGGGAAAAAACCGACGAAAATAGAGTTGCAAGAACACAAATCACAGCACACTCAGACATGATCCATCGATCCGAAAAGCCCAAAGGGCATGCACACTCTAAGGGGTGTGCTTCCTACAAACAAAGGATCACAAAATGTCCGGATGTCTCACAAAAAAGGGGGAACTACCGGGAAGGAAACCCTAATGGAAATTGCAAACTGGAGAGGCAAGTCCGGGGAAGGGACTGCTTTGATATTTATAGCCCTAGTCCTAGTGATTTGCGCTATTACTACTCTACCCCTATGGATACAATTGCCGAAACCACTTAGCCAGGGGCATAATGGTCGGACTTGGATATCTTCTGATCCGACGGCCACCGCGCCTCCTCATCTGTAGCATCGCTCAACGCAATCTCCCCATGCCGCCACGTGCCGTCCTTCCGTCCACCGAACGTCCCCGGTCTTGAGGCCTAAACCCGTGAAACCTGCCTCCGATGGTTTTGAGGCCCAAACCACCAAACCCGCTGTGGTTTTGAGGCCCAAACCACGAAACCCGCGCCGATGGTTTTGAGGGCAAACCACCAAACCTCCTCGACACGTGTCATCGTCGTCTTGACCGCCAGAGCCGCCAAGTCATCCGAGCTCCTCGCTCTGCCTGCGCACACTCGCCGTCTTGACCCGATCGACACGGTCCTGCCACGCCCTCTTGCATTCGTCGATGTCCTAGATGTCAGCCACCATGGCTAGCCACCCGGGCGATCTGGTCCCTCGGTCCAAGCCTCATGTCCGTCCTTCACCTCCGCGGTCCGTCGGCCCGGCACGCCCTCCTTGGCCCTTTCACCTCGTCAGACGTCTTGACACACTCCACGTGTGCCGGTGAACATAGCGAAGCATAAAGAATAAATGAAAATAGAAGTAAAATGTTGACTATTGACAATCACTCAATCACAAAAATAAACATATGTGACCTAAATCAACCATGTGTTCGCACTAACACCCACCATAGATCAGCACAGGCGTCGACTTGACTTGCACCACAGCCATTACAACGGTAGTTGGTCTTGGTCCCCGGCAATAATAGAATGCTCTTGATGAAGCTCTTGACTAGCTCAACTACTCAGCACATGCATGCGTCGACTTGACTTGCACAATGCCCGTGAGCATTATTGGCACAGTACTACAACGCACCGTGCCTAGTTATAGATAAAATTTTATAACAGGGCCTCGCCTCGAGATCTCATCACAGATTCCTCCGCCAAATCCTGTTTTAGCTCACTTACTTGCGGAGCCTATGGTCCTTGGTCTTATCGGACCAAAACTTGAGACCATCCTCATTCTCATCTCCATTCTTCATCATTTCATCTGGTTCTCCTCCAACTCTCTCTCTTTCTCTCTCTAGCGCACGCTGCTTGCCGTCGTCGCCGAGCGCCGCCGTCCCTCGCGCAGCCACCCACGCCCTCTCGATCCCACGAAGTGCGTGATGCCAGATCGGCCGGCCATGGACCGACGACCATGAGCGCGCTCAAAGAAGAAGATACTATGTAAAAAAACATCAAATCCACCAAACTTATTACAGGCGTCAGTTTAAAACGCGTCTATAGTAGAATACTACAGACTAACATCACCTGACACGCACGTGCAATAATCCTCACTGTAAAAGAGGGAGACCCCTGTCATGGAGGAAGACACGTCTGTAGTAATCACTAACACAGACGTGCTTCTACAACAGACGTCTGTGGTTCTATCACAGACACGCGCCTCCGAACACATGTCTGTAGTAACGTCGTCTAACACAGACGCGCACTAGGAAACAACCGTCTATGGCCTTATGGCAGACACGTCCTTGGACCGCACGTCTATAACCATCACATTGACACGGCCCATTTACGTTTTAGGCCTAGCTGTACATACGATTTTTTGTTGGACCGAGCAACATTCTCAATTTTTTGTTGGGCCGAGCAACAAATATTCTTTAACCACAACTAGTTGTCACCCGGTGAAATTCTTACTATTTTTATCTTCTTCTTCTTCTACACTAATGATGCACCATTATTTTCATGCCTACAGCCACCCCGCCAAATGTCAATGTGTTGGGAGAAAATAATTCTCATATATCTGTAGCATATTAATTTCGCTTGACCCATACAGAGCTCACTAATCTCAATATAAAACAGTAAATTGCAGTAATGCACCTGATCCGTTGCCTTTAATTTAATACTACCTCCGTTTCATTTTATCTGACACACCAGCATATCAAGATTCAAACTTTATAAACTTCGACAAATAATTAGACAATACCTATTCGCTTGCTGTGATGCTCAGACTACCGGAAGCATAGCATCAGCAGCCGAAACCTTGATTTTGTGACGGAGACTGAACAAGAACTAGCGAGGTGGACTCAGAAGCAAGCCCAATAATTCTTATCCATAAGTCAAGCCGAGAATAATCAAGTCACAAATTTAGAGCCCAACATATACTGCAAACTCGTCTCTACTCATTTCGTGTTAGTAAAGGAAGTCGTTTTAAGTCAAACATTTTAAAATTGACTATAAATTGACTATAAATAAAGGAAGTCAAGTTTGAAACTATAAAAGTGCCAGTATGGAGGCCAAATCAATTTTTATAGCGTCGTGTGACAATATAGTTTAAGAGAAGCCAATAATGAAAATATATACTCTTGTCTTATATTGCCAATATATGAAAGGTGTTGCTCCTTGATGCACAGTGCGCTGACCCGTTGTGCTCGAAGTTAGCAGCACTTGTGGTCAGCCCCCTCCTGTGTACTTCAATACTGCAAGGAAGTATTTGTAGCATTGTATTCTTGTAAATTCTATGTTTTGCCAGAGCACTTAAGTTTGGAGGAGCTCCCAGTTGCTACTTTTATATCAGCATTTACAAGGTGATAAACCTGGAATGGAGTCCAGGTGCTTCTTTGAAATCTTGCTTCATTCCTTGCTCTCCAGAGATACCAAAGAGTAGTGAGTACTCTCATGATTTCATCTTCACTTAAGGAAGGAGAAATGATTTGCTGAAGATTTTGCTGCACACCTTCCTCTCTGCCACAAAGAGAGCAGTTTTTGTCAATGTGTTTGGACAAAGAGCCAGTTCTCAAGCCTGTAGGTAAAAAGGAGAGCTGAAACTTGAAGATAGTAATCAGGAAATCAGATTTCCTTCACATCCATACCGAAGAAAATGGATGTTGAGAAAAAAAAGTAGCATTATTACAGGTAACTTTTGTTATATGCCACAAGTTTTTAAGACAACACAAGCAACTTTACTCACTACGGAAAGGTGAAACACACACACATGATAGGCATGCCTATCTTCGCTCACTAACAGATCGGTAAAAAGATGAACCAGTTGCCTAGATGGCAAGTGAAATTCATATCTCCATTTGAAATCTCAGGATAAGAGAGTAGCGCCTTTGCTTCTGAATCTCATGGCACAATGGCTAGCTAGAACTGGGACTTGTCGTGTTCGAGAAAAAAAAAGAACTGGGACTTGTCAAGGCTGTCAAAGTATGGATATGCTCCATCGCAGCTATATATAGCTGATATCCTGTGGGAAGGATCCAGCTGAAGCATTTTCTGCAACACATGAAGCTCAGTTTCTTTCTTTTTAGAAACAGAAAATACCACTCAGTTTCTTGTTCAAAGGCATGGCTCAGTAACTGCAATTTTTCTTTTTAAAGCATAACCAGATATTGATTTTAGGAAGCATGTTAAAATAAATGCCCACTCAGCAAGACGCACATTGAGGCAAGGCACCAAAACAAAATATGCACAGACCTATTTCAAAATATGACAAGAAGAAATGGATCGAGTTCAGGTGTGTAACTGAAGGTATCTTAGGTTGGTTGATTAACACTTTCAATTTAACAAAGCACAGAAAATCAGCATGTAAATCGCTCTTCGAACTTACTGATAGCAGATCAACGCCTTCAGGTTCCATTGCTGGGACGACACGTGCCGAACTCTGGGGCTTCCACTGTGTAAACTCATGCCAATCCCTCAAATCACTCACTCCAGGCCACTGCTCCTCAGTAGGTGTTCCCAGCAACCTGTTTTGGAAAAGCATGTTTTGTTCAATACATTGTACAATACAGGTCTGTAGAACCAAACTGAGATAGAATGACGTTAATAGATGCAAGCAAGCTATTCCTTGAATGTTATAAAACAATCAAGATTTCAAGAGTAATTTAGCCATTGTAGTGTCTAACAGAGAAGAGTATTGACAATCAAACTATCATCTAATTTAATAACACATTTAGATTATCCAAGAAAGAACTAATGAAATACACCTGCAGGAAAATGTTATGTGACAGCGTTCCATCAAAAGGATAAGAGAACAACAACTCCACAATTATCAGAATGATACTATCCTGTTTTCGAGGGAAAAGAAAAAGAATGATACAATCCTAGCAACTAAGGAAGGTACTGGCGTACTGCTCATATTATAGTAGCAATGACTGAATACAAGGAAAAGACCTGAAGATGTGAAGCAACTGCTGCAACTCAGAGTCACCAGGAAATAGAGCCTGTCGCCGGGACATTTCAGCTGCATTGAAAGGTTTTGAACATCACAATGAGGTAAGAGTTTTCAGTATAACTACAAATCAGTTGAATACACCATCTTTAAATCAAGAAGGACAATATTTTAAGACTAAGCACAATATAAGCTATTTTGGTTGGTCATAAATTCAATGTTGTGGATAGTTAGGATTGTGCAGCACGCCAGCACTACTAAATTCCTTGTACAAGAGCATGTATCAGTTATTGCATTTTACTCCATATATTAAATACAGATATGCATCAAGTTTTCAGTACAAGACAAAGGCATCATGGTTCAAGGCTAAAAAAAGGTGAACAGGCTAAACGAAGATGCATCCACTAGACCATATATCAACACCAGTTGAATAATGTGTTGATCCAAGCAAAACTTCAGGAGCTCTATACCAAAGTGTCACAATCTAGAGAAATACAGAAAAAATGAAGAGTTTACTGGATCATCCTTGGAAACTGTTAAAAACGAAAAATTGCATTAGGTAATCCAACTCCAGATGGTACCTCATGGGTGTAGCTTTTCACAGGCACAGTGAAAGCTCTACCAAGTCCCAGATCTGCAATCTTCAGTATCCCCTTCTCCTTGTCCACCAGCAGGTTTTGTGGCTTTAAGTCCATATTAATAAAATGAACCATATAAGTGGAAAATGCGATGTTGTATTCATCTCATGAGTTCAGCAACAGACACCCAACCGGTGCAGGACAACTCTCAGAGAGGCTGAGCACAACATTGGAGCTGGCCATCTCATCACAACCATTCTCATATGGGTAGAGTATAACAATATATATATAAGAGAGTTTAGAACAAATCTCAATTTCAATAGGTACCCCACTGATTTATATGTACATCAGTGGCACTTACGATCCAAAAGGAACTTGTAATTTATAATATACTAAGCACCACCCTAGATAAAACACATGTGTATCTTATTACTCATTGTCCATCAAAAAAAAAAAAATGTCATTCATCACGTTCACATGTCATCCAAATTCAAATAGCTGTACAGTACATATTAATTAGTTGATCCCACCAATAACAATGGAAAATCAACAACAAAACTCGTACAATGTGAGTTTGTTAGTTGAGATACTACACAACAAGTCCAACCTCTAGCTAGAGGACATAATCCTAATACTAACTACAAAAAAGATTGCATAACATCAGAGCGAGCCTTTCAGCACCAGCAACTGATTAGACTTGCCTCCTATGCACAGACTTCCTGCCATTAGTTGTCCAAGTCCAAATGTGGTCGTTCACCCCACTACCATATGTAAGTAAAGATGAACTAGGTAAATGGGTAAATGCCCGTGCGTTGCAACGGGAAACATAATAGCACGATAATATATGCAAATCATGAGATTTGGAATAGCAATGTTACAAGTCTTCAAGAAACAAAATAAAAATATAACTCAAATTTCGAGTCTAAGATGTGACTTCTGACTTCTTGCAACTGAAGTATGCTTCTTGCAACTGAAGTATGCAGATGGCTGAAAGTGTAGTTGGAAGTATCCTCCATATGTAGAAGATCACACCATGAGCTAACATATGCAAGAAACAAAAGTGTCTCCGTTGTTTCAAAAAAATATACCAAGATAACAAGAGCTGTACAAACGCTACTCTGATTCAGTTTGCAGAAATCAATGAGTCAATTATCAGTTAAATTTGAAAAAACAATTGTCTGCATTATGATGACTGGGCAATTTTTTTTTCTTTGTTGAAGTAGGAACCTGTCTAGATTCTTTTTATAGAAATAACGATCTTATCTTAATGTTTATGCGAGAAAAAATGGAGGCCTCAGCCCCCCAACACAAAAAAAAAAAAAAAAAAAAAAAGCCGAACAAGCAACCTGAATACTACTGGGAACATCTAAACAGGAATTGTACTTGAAAGCAAGAGCTTTGATACACAAGCTCGCTAGCTAATTTGCAAGGTCGATGAAGCTATGAATTTATCGTGTTTAATTTAATAATATTGATCAGACTTCAAATAGAACACTTCAACCAACAAAATGCTTAGTGACAGACTAACAAGTGCCATGTGTCAGGTAAGAAAATATCTCATGTTACCACTTCCATTGTATCATTGTTTTTCTATCCTCCACATTCAGTACAGCCTCTCCTATAACCTCTTCTAAGATGGCCAAAATTAATTGCAACTGTATTTTTAGCAACCACTACTTTGAACAGTTGTCCTAACCTTGCAAACTCATCATTGGAAAACTGTCCCATTGTCTTGAACCGAATGCCAGATTATGCCATTTACTAAGAGAGAATCGCCCTACCATTAAAAAAATCTTGATCATTTATTAAAAAAAAATCTTGATCCATATACTGAATGCACTTTCAATACAGATTGCTCTACCTTTAGGTGTAATTTAAAAACCTAAACCAGATTACAAATGAGCATATGCTGACTTAGAGACATTAAAATAGAGTTCATATTAGAGTAGCAGTGCCAATTGATCATAGAATTGCTACTTTCAACAACGGTTTGTTAGATTTTTAGTTTTTCTGTGTTTCCTAAATGCAGAGACCATAAGATTTTGGTTATCGAGAAAAAAGGGCACAGAAAAGGGCAAGCAGCTGCATGCCATACCTGATCCAGCCATGCTGTTTCATTTGCAATTGGCCCCTAACCTTGCATGCTGGTCATCCCATCTGCTGAAGGTGTCGCTTTCCCTGGAGCACAATAGCCTATAAGAAAAATAGAAGAAATACATATTACTCATTCTGTCACTAAAAACGCAATTTTAGCTTTGAATCTAGACGCGCCCTATCTAGGTTCAAAGCTACAATTTTTTTTATGAAACATGGTAGTAGCCAATAGTGTTAGAACATACACAGGTGGAAGTTGGATTGCATAGGAATACATGTATCAGCACAAAAGGTAATAGAATTGAGAGCCAATTTAACTGGGCTGAAATAAAGACCCATAATCACCCTATCATCTGAGTATTGTCACACTTTCAAAACATGGCTAAGCCTGTAAACAAACAAATATCAAACTTTCATGGCTAGATTGTAAGCCTGTAAACAAAAAATCAAAACAATGGCTAACTATGTCTCGACTCAATGCAGTGACAAGCAAATCAAAGAAACCTACTCCAGCAAAGTAACTTCGTAAGCCATGCCAAATTCAGATTTGATGCTATAGCAGTCTCAGGATAGTAACTATTCCAGCAAATCAAAGAAACCTACTCCAGCAAAGTAACTATTCAGCCATCTCAGGATAGAATTTTTAATAATGAATGGTTAAATAGAGAAACCTTTATTATATTTATATACTACGATGGTTATGCTCCTCTACTTTGCTAGCTTTATATGGTGTGTACGTACACCTAGGTTGCAACATGCTCTGACCGGCCGGTTGCATACTTGGTTTGCATATATATATGACGTCGAAGACATGCAACTAACTGCCGTTTTAATTTAGTCAGTGATGGCTTTGGTATCCACTCTGGTTGAATAGGTAGGGTACACAGTACTCCATAGCATAACAACAAATACTTAGCAATGTTAAAATTCAACTTGGTTTGATGAAAAAAAAAAGAGCATGACCAATAGTATTTGTCATCTGTGGAACTAGTAAAGGGAAATCAGCGTTTGATGCATACATGTCATTCATTGAGATACAATATGTCAGCATTGAGAATTAGATTGTGTCATTCAGATGCATACTTCAATTTATGTAAACTTCGTCGACCTGAAACACAATATGTTGCGAGTTGAAAGGAGCTGTTTAATTTTTAATGTTGGAGTAGTTAGAAGGACAAAAGTAACAATTAATTATATCATTTTTCATTCGAAAGACTTGCTGTATGAACTCAAAGCTAAGTTGTTTCATTCTTCATGGTCTTTCCCATGTACACATCCAGGTACCAGAAAAAGCTCCAAATGTACTTTTAGTAGCAGCTAGTTTCTATTTATAGAGCCAGGTAGCCCTTCTTTGCCCCCATAGATGATCGTAGACATCGTCTAGGTAGAGAGATTGTTGAGTGGTTGAATTCAACTATGGAATTAGGCCTGCTGTCAGCCTCTTTCCATAGTAGTTGGATGCTTTTTTTTTTTTCTAAAAGATGCTTAATTAAACTTCTGTGTTATACAGGATCTTGACTTCACAATCGAAGGAGAATTCACCCTGAAGGAGATTAGCGAGAGAATCGCCGAATTTATTTTGAAGGAGATCACGAGGCCAGATGGCCTGTTTCATCACGATGATTCAATTAAGAAGATACTAAGATGATGAATAAGATTCCACCGTCCATCGTATGTATTTTGGATTGTATGCAGCGAGTATTTTGGTTATGTTAGAACAAAGTGTGGACTTTGAAAAATTGAATTTTGAATGATCTGTGATGTGTTGGAACTGTGGACTAGATATGGATTATATGTGTTTGTTCATTTATGGAGAGTAATTGAACTTTAATCTGTGTTTTATTTGTGCTACCGGATTGATTTCGGGTAGACGCGAATGTATATGTGTGTCTCTACCACAAGTGTTTAATACAGACGAGTATGATTACGAGCGTCTGTATCTCAATTATTACTACAGACACATACGAGGTAAGCTCGTCTGTGAAATCCTTTTATTACAGACGCATATTTGTGTTACTACAGACGTTAATTAGTTTTATCACAGACGGGTGGTTATACACGCACGCCCCTGTATTATATCGTTTTCACAGGCGTGCGAGGACACGTCTGTACTGAGACCCTTATCACAGACGTCTTATGACAGACGTGCCCTCGTACGTCTATGAGTACCATTAAGACGCGTCTGTGAAGCCCTTTAATTACATGGTATCACCATCAGTAGACCACTTTCAAAAGCTAAGAAGAGGCCTGAAACAGTTGCTTCTACTACTATGCAATAATTCCCAGGACCAATATCCTCCAGTTGCTAGCTACACACACCACAAACACAAAGCTTATAGCAGAGGGCGGGGGGGGTTAGAGAGAGAGAGAGAGAGCACGCCACCATGGCGGACACGGCGTTTGATTTGACCAAGAAGGCGGTGGAGGGGACAGTGAGCAGGGTCCTGGCAGCGATCGATGAAGACACGAAGCTGAAGGTGGCGGGCAAGCAGGACCTGCGATTCATCGTCGACGAGCTCCAAATTATGCAATCCTTTCTCGAGATGGTCAACGACAACAAGAAGCGTACAAGCAGCAAGGTAGTGAAGATGTGGGTGCGGCAGCTCCGTGAGTTGGCCTTCGACGTCGAAGACTGCGTTGAGTTTGTCATCCACGTGGACACCACCTCGGCCCGAGTCTGGTGGTCCTGGGTCTGGCGCTTGCTGCGGCTGCCGTCCTGCTTGACACCGGCTTGGGTCAGAGACCTGCTCCAGGCATTTGATCAGTTGAAGCAGCTCAAGGCCAGGGTGGACGAGGTGAGCCAGAGAAGCACTCGCTACAACCTCTTGGGCAGTGATGACTCCGGCTCCTCCTCCACCTCTCCGCCGGAACTGCCGGAGCAGATCGACGCCGCCACCGCTTTCCCCTCAACGGTCGACATCCTAAGAGATCTGTGGAAGGCCAACGCGAAGCAAAGCTCGTCGCCCAAGTGCAACCTCAAATATTTGGTGGCCGATGGACGGTGCAACGAGCTCAGAGTCATCTCAGTGTGGAGATCTGCTGGAGTAGATCTTGAGGCCTCACACGTTGTCAACATGGCTTACCGTGACCCAGAAATCTGCAAACAATTCAAAGCCCGTGCTAGGGTGAAGCTGATGCATCCTTTTAACATCCAAGAGTTTCTCAAGAGCTTGTTGAATCAGCTCTACGTGACATCTCGTCGGCAGGACTCCCTTGGTGCGGACCTCCTCAGCACCAACAGAGACAGTGTCATACAGGACGAGCTCAGGCAACTATTAAGCAGCCACAAGTACCTCATTGTCCTAGAAGATATTAGGCACTGTTTGGCACAACCTCTCCATCGGCTTTAAGAGTAATTTTTTGCCAAACAGGAAACAAAACAGCTTCGCCCAGGAATCCCTTAAATCGTGCTCTCATTGAGGTTTCAAGTAGGATGAAGCCAAAAGTAGCGACTTCATTTGGCTTCACTTCGTTCTAGTGGGTTCTATATGGGATTACGTGAGAGCGTATTTTAAGAAGATCTACATAAAGCTGTTTTGTCAAACCTTTTATCAAAACTGCTCTATCTCCGCTGATAGAGTTGTTCATGGCCCTGCATTAGACTCTATGAGAGCATATTTTAAAGAGCTCTACATGTGAACCTATTTTGTCAAACAAGTCTGTAACACATGAATAAAATAAAATCTATATTATAATAATGTACTCCCTCTGTTCCAAATTATGTGACGTTTTAATTTTTTTTTCATCCATTTAGTTATGTATCTAATTCTAGACAACAAAAAAAGTCAAGACGACTTATAATTTGAAACGGGAGGAGTAATAACTAAATGTTCAATCCACGTAAACAGGTCTTTATGTCCAAGTAACGACTGTGTTCATTTTGTGTTATTTACACGCAGCCGTCCGGTATTGATATCACAGAACTCGTTACGCAACTTGGACAGCGTCGTGTGATCTCGCTTTGGGGTGACGAGGGCCGTGACACATCAAGTCTTGTGCGAGATGTGTACGCAGCTATAAAGGAAAAGACTGCAGATTTCGAGGGAGTAAATTTTGAACAATTCCTTTGGGTCGATGATGTTCCCAGTCCAATCAGTTTGAAAGACTTTTGTCGGTGCTTGCCCCATTTTTCCGGTGATCCCAAAAGCTACTTTGCTGGATACTGGAAGAAGGAAGTGTGCGAGGGCCGCTGCTACCTTGTCGTGATCGACGGCCTGCAGTCCAGAGAGGACTGGGACCAGGTAAGAAATGCAGGACTCGTTCCTGAGGACACTAAGAGCTGTATCGTCATCATTTCAAATGAAGAAGTGGTGGCCAAACATTGCGAAGATAATTCGTCGAGGAAGATGAGCGCCAAAGAACAGAAAGAAGCCAACGAAGTATGTATATATATTGCTCTACTTTGAATTTGGCAATCTTCGGTAGAGATATAGTACTACTATACTAGCTACTAGTAATACATTACCAACCTTTTACATAGTATTCGTATATGCATAACTGGGCCATACATACTTTGTGTATGTTTAGAAAATGGTCCAACACAGCAATGTCAAACTCCATTAGCTGACGCGTTGCTGACAGGTGGATCCATATATAGCTCATCACCCTTTGCTTTTGATCTATCTTCTTTGGGCAATGCTAAGCTATTTACTTGGTAGGAGGTAATATCTCAAATAAATCCGGGCCTTTGATTTTTTTTTTTTTAGATTTTAAGTATTTATTTGATTAATTTTGTTAGAAAAAAAAAAAAAATTGTCAAATCCCCTGTTGCGGAAACAGAAGCCAGTAACGCATGCCCTTCCATTCCTGCTTGTGCGTTACCTTCCTTTTCAATGCACTCGTGAAAACTATACTTGTGCATGTATAAATCAAGTGGACATATTCTCAAAAAAAAAAAAATCAAGTGGACATTTATTGTCTTCAAAATTAAGTTGATCTAAATTTAATCCAAATTCAGACTATCCAATTTGTATTCACCTATGATATTTGAGATACTTCCATCAAAATATCAATAGATTAATATATGTACGTACTTAATGGCAATTTTGTATTCATGGTACAATAAAGCGCTAGTTTGTTTGAAATTTAACACATGAATAAAATTAAATATCTTATTTTAATAAAATATAGTAGCTAAATGTTCAATCCACGTAACGACCTAATAACGACTGTGTTCACTTTGTGTTATTTACACGCAGCCTAATGATATCACAGAACTCGTTACGCAACTTGGACAGCGTCGTGTGATCTCGCTGTGGGGTGACGAGAACTGTGACATATCAAGGATCGTGTACGAAGCCATAAGCAATAAGACTGTAGAATTCGAGGGAGTAAATTTTGAACAATTCCTGTGGGTCAAAGTTCCCAGTCCATTCAGTTTGGAAGACTTTTGTCGGTGCTTGCCCCATTTTGTTGCTGTTGGTGATCCCAAAAGCTACTTCGCTGGATTCTGGAGGAAGGAAGTGATGTACCGCTGCTACCTTGTCGTTATTGAGGGCCTGCAATCCAGAGAGGACTGGGATAAGTTAAAAATGCAGGACTCGTGCCAGAGGACACTAAGAGCTGTATCGTCATCCTTGCAAATGAAGAAGCGGTGGCCCAACATTGCAACCAAGATGTTTCCTGGAGGAAGATGGACCGCGAAGAAAAGGAAGAAGCCAACAACGCTGCCATTATTGGTCCATTATTCGCACAAAAAGGTATGTATATATATTGCTCTCCTTTTACTTTGGCAATCTTCGGTAGTTCTATTACTATTATACTCCCTCCGTCTGGCGTTTAAATCTTGTCTTAAAAATATGCAATGGTGAAGGACCTAAACGGCGACCAGAGGGGGGGTGAATGGGAGCCTCAATTAAATTCTTTCGAATTAGATGACTTGTAGCTCTCACGACCCCTCGGAGCAAAAAGCACACACCACACGGTATGATCACGACCTTGGATGCAAGGTGGATGAGCTAGAGTTTGCTCTAGACTCACAAATGGATCAACCGAAAACCGAACGAAACAAACACGCAAGAGACGGAAGAAAACAGCCTCTCTGCGAGTGACCGGACTCACCGACCGGACTCACGGGCGAAGTCCGGTCCAGCGTCCGGTCAGAGCGTCCGGTCGATCGCCTCGGCGACCCTCTACGCCAGACAAGACCGACCGGACCGACCGGGTCAGCCGGGTCGCGGCGTCCGGGTCGGAGCGTCCGGCACCCCGACGCTGCGGACAGCACCGAGCGTCCGGTCAATCCCGGGCGCGGCGTCCGGTCGTCGCGTCCGGTCACCCCGGACTTAGGCGAGCAGCACCCCGGGGCGACTCACCCCAAAATCGATCCAAACTCACTCAAATCGAAACCTCAGGTCACAAGAATTGAGCCATAGCATCTAGGCATGTGGGTGACCATTTCCCCTTGGAAATTTCGAGATTGATGGAGTGAATCGAGAGAAATCGCGGATCACACGAAGAACACACCCAAAAGGTCACCTTGATCCAAAACTCGCCCGATCTACGTGCTCGTGAGGAATTAGCTCAAACCCTTCGGTGGAAATGATCCTCTCACGTCCTAGCACGAATCAACGCAAGAAAAACGAGATCAAACGGTGTCAAAACGAAGAAATCGCGAAGAGAAAAGAGGGGGAGAGGATGAACTCGGGAAGAACAAGTGAAGAACTCAAAATCACAGCTCAAGAACAACAAGGAACACCGATCAATCGATCCAAACGTCACCCTGTGACAGGCTAATCACAGCTAGCCCTTGCTCTGCAAATCTTGGTACAAATCGGTGGACCTCTCACACCTCAGTCTGTAACCCTAACTGGAAAATATGAAAATGAGAGGCAAGGGAGAATGAAGGGGTATGCCTCTGCTAAATAGCCCCTATTCCCTCTGCCTAAACTACCCCTAGGATACATGAGTCGATTTTGTAACCCTAAGGCTATTTCCGTCGACTCTGGGTAATCTTCGATCCGACGGCCACCGCGCCTTCCTCACCGGTAGCCTTGCCTCCACGCAATCTCCCCGATGCCGCCACGTGCCGCCCTTCCGTCCGCCCGAACACCGGGTTTTGAGGCGCAAACCCCGCCCTGTGGTTTTGAGGCACAAACCACCAAACCCGCCCGTGGTTTTGAGGCCCAAACCACGAAACCCGCGCCGATGGTTTTGAGGGCAAACCACCAAACCTCCTCGACACGTGTCACCGCCGTCTTGACCACCCGAAGTCGCCAAGTCATCCGAGCTCCCCGCTCCGCGTCTTGCGCTTCGCCGTCTTGACTCGATCGACACGGTCCTGCCACGTCCTCTTGCATCCGTCGATGTCCCGGATGTCACCCACCACGGCTAGCCGCCCGGCACCCCGGTCCCTCGGTCCAAGCCTCACGTCCGTCCCTTCACCTCCACGGTCCGTCGGCCCGCACGCGCCCTCCTGGCACCTTCACCTCTCCGTCGGCTACCATCTCCGAGCTCCACACCCGCACAACACGAACCAAGAGATACGTCTTCGACACACTCCACGTGTGCCGGGTGAACCATAGCCGGGGCGTAAAAGATAAAAGAAAAATAGAGAAAGAATGTTGAGTGTTGACAATCACTACATCAAAACTAAACACATTTGAGATAAATCAACCATGTGTTCGCAATCTCCCCCCCTTGATGAGTGCATTGTCAACATTCGACACAAAGACAGAATAAGATAGAAGAAAGCACATCCGTGCAAGCTAAGACAACCTAACTGGATAGCAAACATGGAGCAAAAACTTGGTTCCCAAAGACATGGGCAAAAGGCTCGACACAACCAAGCTAAACAGACAGCTAGTCCTCAAGAAGAGGTAGAAACAGGCTCAACACCACTAGCACAGCTCCAAACCAATCTCTACCAATTTCTTTCACACACAAGCTAGACCCTCAAGACAGAGGCAAAGGCTCAACACATCTAGCTCAAAGTGGTAAAGAGATACTCCCCGAGTTACTCCCCTTGACTAGTGCAGCCATCGAAGATACCAAATCAAGATACCAATTCACAATTCACTTTGTCTTTGTATCTTTCTCCCCTTGTTGGCACATGCACTAATCAAGCGATGAAAATGCATGCAAAGTGCAATGAGTGAGCTCCAAGTTTATAGTCATCCAAATGAGAAGATGCTCTAGGTAGTGTCATGGCAACAAAATCAAGTGCTTAACACGGTGCTCAAACCGATCAAAAGATATGAGATATGACTTGAAAGCATTTTGATTCAGTTTTAAGCATTTAAAAAAGGTGTCCACCACAAAGAATGGCACATAGCATAAGTAAGCTGGAAATCTACCAAGTGCTACACATGTATATCAAGAGGACTACCCCAAGCAAAGTTTATCCATCATGCCAAAGAAAGAACCAACACTTGCCAACAACATTTTAAGATTATCGAGATTTAGCGGATACAAGCATTGGTCCAAAGACATGAGTGCGAGTGGTTATCCACAACCGTCGCCTTACTAATCAACCATGTCAAGCCTATGCATGTGAGCAATCGAAGCTTAAGACAATGGTCCGGGTCAAACACTACCAAGCTCAGTTCAACTCAAGTGCAATGAGAAGCAGTCCCCAAGACTTGGATGTGGGGCGGTATGGACCCATCTCAATCTTTTCCATACACTTAACTTAGATTTCAGATTTTAGCATATGAAAGCATGTGGTCATCTAAGCAAGTGTATAACTCGAGTGAATGAGACATAGTCACCTTAGCATACATGATAAGCACAAAGGATCTCAACAACTTAAACATGCTAGGAACTATCTCAATGGTGAACATTTTGCAAGATTCATCGTTGTTAAGCAAGTTCACATGAAAAACAGCTTTGCTCATAACATATACCAATTGAATGTAAGGAGCACAAGCTATAAGCACCAACAAGTAATTGTTACACTAAACGAGCATAGTCTCATTGTGATCAATATAACCAAGAAGCTCAAGATGCAAAAATGTATATGATGAATGCAATATGATACAAGATGATGCACAAAGTAAAGCAACCTAGCACTACAACTCGTACATCAACCACGAGCTACCCCCTCAAAAGGGATAGCACACGCCCAACTCTCCTCGGCCGGGCAAAACGGACTTGATCTAATGGCTTGGTGAAAATGTCCGCAATCTGTTTGTTCTCGTGTACACATGCTGAACATCTATATCCCCTTTCTCCGAAAGTGGTACCTCACCTCTATGTGTTTGGTCCGGGAATGCGGGACCGGGTTCTTGGCTACACTCACGGCTCCCATGCTATCACACAACAAGGGTACACGTGAAAAGCTCAAACCAAAGTCTCTCAAAGTGGCAACCATCCACAACAAATTGGGAACAACAAGCGGCGGCAAAGAACAACATACTCTGCTTCAACGGTCGACCGAGCGACACCGCATCGCTACGAGGCGACCAAGACACAAGAGAAGTACCAAGAAACCGACAAGTACCGAAGTGGACTTTCTATGCATACGATCACCAAAGATAATCGAATCGAATAGCCAACCAGGGAGAGAGTGGAAGAAGCCGAGTACCATAGGCCAAAGTCGGGGGTAAACTGCAAGTACCTGAAAATCCTCTTCACCGCCTGATAGTGAGAGGTGCGCGGCGAAGACTGAAACCGTGCGCAGAGGCACACAAAGAACCGGATGTCGGGCGCGTCGCCGTCGTACGCACAGCCGAGCCGATCATGCTTCTGTACTCCCTTTGGTCCACAGCTTCTCCATCCTTGTCTTCGTCCAGGGCCGTCGTCGTCGACATGGGCGTCGAAAGAGGCTTGGCCTCACCCATGCGAAACTTGCGGATCATGTCCTTCGTGTACTTGCCCTGGTGTACGAAGATCCCATCCTTGGTTTGCTTGATTTGAAGTCCAAGGAAGTAGGTCAACTCGCCCATCATGCTCATCTCGAACTCCCTGCTCATAATCTCTGCAAAACTCGATACCATAGCATGTGAAGAGCCACCAAAGATGATATCATCCACATATATCTGGACTAGGAGTATGTCATTGCCCTTCCTAAGCAGAAACAAGGTCTTGTCTACAGCCCCCATCACAAAACCCTTAGCTAATAGGAAAGCTTTCAGTCGCTCATACCAGGCTCTAGGGGCTTGTTTCAGGCCGTACAAGGCCTTGTACAACTTGTACACATAGTCTGGGTGCTTAGGATGCTCAAACCCCGGGGGTTGCCTCACATACACCTCCTCCTCTATGAACCCATTCAGAAAGCACTCTTGACATCCATCGGAAGAGTTTGAAACCCTTCGAGGCCGCGAAAGCAAAGCAAGATCCTAATGGCTTCTATGCGGGCTACAGGAGCAAAGGTTTCCTCATAGTCTATTCCCTCTTTCTGACAAAACCCCTGGGCAACTAATCTGGCTTTGTTTCTCACAACCACCCCATCCTCACTCTGTTTGTTCTTAAACACCCACTTGGTTCCTATGAGATGACACCGAGCCGAGGTGGCACTAAGATCCGCACTTGGTTTCTCTCAAAGTTTTGCAACTCTTCATGCATGGCATTGACCCAATCCGAATCGAGATAAAGGCGTGTCAACATCTTTGGGCTCAATAGTGGAAACGAATGCGAGAATGAGCAAAATGACACATGGCATAAGATTTGGAACGAGTTACCCTTTGATCAAGCCCTCCAATCATGGTCTCCTCGGGGTGACGACGAATGAATGTCTTTGAGGCGCCAGGCGCGTAGATGTCGCCTCCCCTCGATTTGGATCGGGAACCTCCTCAAGTGCGGCCGCCTTGCCTTGAGGAGGCTGCTCCACGGGACCCCGGGAAGTAGTGGTAGAAAGGTCCGTCCGTGGAGCGTCGTCGTCGTCGCCGAGGTCGGCCAAGGGCAAGCGGTGGAGTCGCTTCGGGATCACCCCACCAACGTCTTCCTGCTCCTCCTCCACAAAGATGCTCTGCTCCATCTCATCCTTTCCCGCACACTCAAACACGAGAGAGGAAACAAGGCGCAGCCTCATCGAAAGTAACCTCACATGTCTCTACAACGCGGTTAGTCTCAAGATTTAGAACTCTGTAAGCATGTGAGTGCAAAGCATATCCAAGGAAAATGCCATCACCGATCGAGACTCAAATTTGTCGAGATTACCTTGCTTGAGAATGAAACACCGCATCCAAACACACGGAAGTGACTCACCTTGGGCAATCTCCCAAACCGCAGCTCATATGATGTCTTCTTGGTAAAAGCACGAAGGAAAATGCGGTTGGAAACATGGCACGCCGTGTGTTGATTGCCTCGGCCCAATACTTCCTCGAGTCTTGTGTTCATCGAGCATGGTCCTTGCCATCTCCACAAGCGTCCGGTTCTTCCGCTCAATAATCCCGTTCTGCTGCGGAACATAAGGGCTAGAAAACTGGTGCTCGACACCCAAGTTAGCACAAAGAGACTCGAACTGAGAGTTCTTGAATTCTGTGCCATTGTCACTGCGAATCGCTCGAATGGCTGTCTCTGGTAACTCAGTTCTCAGTCTCAAAATCAGATCACGAGCAAAACCAAAAGCCTCATCTTTGCCCTCCATGAAAAAGACCCAAGAGTATCTCGAAAAAAATCGTCAACGATCACTAGACAATACCACTTCCCACCGACCGACCTCACCCGAGATGGACCAAGCGTGTCCATGTGAAGGATCTCTCCGGTCTCGAGGTCATAACTGAAATGGCGAGTGGTGGGAAGCAGATACCATCTTCCCGTGACGACAGGGGTGGCAAACCAAATCCTTCTCAAATTTGAGTTTAGGCAATCCTCGGATCAGATCCATTGAACTCAACCTCGCAAGGAGGTCGAAGCTCAAGTGACCTAGTCTCCTATGCCACTTCCACAAATCGAGGAGGACCCCCGGCCAACAAGCAACAAGATGTGCCAAAGCCTCGAGAAAAATCAGCACGAAAGACTTGCCCAAATGGCACAATCCAGCAAATGAGATCATCGCGAGAGTCCAAAACTCGAGAACACCCAACCTTAAAGCGTACCTCATACCCATCCGCCATGAGTGAGAGACGTAAAGCGAGGTTGAAGTGAAGGTTGGAGACGGCGCCACATCCTTGAGTACAAAGTGGTCATTGATCCTGATTGACCCTCGAGATAGAATCTTCCCTCTGTTGCTGTCCCCGAAAGTGATGTACTCTTTCGTCTTCATGGGGGTGAGGCTGGAGAACCACTTTGAGTTACCGGTCATGTGTCGAGAACAGCCGGAGTCAATGAGCCACATGTCCTCCAGCCTTCCAGCCTGTATCAACGATAGAACATGGGATGAGCATATGGCACAACACTTTGGGGTTAGTAAACTTGGAAGAGTACCGGTGTTGACCATCTTGCCCCAAATATGCATTAGGCAAAACAACCATCCCACGCCCCATCTTACCAAACTGCTTACCACGCACAACAAAGCGTGGTGCACTCCTCTTATCAACCTCAAAGCTCCCAAAGCGAGGATCTACATCCACTTTCGCGAACACGACCACCAAACGGTCTCACAAACCGTGGTCCAAACCTCTGAGGCCTCCTACCTTCAAGCCTAGCAAAAGCGCCTCTCGAACCGATTTGCACACCCCTCTCATACATGCCAAGTGGTGGGTGATACATGTCACGGAGTTCTCAAACTCCACTCGACGCCTAGCATCCCTCTTCCTCCTAAAGCAAAACTCAACCAAGTGACCATCTCTCTGACAATACTCACAGTGATACCTCACCTCTCTCTTGGGTGGTGGTTGGTTCACTCTCTTGGGTGGATGGTTCACTCTTGTTGTGGTCTTGGCCTTAGGAAGGGTTTCCTCGGGATCCCGGGCGAGTGTCAAGTGGGTTCTTGAGGTGGTTCGGTTTGGGAAGCCACACTTGTTTGGGAGGTGGAGTCTTTGTGGGCTCTTGGAGGATGCCATCTTGCACAATGGGTTCGGTAGGCTTAGGTGGAGTGATCTTGGTCAATTTGGGAGTGTTTGTTGGTTTCTCACTCGAGCTCAAACCACTACCTTGACCAACCTTGCCATAAATGACTTCTCCCTTCCCACCTATAGCAAAGCCTAAACCCGATGTGTGTCGGTCCCCTCTTGAACCGACTCATCATCATGCCAAGCTGCGGCTCTCCACAAGACACCCAACTCAAGGCAGGCGAAGATACTTGATCTCCTCTTCGACTCTCCCCTTGTCATGCCTACAAGACATGAGCTCCAACTCCAAAGCTTCACACTTAGCACATCCCGGCACGGTGCTACCCGAGTTGGCCTTCTCAAGTCAACAAGCTTGGCGGCCTTCTCTCGCCAACTCGGATCGCAAGTCGGGACAAGACTTGCACGCACTCACAACAAATAAGTCGGCCTAGACTTCAAATCAACGTGCTCATCTAGCAAGGCCGAATACTTGGACTGCAAAGACATGATACTAGACATATGCACGGCGCAAGCATCACACTCCGTCTCATCATCGAGACATTGACAAGCTTCCTAAGCGGCTCTATCTCCGTCCACGACCATCTCCCACTTCTCCTTGTACTCCTTTCTCTCCCTAGCGGCACGCTTAAGCAACTTCTCTTGACACACAAGCGCGCGTCGCCCAAAGGATTCAACCTCATCGGAGAGAGATTCGATTGTAGGAGGTACCTCGGAGGAGGAAGAGTCGCTTGCCGCTTTGGCTTGGCGCTGTCGGTCACCGCTCCATCGAGGGCCATGGTGCAAAAGCCCCCGGCTTGAGTCGGTGAAGAAGCAAAGTCCATTCGCCTTGTCCTCAACCTTTCGCCGGACTCCTCATCGCTTGAAGAAGATTGCTCGTCCGAGGAGTCGTTGTCGAGGTCGCCGAGGGAGGCAAGGAAGGCGTGCTTGTGCTCCTTGGCACGCTTTGAGGTACTTCTTCTTGATCGCCTCCTTGTCGAATCCCTTCTTGGACTTGTGCTTGCGGAGGTGTACTCGCGCTTGTCCTTGCGCTTGTCGGCGTCGTATTTGCCGGGAGTAGTACTTTTCGCGGAGTACTTGTCCTTGCTCTTCTTGGGGCATGCGGCGACGAAGTGGTCCGGATCTCCGCACTCGAAGCATCCGCCCTTGGATGGGCCGCCACGCCGACGGTTCAAGCGGTTGTTGTGGAAACCGCGAGAATCGGCCGATGACTAGTGCAAGCTCATCATCCCCAAGGCTCTCCATCCGCTCCTCTGTCATAGACACCAAGGAAGACAAGGCAAAGCAAATCGTGATGGGTTAGCGTAAGAACCTGGAACCACCCTTACCCGAGGCGAGAGCAACATTCGGCGCGGATGGGTTCTTCAGGCTTCGCCGGATCCCGAGCCTCGATCTCGGAAGACTTGAGCTTGCAGTAGAGCTCGTCGGGTGTGAGGGTGTCGTAGTTGGCGCACTCCATGATCGCGGACACCTTTACATCCCACACCTTCCGATCCGGGCGTACAAGAGCCGCATCGCCTTCGTGCTCGTCAAGCCTCTCGACGGCTTGTTTGCCCGAAGCTTGTTGCGCATCGTCCGAAACCTAGCAAAGAGAGAATCGATGGACTCGCCATCAAGTTGGATTAGGTTGTTGTACTCTCTCTTGTAGGTCTCGTATAGGCGGGCCTTGACTTGTGGGGTTCCCTCATGGTAGCTCTCGAGAGTCTTCCACACCTCTCTAGCGGTCTCACAAGTGGCTACCCTCTCAAACTCGCTCTCCTTGAGGCTCGAGAACAAGACACTCCTCGCTCGGTTGTTGGCATTGTGTTGGGCTATTTGATCCTCACCCACTCGAGCGGCAAGCACTTGGTAGTTCTCATCCTCAACGATCTCCCACACTCTCCAATCTATCCCCATGAGATGCGCTTGCATCTTAATCTTCCAATAGGGATAGTTGGTGCCATCGAACTCCGGGGGCTTGCCACCAAAGTGACCAAACCTCTCCATGTCGCCTTCTGCGGATCAAGAACCGGTTAAGGTGGATTTGATCCTTAACCTGCTCTGATACCAATTGAAGGACCGAAACGGCGACCAGAGGGGGGGTGAATGGGAGCCTCAATTAAATTCTTTCGAATTAGATGACTTGTAGCTCTCACGACCCCTCGGAGCAAAAAGCACACACCACACGGTATGATCACGACCTTGGATGCAAGGTGGATGAGCTAGAGTTTGCTCTAGACTCACAAATGATCAACCGAAAACCGAACGAAACAAACACGCAAGAGACGGGAAGAAAACAGCCTCCGCAGTGTGACCGGACTCAATCGACCGGACTCAATCGGGCGAAGTCCGGTCAGCGGTCCGTCGAAGCGTCGGCCAGATCGCCCGGGCGGACCTCTCGCGGGCGACCGACCGGACCGACGAGTCAGCCCTGGTCGTGGCGTCCGGTCGGAGCGTCCGGTCACCCCGCGCGCGCGACAGCACCGAGCGTCCGGTCAATCCCGGGCGTCGCGCCCGGTCGTGCGTCCGGTCACCCCCGACATAGCGCTGAGCGAGCACCCGCCGGGCGGCGACTCACCCCAAAATCGATCCAAACTCACTCAAATCGAAACCTCAGGTCACAAGAATTGAGCCATAGCATCTAGGCATGTGGGTGACCATTTCCCCCCTGGAAATTTCGAGATTGATGGAGTGAATCGAGAGAAATCGCGGATCACACGAAGAACACACCCAAAAGGTCACCTTGATCCAAAACTCGCCCGATCTACGTGCTCGTGAGGAATTAGCTCAAACCCTTCGGTGGAAATGATCCTCTCACGTCCTAGCACGAATCAACGCAAGAAAAAACGAGATCAAACGGTGTCAAAACGAAGAAATCGCGAAGAGAAAAGAGGGGAGAGGATGAACTCGGGAAGAACAAGTGAAGAACTCAAAATCACAGCTCAAGAACAACAAGGAACACCGATCAATCGATCCAAACGTCACCCCCGTGACAGGCTAATCACAACTAGCCCTTGCTCGCAAATCTTGGTACAAATCGGTGGACCTCTCACACCTCGATGCAGAACCCTAATCGGAAAATATGAAAATGAGAGGCAAGGGAGAATGAAGGGGTATGCCTGCGCTAAATAGCCCCTATTCCCTCCGCCTAAACTACCCCTAGGATACATGAGTCGATTTTGTAACCCTAAGGCTATTTCCGTCGACTCACGGGTAATCTTCGATCCGACGGCCACCGCGCCTTCCTCACCGGTAGCCTTGCCTCCACGCAATCTCCCGATGCCGCCACGTGCCGTCCTTCCGTCCGCCGAACACCCGGGTTTTGAGGCGCAAACCCGCGCCGTGGTTTTGAGGCACAAACCACCAAACCCGCCCGTGGTTTTGAGGCCCAAACCACGAAACCCGCGCCCGATGGTTTTGAGGGCAAACCACCAAACCTCCTCGACACGTGTCACCGCCGTCTTGACCACCCGAGTCGCCAAGTCATCCGAGCTCCCGCTCGCCTGCCGCTCGCCGTCTTGACTCGATCGACACGGTCCTGCCACGTCCTCTTGCATCCGTCGATGTCCCGGATGTCAGCCACCACGGCTGGCCGCCCGGCACCCCCGGTCCCTCGGTCCAAGCCTCACGTCCGTCCCTTCACCTCCACGGTCCGTCGGCCCGGCCGCCCCTCCTTGGCACCTTCACCTCTCCGTCGCTACCATCTCCGAGCTCCACACCTGCACAACACGAACCAAGAGATACGTCTTGACACACTCCACGTGTGCCGGTGAACCATAGCCCAAGCGAAAAAGATAAAAAGAAAAATAGAGAAAGAATGTTGAGTGTTGACAATCACTACATCAAAACTAAACACATTTGAGATAAATCAACCATGTGTTCGCAAATGGTAAGATATGATCAGCCCGACTGGGTCCACACCGAATAAAAAAAAAATAACCGCAGGAAAAACCACCCTATTCAGCAACCCTATTTGTACTGTTTTTTGTTAGTTTTTCGTTGACACTTCTCTCAAGCAAAGCTTAATAGATTTGTTGTCTTTGAGTTGGGTTACGATATTTTGACCTGCTGTGAACATTTGCATTTGTAAAATGTGGCTGTTGTGTGTGGCCCATGTTAGCCCACGTGTTGGATGATTTATTGATGGCAAAATGTTTTTTTCTTCTAGAGAACACTCATTTGTCCTGGGAACTCAGGAAGAATCGCGTCCTGTGAAACAGGCAATGAAGGGTACATGCATAATTTTGCATCCCTGCTAATCCTAACTTGAAACATGAGATTTCCATGTTTTTTTGAGACCGAGGAGTACTAGTAGTACATTATCAATGTTTTACATAGTACTCCCTATTTTAAATTATAAGTCATTTTAGCAGTTTAGATTCATTCATTTTATTATGTATCTATACATATTGTTATATCTAGATGCAATTTCCTTTAGCTTAAAAAAAAAAACAAAGCGACTTTGGAATGGAGAGAGTACTTTGTCGCTACCGGAGTGCCGGTGCTCGGTGCGGTGCATCACGAGACAACGCCGGCCAGCTCTGTCTAACACGAAGGCTGGTAACGTAATCTCGTCACAGCCCGGCCGGGCATGCGCTCGCTCACTTGCTGAGAAGTTCGGGCTGCCGCTGCTCAAACCGTCGAAGCAGGGCGCCAGCATGGCGATCATCGGCGCCTGGACTCTGGCTTCTTCCAGTCGCTGGGCATCGGTGATAAGATCCGGAACAACAGGCCCCTCAACACCCAGATCCAGTGGTTCCAGCAGCTCATGTTGTCCATCTGCGGCTCCATGCAGTATTGCAGTGTACGTTTTACGTGCTGCACGACACGACTTCAATGCCGCGCCGGCCACACTAGCTCGCCATTAAACCCCATGCACGCACGACCATGGACCATCGTGGACGCCATCGGCAAGGGCGTGGAGCAGCTCATCAGCCTAGGCGCCATGTACGTGGTCGTCTCAGGCATCCTCCCTGTGGGGTGCTTCCCGATCTACCTCACCCTGTACCAGACCTCCAATGCCGGCGACTACGACCAGTACGACTGCCTGAAGCGCTTCAACGCGCTGTCGGTGAAGCACAGGGGAGGAAGAGGAGGGCGGGCGGGTGCTGCGCCGGTGTGCCATGCGACGTATGGAACTCGAGCCTGCCGCGAGTCTGCCGGGTGAACGATTGCTTTTGGTGCTTTTAGTAGTATAATATAGGAAGATAATTAGCTCATGTTTCGTATGGAAGTCTAATTTTTATCCATGAGGATGACGTGCACTTAATTAAGGTATTCAGGGACCAACAGACCCAGCCCCCGTCGTCGGTCTCGGGTGGTTCGGGCGGCAACCCAGCCAGCGCCGCCGCCACCACCCTCCCCCTTCCAACTACCACGCCGCCGCCCGGGCAGGCTGCCGAAAGCCAGCGTAGCCGCGAGGAAGGTGGCGGCGGGGGCTTTTCCCTTTGAGCTCAGCACGGGAAGCATATCGAGGGACGCGACCACCACCCTTGGACCGCCGGATCCACGCGGTGTGTGCTCCGCGGCGTCTCGGGCGTGCCCGAACGCCCGCAAGGATGGGGTGGGCGGGCTGGCGATGTGGCGGCAACGGCGGCTCAAGACACGGGGGGGCTGCGGCGAGGTGTTGGCGGCCGCAACGGGCCGGCGGCGGTGGCGGCGAGGTCGGCACCGATTCTGCGAGGAGAGGAGAGGAGGTGGAGTCGGGGGAGCGCTTCTTCTTGGGCAGGCTGTCTGCGACCTCGATGAGCAGGCAGCGGAGGAGCGGGTCTTCGGTGGTGCGGGCTGTGGGATTGCGGCGGGAAAGTTGCTCGGTGGCGGTCGTGGCGGTGGTGCCAATGTGCCTTCTGTGTGTGTGTGCGGCGGGGCTTGATGCTCCAAGCGAAAGCTTTCGCCCGGCTTCATGCTTTGGTGGCATGGCGGCGGCGTCCTCGGACGTCGCTCTCCCGTTGGGGGCGCCATGATGGAGCTACAACCCTGCCGCACAAAGTCTCGGATGAAAACCATGTCCATCTACTGGACAAGCGGCAGCGGTGCCATTGGCGTCGTGCCCTCCTTGGAGGCGTCGTCTCTAAAGATCGTGCTCAGCCCCGATTATTCTGGTCCCACTGCCTTTGGCGGCTTCACCCGGTGTTGGCTTTTCCGTTGTGTGGCAGGCGTGAAGGGTGTTGGCTTTCTCACGGTTGAGGAGGCTGCTTTCTTGTTGGTGGACAAGGGTGCGTCTCTCTGCTGTCGTTCGGTGCGCTACGGACAGCGGCGGGGTGGCGTTGCTACCGCAATGGCGGTGAGGTGCGAGACTGCGTCGGGACGGCGCTGCGGCAATGGCGGCAGCGGGGGCGACTCGGCTTGCAGCGGATCGTGGCGGATCATTTCAGCATCGCCCGGAACCACCGGTCGCGGTACAACGTCGGAAGATGGCGCAATAGACAACCTTGGTCTACTGGTTCGACGGTGGCGGCCTTTTGCGTGAGGAAGCTACGAGAGGGCGTCGACCTACGGCGGCGGTCTAGTTGTTTGAAGATGATCTTTGTGGGTGGGGCATCTCTGCTCGTCGTTGTGACGACAATCTTTGAAACGAGATCGGAGCATGGAGTCTTGTGGCGGGCGTGGCGAGGAGGCCCCCGCGCACAAGAGAGGAGTCCAACAGCGGATGCGGTGAGGCCCCAGCGGCGTTGTGGTGGCTTGGTCTCGGGGTTTTTGATTCCGTCGGATGGTGGCTTTGTTGCGGCGCCAGCTGCGGAGAAGGGTCCTGCGGCGGTGGCCTTCGGTGTGGTGGTGTCCGCCTCTTTCTTTATCTTTGGCGGTGGATTGCGTCAGCGGTTTTCGACAACTGCATGTGTGCGGTTTGTGGGTGGATGCTGCGGTTGTTCTGTCTTCTCTGCCGCTGCGTTTGTGTAGAGTCTTGGTCATGTCGAGGTCTCAATCCAACCGGCCGATGAGTGGTAACCTGCATTGATGTCCCAATCCAACCGGGCGAGTATAGTTGTTTTTTTACTTTTCTTTTTGATGTTGTTTTGTTGTATGCATTAAATGGTAGCGGCGTTCCGTCGGCGGCGGGCGCCAATGGTGACTTCGAGAATCTCGGATCTGCGGGTGCTTTCAGTCCTTCGGAGGTGCTCATAGGGGTAGGGTTTGCGTCACGTATGTTCATAGGGGTGAGTGTGCGTGCGTGTTGTGAGTGTGTCTGCGTTGTACTGTGTTATTCTCAAAAAAAAAAAAAAAAATCTGGGATTTCTTTTTAATATAATCGGCAGCTCTCCTGCTTGGTTCGTTTAAAAAAAATAGCCATGTGATCTTGAACGTGTCTCATGTACGTGCAGGAGGAACATTATTCTTGGGGCCACAGTTTCGGCAGCCACGGTCGTCGAATTGAGGGATTGTCCCTGTTCGAGGCATATATTGCACCGGAGCAAGAGCTATTGCTCAGGGATATTCATAAGTATCGCCTCGGCCAATATGGTGTTTTTGCGGTGTGGGGCGCCACTGGTGTTGGGAAATCAGCTCTTGTCAGATTCGTATACTATACAGTAATGGCTTACTCATTGGAGATGATAGAAGACACTAAGCTTCCCAAAAGGGAAATGCTGCCACAGGATCCACGTTGTTTGACCCGGTTTGACAGGTTCGGGTGGGTCGATGTGCCTGAGCGGTTTGATCTTGCCGAATTCTCACGCCGTTTACTTCTTGACTTCAATTCATATGATCCTTTGGAAATGGAGAAAACAGCAGTTGATATCATTCAAGGCCATAACCCAATTCAACGGTGTTATGAAACTATCCGTAACCACAGATGCCTAGTGGTTATTGATGGTCTGCGGTGCACACGTGACTGGGACTCAATCAAACAAGCCTTCTGGTGCCACCATCATCCAGAGTCCTGTATTTTTGTCATCACAATTGAGGAGAGTGTCGCAAAACATTGCATCAAGAACTATGAGGACAAGGAATTTCGAACGTTCTTTGTCAGAGCTCTAGATGATAAATCGGCCCTTGAGATCTTCAAAAAGGTGTGTTTACTTATTATTACTCTCCTCTCAAATAGTGGACGACATGTATCCAGCATGCTCTAGTACCAGCAATCTTCAAAAAGACATGTAGCTTATTATTATTTTGAACCGAACATAGCTTATTATTATGCATATCGATCAGTTGGGAGGTATCTAATTAATTGTGTTACTATTTTTTTTTTGAGAATAACACAGTACAACGCAGACACTCACAACACGCACGCACACTCACCCCTATGAACATACGTACGCAAACCCTACCCCTATGAGCACCTCCGAAGGACTGAGCACCCGGCAGATCTGGAGATTCTCGGTCACCATTGGCGCCTCGTCGTCGGCGGAACGCCGCTACCACTTAATGCATAACGCCGGAAATCCTGGGAAAATCCCAAGAAAGGTGCGAGCACCAGGATTTGAACCCTGGTGGGTAGCGTCCCACCTGGACTGTCCTACCATTGGACTACAAGCCAATTCGCAATTGTGTTACTATTTAATGTGCCATATAAATTTGCAGATTTCAATGCACTTAACTGCCGTAATTAAGACCAGTCTTATTAAGAGTTTCATTTGCATTTAATAGTATGTCGTATAGACATTGTTGATGACGTGACAATATGTTTTAATAAAGAGAGAAAAAAATAAGTTTCATGGGGATGAATCTCTATTGACATGATTATATATGAACTCCCTATGAGCCATAAAATTAAATTTCTATGAAATTATGGAATAATGTTGTATTGAGAGTGGGTGTTTCATTCAAGTTTTATTTCATTCAGATGACTTAGAAGCAGTGTAATAAAACTCTTAGCTGAAAATGGTCTAACTCACCAAATGTGTGGAGGCCTATATTACACCACCCAACTAGCCGTTGCAAATGGTTAAGAAATACTCCCCCGTTTATATATATATGTATAAGAGCTCTTTCCTAATTCAAACATATGTATATCTGACTATCAATTTCAAAAACATATAAATTTAAAAAAAAAAAAAACATATGTATAGCTCATTGACAAAACCAGTTTTTTTTTACCGTCAACTTTTCAAATCATTTGTTTCTGCATCATAGGCAGTTTTGCTAGTGGCACATTGTACATTGATCTGGCGCCACTTTAGAGCGAGGTAACCGGACTCGAATTCTTTAAAAAACAAAAGAAATAAGTTTTAAAATTTTTATCTAAGCATTTTATATGGAAAATCATAAATTTAGTTTACACTTTCATAGAAATTTTATTTGAAATTATTAAACTAGTTTAATTTTTGAAAAAAAAACATGCGTGTTGATATCTAGCTTGCATGCAACCTTCGTTTAATATACTAGAAGGATTCCTCGCGGCGTTACCACAGGTATGAGGAAGAAATATAAATGAGTTAGGATGTTAATTGCTAAGAATTAGAAGATGTATATGTATACGTGAACATAATATTATATAGTGCATTGCTTAGTGGGACAACTTGCATGTTGAGATATTAGCTATTGAGGTTTTGCTGAGTGGATATTAATTATATGTGATAGTGCATTGTATAAGTGGATAGCTTGCATATTGAAAAATAGCTAGGTGGATATTAATTGTTTATGATAGTGCATTGCCTAGGTGGATAGCATGCATGTTAAGAGAAATTAATAGCTTAGTGGGGTTTGTTTTCATAGGAGTAGTAAATTAATTAAATTTTGTAAACTATTAAGTTTAATTAAGTTTTAATACAATTAATTATGGCATCTATATTTCCCTGCCAAACTAGGCTCCATAATTCATTGTTCTAAACTTAATTAATTTAAAACTTAATTAAATAATTAAATAAAGGGTGCATGCAACCATGCTTATCTACCGAAGATCATTAAAGTTTTTTTTTTTTTTCACCACGGTAAAACCGAATTTCATTACACATAGCAACAAAATTACAAAAGCGTGCAGCCTACCCTGTTACCATGTTTAAGAGTTTTTACTAAAATGCATTCGATCACATGATCACACAGGGAGCATGTGAACGAACACCACTCCAGACTAACGTCCTCCAAAACGCCCAGCCACGCATAGGCCATGACCAACAGCGTATCAGGATGCGCCACCCAACATTTGGGGCTAGATTACACCCCAGCACACACAAGACAATTAACAGCAAAAGAAGACATGCCATCAACGCCATCTTGAGGTCATCCAGTAAAGGGACCAGCTGCTGGTAGCCTTCCTGGGAATGCTTCGTGTACTGGCCATAGAAGAAGAGGGCAGCCGCCTTCACCACCTCAGCACCTTTGGTCACCTGCTCCTTCATGTCATCCTTCAGGAGCCCTGCCCACTATTTCAAGAAATAACAAATCAAGTAAACTATCTCAGTGGAGATTTCATGTGTTTCTTCTCAAAACATCTCATTTTGCATCCTCCATGCCCCAGCAAACCGCCGCCAAGCCCACAACGTGCATATTGGAGCACTGAGGGAGGGTATTTTGAATCAGACCCAGTACGTATTTGATTGAAGTCACCAGGTCTACATTCAGCTCCCAGAGAAAAGGCTAAGAGAGACTCCATACATATTTAGCTGAGGGACAGTGAAAGAAAAGACGTTTCACACTTTCTGTATCCGGACAGAAAACACATTTTGTATCTCCCTTCCATTTCCTTTTGATCAAATTAATTATCTTTTGTAAGAATTGCATTTTGCAACAACAACCACATATAGATTTTGATTTTCAATGCTACCTTTGCTTTCCACTACTTTTCAAATTAGGCCCATGTTCATTTCGACAAAGATGTTTATATGTTGATTTAACAGAAAAAAGTGGCTAGACTTCTCCCACTCCCATATAGGTTTGTCTTTTATGTTCCTAGGGCTAAACCAAAAAACCAGGTGTTGTAGACTTCTTAACGTATTTGGAGTTCCTCATACAACCATCTCCTAAAAGTTAACCTCCAATTCGCCTTTTTTCATTTTGCTTTTGATTTATTTAATTTCATACAACCTAGGAAACTTATCTACCAAGGAGACATTTCCACACCATTTATCATGCCAGAAGCTGGTGGCCTTACCATCACCCACCATCATAGATCTACCTTTCAGATATACAATTTTCACTTTTAAGAGGTCATTCCACGTAGAGGAATTTTCAGGACTTTTGGACAACAAACAAATACTTTTATTCTCACTGCTGATGGCTAGAGCAAGGAGCCAAAGGCCTGCCCGGCCACCCCAGGTTCAAAACCCGGTGACCGCAGTATTTCCATGCACAAAGCATGGGAATTCAAAAATATATACTTTTTTGTGGGCAATTTCTTGCCAAATGCCCTTGCCATTCTCCACTTTCCACCACCACTTACATAGGAGGCTAATATTCAATCTTCCCAAGTCTTTCACACCCAATCCTCCTTTATTTTTTTGGGTTTAGTAATTTTAGTCCATCTAACCAAACGGTATTTCTTATCACTTTACCTCCTTGCAAAAAAAAAAAAAAAAAAAACACGTGCAATATCTATTTTCTCCAAAATTGTAACAGGCAGCCTGTACATAGACATAGCATAAACTGGAATATTGGTCAAGCAGGAGTTAATAAGGATCATTCTACCCCCCAAGGTCAGATAACTACCCTTTCATCCATCAAGCCTTTTCATTATTTTCTCACACATCTGTAACTAGTCAGCCACATACAACCTTGAGCCAGCCACAGGGAGTCCAAGTTATTTGATAGGCCAATTTCCAACGGCATAATTAAACATATTAGAAAAATCAAGACTTAAGTGTGATCCTGACTTACCATAACTATTTCCCTCTTAGAGAAATTGATTTTTAACCCAGACATGTATTCATATAGGAATAAAAGAAGTTCCAGATTGACTACTTGATCAATATCATCTTGCAAACACACAATAGTGTCATCAGCATATTGTAGGATGACCACTCCATTTTCAATATAATCAGGCACCAGCCCTTTGATCAAATCTTTTTGTGAGACATGTTAACCATTTTTGCCAAAGCATCATTAACAATATTGAACAGAAAAAGGGGATAAGGGGTCACCCAGATTTAAAATATCCAGCAATAGAGTCATTGACTTTGACACTTAACTGTCCCGAGAGGTCATGAAAAAAGTTTGACCCATTCACACCGATTCTCACCAAATCCACTTTGATTGAGGCATTCAAAAACGAAGCCCCAGTTTAGTTTGTCATAAGCTTTTTCAAAATCAAGCTTAAGAACTACTCCATTTTTTTCTCAGTTCTAGTATCATGCAAAATTTCATGCAGGGCTAAAATTCCATCCATGATATTTCTATTTTTCAGGAAGCCAAATTGGCTCCTATTAATAATCCTCCCCATGATTTTATCCAATCTTAGCATTAGAGCTTCTATGAAGAATTTACACACAACATTCAACAGACAATTAGGTCCTCTGTCTTGCTCGATATTGTTAGCATCTTTAAATTTTGGTATCGGGGAAATAACCCCATAATTCAATCTTCCAATGTTAATCTTTCGAGTCTGAAAGTTACTAAACAATTCAGACCCTCAAGTCATCTTTAATCACTTCCCGGCAATGCTAAATAGAACCTCTTGGAAAGTGGTTTGTCCCTAGGGCAGTATTCCTCTCCATAGAGAAAATAGTATCCTTTATCTTAGATTCAGTAAAAGGCTTCTCTAAATCTTCATTTTCATGACTAGTAACTTTCTCATGGGTGTCACAGACGGATCGATTCTGGCGTGACACGTGGCCGGCGCGCTTCGGCGTTGGCGCGGGCGGTGAGGCGGCGGCGCTTGGTGAAGAGGGCGGCGTTAGGGGAGAGGGGGCGGCGGTGCACGGGCATGGAGAGAGAGAGAGAGAGAGAGAGAGAGAGAGAGAGAGAGAGCTGAATTTGATCTTTATTGCTTGTTACCCTAAGAGATTATAGACCCCTTCCTTATATAGCCCGACTAGTGGGACTTGTAACCCAAGCAATCTCTCTAAAAGGTTTCATATAGAGTTGGAATACCTTTTACAAGCAATCCTATTTATTTTCTAATAAGAGATTTCCTTATAGAGTGAAATATCCCTTGCACACCAAAAGTCCTAAGATAATCCTAACCGAATTCTTACTTTATTAATTCCGAAGAAATCGCGGCAAAGCAGGGCGGCGGGGAGGGCGCGCGGCCCCCCCTGGCGCCTCCGGCGGTCGTGGGCCTCGCCCGGCCTGCCATCCCGGGCCCTATCTCCTAGCATGTGACATCTCCCCCTTCTCGACCAACGCGTCCTTGCGCCGGGATGAAGGTCCATGCGTGGACGCTGGAGGGATGTCGGTTCTGGCATGATGAGCTCCACCAGAACCAATTTCCCATGTACGGGTTCCTCGGGATTATATTCTCCCGAGTGCGTAGCGGTAACTCCGGGGAGGTAGTGGAGGTTGCTGATGGCCGTGGTAGATGTGCGGTGGATGGCGGCGTCCGGCCGTGTCGCGGTCGGCGGCGTCTTTGCAAGAAAGAGCTCCCTTGGAACCCCCCACCTCGAGATGCCGATGTATCATGTCTCGAGGGGGACTCTCCAGGAACAAGAAGCGGTCCTTGGCCGGCGGGGTGACGAAGAGTGGTAGGAGGCGCTAGATGGTGTTGTCCCGCGTCGGAGGTGAAGCGGCTAGGTTCAGCATCGTCTTGTATATGAAGGAGCCGATGTTGAACATGGATGGAGAGAGCTGATGTGTGCCCTATTCTGCGTCATAGTTGATGTGGACGTTGTCGATTGTAAGGAACAGGCAATCCATACCATCGAGGAAGACAATGCGAGCAGGTCCCACGTGGTGGCGCCCGTGGCCACATGCCGCCAAGGAGGATGGCGGTGGGCGCGGAAGTCATCGGTGGTGTCGTGTAGGCGCCGGAGCGAGGTAGTTCGCCTGTCAAACTCCTCCTTGTAGCGAGCTTCCAACAGGTCCGGCAGTAGTGGCGAGAAAGCTGGGAGGTAGAAGCGGCCGTCGAAGAAGAGGAAGTCGTCCTCCGGCGTTCATGCGTGCGGCGGCGCCCATGGTGACGTCGAGGGCAATCTGCCGCTGGTGCTGCTCCTCTAGTGTTGCCTGTCATAGCTGGACAAAGATGCCGCGTGGACGTGTCGCGGATGTCCAAAGGCCGGCGTGTCATGGACGTTTGCCCGGCTGGATGAGAAGCTTCGCATGTCGGTGAAGGAGCGACCTGAGGGGCCCCGCCCTTGGCGCTCCCATGTCGCCTGGGGGAGCTGCCTGCGTGAACGTACTGACCTGTTCATCGCTGTAGTACTGCAGCTCGTTTGCGAAGTCCCATGTCACCCTTCCCAAGCTTGCCAGCCAAGGCATTCCAAGGATGACGTCAACGTCATTGCCCACGTGGATCACATAGGCGTCAATGTCGAAGATGTCTGCGTCGATGCGGAGCGGGACCTTGAAGGTGGCTGCCCTGCAGATCGAAGTAGCGCTGGTGCTAGCGATGATCATCACCCGCACCGGCTGAGTCTGTAGTCCTACTGTTGTCCCCACGCGGGGGTCGATGTAGTTGTGTGTGGCGTCCGAGTCGACGGCGACGATCTTGACGCCGTGCACGAGATCATGCCGCCGAGGTAGAGAGAGTGTGCACCATGTACCGGGAGTTAGGGTCCCCCCGAACAGGACCCTCGAGGTCGGTGCCGTCAGCGGAGGCGCGCTCCAAGTTGGCGCCCTCCTTGTCGTCGTCGTAGTCGTTGAAGATGGTGATTTCGAACAGGTCATTGCACTTGTGAACCCATGAGAATGGCTCATCACAGTTGAAGTACAGGCCAGCCTTGCGTCGCTCGTTCATCTCCTCTCGTGTCAGCCGTCTGAACGGCCGAGTTGATGTTGGTGGTGCCGTCGGCGTTGTAGCTGCTTGGCGCCGTGGGGAGAAGAGAGAGCACGGGTGCCTTGGCCCTCTCACACGTGTCATCTTCTTGGCGTTGTAGAGGATGGAGGCGGCGTTCGTACACCTGGCGGCGACATGGCCGTCTCCATGTCCTTTGGATCTTGTAGCTCGACATCGGTCTTCAGCGGTTCCCCAAGTCCCGCTATGTAGATTGACCTACTGTTGATTGTCGAGGTGCCCGGCGCGAGCGACGTGCGCCAGGAACTGCTCCGGTGTACTCGTCGGCCCCGGTCTTCCGAAGCGATGCCAATTCACCTAGCGGATTGCGGCGGGTTCTTTGAAATGAAAGCACTTCGTTGGCGTATTGGGGCGAAGCATGCCCAATCAGTCAATGCCTTCTCCTGGGATAGGCGCATGTACCACTACTGTGCTCCTCCAGTGAGATGGTAAGATGCGTACCAGACCTGTTCCGTTGCTGGCGTACCTTGTCCCCTGAAGAACTGCTCGCAGCGGTTGAGCCATGGGAGGGGATCATCCTGCCGTCGTACGTCGGGAAGGACAGCTTGTGTAGGCGAGGAGCGAGGCCCGGGAATCGATCTGGGAGAGGGGGAGGGGGCGGCGCCTGAGCCCCCTTGACTGGCGTAGCCGTTGGCGCCGGCTTGGGGTCGAGGATGGTGGTCGACCTCTTCTCCAGCTCGACGTGACCTCCGGTGCGGTGTCCTCCGTGTACGCCTTGATGAAGGCGTGCACGGAGTCCTCCATGGCCGACTTCATCTCCTTCTCGATCTCCTGGTACCGCTTGAACTTGCGTTCCTCCGCCGGATTGCTACCGGAGAGGACAACAACTTGATCGGCGGCGTGTCGAGGGGGGCGGTGAAGGTGGAGAACTGCTTGGTCAGTTCGGTGAGCATCTTCTTTGTCTCGGCGTCCATGGTGTAGGGTGGATCATAGTGGCCTCCGGATACACGCCGTCCGCATCGGGTCGATTCCGGCGTGACACGTGGCGGCGCGCCAGCAAGGGGGGCGGCGTGCCCGCGCGTTAGCGCGGGCAAACGGCGGGGGAGGGGGCGGCGGCACACGGGCCGGGGAGAGAGAGAGAGAGAGAGAGAGAGAGAGAGAGAGAGAGAGAGCTGAATTTGATCATTATTGCTTGTTACCCTAAGAGGTTCTGCACCTTTACTTATATAGCCCTACTAGTGGGACTTGTAACCCAAGCAATCTCTCTAAAGGTTTCCTTATAGAGTTGGAATACCTTTTACCGGCAATCCTATTTATTTCCTAATAAGAGATTTCCTTATAAAGTGGAATATCCATTGCACACCAAAAAGTCATAAGATAATCCTAACCGAATTTTTACTTTATTAATTCCCAAAAATCGCAGGGAAGCGGCGGCGGGGAGGGGAGGGAACGCGCCCCCACAGGGGCGCCTTCGGCTGGGCCGCGCCCTAGGGGCGCCTGCGGCCGGTCGTGGGCCTCACGGGCCTGCCATCCTGGGCCCTATCTCACGGCATGTGACAATAAGGGCGTGTTTGGTAGAGCTCCAGGCTCTTGAAAAACAACTCTAGAGCTGCAGATCCGCACAGCTCCACCATGGAGGCAGCTCCACTGCGGATCCGAGATCTTGAAAAGTGTTTGGTACAACTCCATTTTTCTCCATGTCACCGCCATCTATGGCCCGCATGTCGAAGGGAAAAAAACCGCCGTGATCTCCTCGAATAGGGCATCGGCGAGCATAGCGTGAACCCCGTCGGCAGCTCCGCCAGGCGGCCTCGCGTCCATGGCTGGATGCGGGGGCGTGGGTGGGCGGGCCGGCCAGCGCCGGGACGCTCGGGGCGAGATGGAGCTTGAGGGGCGGGTCGGGGAAGCGGCGCAGGTCGCAAGGTCGGGCAGGATGGGGCGGCGCTCGGGCGGGTCGTGTCGGGCTGTCACATCGCGCGCGGCCGCTCTCTTTGACTCTACGGACGTGCGGGCCAATCTTTGCTAGAGTACACGACAACAAGGAGGACAGGTCGGGCGCCGCCGGCCGGCCGGCCGCGGGACCTACTGCGCTCGCCCTCGCCGGTGGGATGGGCGCTAGATCCTTGGCGTCCGGCCCCGTCTCCATCTCACGTGCCGGCGGCGGCTTCAAGCCGCTGCGGTGCAGGTCCGTCGGGGGCGGGGCGGTGGCACGGGTGGGCGGGCCGGGCGGGACGGGGTGGCGCTCGGTGCAAGTCGGGTCGGGCGGCACTCGGCCACGAGAGCGCGGCGGCGTTCGGGTGGGTCGGGCGGCGCGCGGTGGCGGCGCAGGTCGAGGCAGGACGGCGCTTCCGGTGCAAGTCGGGTCGGGCGGCACTCCGGCAGAAGCGGGTGGCGTTTCCGGGTGGGTCGGGCGGCGGCGCGGTGGCGAGGCAGGTCGAGCGGGACGACGGCGCTGGGCGTCCGGAAGGACATGCGAAGGTACGAGGGAGATGGAAAGAAATGAAACGAACCGATCATTTTCCACTAACCGGTGGCGGTGGTGGGTAATTTCTCCCAACTCCACCAAATCTGATTTCGTGGAGCACCCCTTGAGGTACTCCACCAAATCCATGGATTTGGGGCCTGCTCCACCAATTTTTTGGAGCAGATCCCTCGTGGAGTTCTTTGAGGCTGGAAGTGTTTAGGCGGAAAAATATGGAGCGAGCTGGTTTTTAGATCCGGAGCCGTGTGGAGCTGTGCCAAACACGCCCTAAGTCTCCCAACAATAAGGGTCAAGATGCACACCCGGAAGCACCAAATAAGTCTTCGTGGCATGATTAACTAAATTTGCATCACCCTAAATGACAGTATATGCTTTAGAGAGAAAATAGTATTCTTCCTTATCTTGCCACACTCTGTGGAAAAAGGCAGTATTATTATCCTCTTTTAGGAGCCACACACTGTTGGACGATCGCTAAAGTTGAGGGGCTCGAAAGGATTCTTTTTCGTCTCGAGTAGTACTTTCTCCATTACTAAAGGATTTTATTGCTAACTTTGTCCTCATTCTGTCTATAATAAGTTTGATGAAATTTATAAGAGAAGAACTTCCAATATTTCTGAGACTAATCACTATCTTTCGAACACTATTACTTGGTGCAACATATATTTACACTCTCTGCTATAATATGATCATGCTTAATATTTCCGACAAAACTAGTAATAATGTGTTTTTGAGATAAAATTAAACTCAGATGCAAAACACACAAACAATAACTACTACGCCGCTAAACATCAAGACCGTATTCTATGCGGTTTCATTTTGAAAATAAATGAAACGAGGGCAAGTGCCCTTTGTTAGAAAAAAATTGTTTGAAATGAGCCGTACTCATCGAGTCGGCTAGCTGGTGCTGGCTGGCTGATACTGATTTATTGTGAGAGAAAAGTACTGCTGGCTGGCTGGCGTCTTTGGTGCTTATTTGAGGTGAGAGAAAAAACACTGTTGCTGGCTGGATGAGCCAGCTAGCCGAACAAGCTCATCGTTTTTCCCACAGCTTTGAAACTATCACTTTGTCAAGGAATCCATCTCTTTGTTTTGTTCATGTGCTGCCCCGTATCCTTATTATTCTTCCCCTGACTCTCAATAATTAGCTTCTCTTTACCTTCAACCTCTGCACTGCAGCCCATAGTCGGATAATGGACAGGGTGCCCATGTACATTTTCAGAAAATAACACTTCATTCGATTGTTTTTTCTTTCTACGTTTAACATACTATTTCTGACATATTCCAGACAAGCTAGATGAGCATTAAGAATCTCGCATGGTTAATAGTATGTTATTATTTATCTTCTTTCAATCAATTTCTTTGTGTTCTTTTGTACAGATAGATCCGAGGATGGTTATGTTCAGTTGAGTCCATTGCTAAATCTTCAAACTGATTTTAGGGGTGAATTCAGCTGAAATGCTTATAATAGCTGAACCTATGGAGTTAGTATTATTTGAAATTGTATATGTTTTAGAAAATTGACAAACTTAACTATGAATGCAGGTTGTTGATGATCGGGACGACAAATGGAGTGAATGGGAGCAAATGGATCACAAATTGAGCACTGAGCAAAAGTTGAAGCATGCAAATCGCATCGTCCCCAAGTGTGGTGGACTTCCCAAAATAATAGATGCTGTGGCCAAATCCGATCGCTCATTCTGGGAGAATATAAATGATGACCTTGTGACCAAGTTGAAGAATGGCCCGCAATTTGATCATTTGAGGGGAGTTTTATCATGGATGCATTCCTACTTTGATGGTTGTTCAGATTCAGTAAAGCCATGTGTTTTCTATCTATCAGTCTTTCCTACAAACTACAAAATCAGGAAGGCTCACTTGCTGAGGCGATGGATCGCGGAGGGTTACTCTAGAGACACAATTGGTTGCAGTGCAAAGGAGAATGCTGAAAGGCTCTTCAATGAGCTTGTTAAACTCGGCATAATCCAAGAAGTACCAGGCATGCCATTGTGCCAAATAAGTGGGTTCTTCCGTGAATACATCATCTCTCAGCCAATGGAAGATAATCTTGTCTTTGCATTGGAAGGACATTGTAAGCCACTCGCAACGCACAGGACAACACCTGACCATAATGGAAAGCTGGGAGAGGGAGCAGCGAAATGTGTTCGAGAGCATCGACGTGTCAAGGCTGCGGTCTTTGACGGTGTATGGGGAGTGGAAGCAATTCTTCATCTCTGACTACAAGATGAAGCGGATCAGAGTGCTAGATTTAGAGGGCATGTCTGGTCTAAAAGATGGTGACCTGGAGCATATCTTTGGGAATCTGCTGAGCCTCAAGGTCATCTGTCTAAGAGGATGCAAAAGCATTACCTATTTGCCAAAAACATTGGGTGGCCTTCGGCAGCTGGAGAGTCTAGATGTCAGAGGGACCTCCATAGTTACCCTGCCACGGGCTATCATTAAGCTGCAGAAGATTCAGTACATTCGGGCTGGAATGTTTTTGCCATTTGAAGACTGGACATCAACAGCATCAGAGGACGACAGCGATGATGCAGATAGAAGCCAACCATCAGGGACAACTCCAACGCCACCTGAAGCTGAAGGTAGTGAAGGCGGTCTAGTAGCCACAAGCCCACCACAAGCAACAATATCACAAGATAAAGAAGCTGATGGCGCAAGGCAAAAGACACCAACACCTGAAGCTGAAGGTAATGATGGCAGGGTAGTAGCAGCAAGCCCACCACAAGCAACAGTATCACAAGATACAGAAGCTGATGGCGCAAGGCAAAAGGTACTACCACCTCAAGTTGAAGGTAGTGCTGGCAGCATAGTAGTAACAAGCCAACCACAAACAACAATATCACATGATATAGAAGCCGATGGCGCAAGGCAAAAGACACCAACACCTGAAGCTGAAGGTAGTGATGGCATCGTAGTAGCAGCAAGCCCACTACAAGCAACAGTATCACAAGATACAGAAGCTGATGGCGCAAGGCAAAAGGTACTACCACCTCAACTTAAAGGTACTGATGGCGGCATAGTAGTAACAAGCCAACCACAAGCAACAATATCACATGATATAGAAGCTGATGGCGCAAGGCAAGAGACACTAACACAGGAAGCTGAACGTAGTGATGGCAGCGTGGTAGCAGCAAGCCCACCACAAGCCACAGTATCACAAGATAAAGAAGCTGATGGCGCAAGGCAAAAGATACCACCAAATAATTATAAGCCAAGGCACCGGTTGCCCAGGTATCCTTTTTCTGCCATTATTGCCGGGAGGATCGCTCATAATAATAATACTAACGGTGGTGTGGAGGTTCCTATGGGGATTGAGGACATGCCTGCATTGCATACTCTTGGTACTGTGAATATCAACAGTGCAGGTGGGAAGGTCTTTCTGAGCAAGCTTAAGCTCAAAACAAAGTTTCAAGAACTGCTCAAGCTCAGCGTGTGTGGCATTAATAAGGAGAACGAAAATGATTTATGTGTTGCCCTCTCAGCTCATGATCATCTTGAATCCTTGTCACTGGGACTCGACGAGGACTTCACGGAAGATAGCTGGTTCTGTCGTCAACCTAATAAGGCCCTCAAGAGCCTTAGGCTGTACGGGAATATACACAGATTACCAGCCTGGACCAGGGACTTGGTCAACCTCAAAAGCTTGATCTTGAGGTGATTATATCAAGCCAAGAGGGCATGAATCAATTAGTGCAGCAATCGTTGACATTTACAAAGATCCTACGTCGTCTTTGTATCAAGCCGACTCATGAAGTAAGAAAGCTAGAAGTCAAGCCGCACAGGGATGATCGTGGATATTTATTGGATAAAAATGTCACGCCACAGGTTCTCAAGATTGATTGCATCTCCAAGTTAGAGGTTGCTTTCCAACAATTCAGTATAGCGGCATATATTAAAGTGCTGATAATCCATTGCACTAAAGGATCGGATTTATGGATTTCTTCAAACGAGGAGAGTGTGTTGAACCTTGAGGGCATCGATGAATTAGAATGCCTTGACACAGTGTGGTTTAAGGGTTATGATGAAGAAGCAGACTACGTGAAACAGTTGAAGAAACAAATTGACGCACACCCACGCAAACCTGTCTTCAAGTTTGAGAAACTAAAGTGAGCATGATCATTATCTCGCTCCACGCGGTGTGTCTGCACTATTATATTTTGCCATTTTCGACGTTCCTGTAACGCATGCTTTCTTTGCTTTTTAATTTCACTGTACTAGTCCATCAACCCGTGCTCACGCACGGGCTAATCTTAAAAACACATATAAGCATTAGTTATTATTTAATTTAATGTCTCTCATAATAAAAATTGCATGTGTTAAATTATGTTTTTTTCTTTTGTCATTTTTCTAACACGATAGGCAATATAGATACTATGCAGTCTTTGTGATAAGGCACAAATTTTTTATCCCTTAATTTATATTGAATCCCTCATACTCATTATATCTTTTATTGGCTCTCCTTTTATACATTAAAAAAAAAAAGACTTAAATTGCACAGTAAGTACTATGATAACATGAATAATCATTTTAAACATGTACTACATTGCTTAAGGTCAGGTGGGAGCTTGACATGAGATCTAGGAGCAATAGAAATGCTAACCTCAACGGATCAATAACACTTCAGCCTTATAATGACTGTTTGAACCAAAGCAATCTCAAATGATACTATTAAAAAAGCAATCTCAAATGATATGATTATAAAGCCACTTGTAGTCTGCACTGTCCTCCCCACTTCTCAAGATGTTTGAATTTTTTTATTACAATGAAAACTATGTGGATAATAATCACAAAAAAAAAAGAAAAACTACGTGGATAATTGGATGCAAATATTTGTTTACTTTAGATCATGTTTCTTAACGGCATAAGTGAGTAACTTAAATTAAGATCCATGGGCTATGGTATATTGATTTACATAGTTAAAGGGGTTCATATGATGTACACATTCATGGAGGTGGATAATTATTTAGAAAAAAAAAAATCAAATTATTCCCACTTACGGTTATAGTCTACAAAATTGATGATAGGATTTTTTTTTATTTTTGTGCAAATTTCTAACATTTATATTTTTCTAGTGGGACTTGTAAGGATTAACATGATATGGATGCTCCACTCGAACCTCTAGTTAGAATTTATAAGATTTATTTGCAGTTTTCATAGCATGGTACTTACTTAATGTAAATATAAGCCTGTTATGCGTACTATTATTGCCGACCATTGTGTGCCATCATGAATCTGTACTTTAAATTTAGCCTTTTATCTGCACACTGCATTTTTTAATCGGCTTGTTAAGTTTAAATTGTAATTTTATTGGATAGTTTATTCATGATTTTCATATTATATATTTTTTAAAAAGATTATAGGTCCATGTTACTCTCTTGTTTCTTACAATAGTATAAATAATTGTTTCACCTTGCATTGCGTCACTATCAACATTGTTTTGTAAAATTTAGAGTGCTTAAAATTAACTCATAAAGTTATTTAAAATAACAAATTTTGAAATTTATTCTATAATATGTAGTATTAATTATAATGTAACATAAAGTTAATTATCATTGTCTTTGTTATGTGGTTTGTTAAGGTAACATGTTTACACATTTGATAAAATAGAATTTTGCTTAGTTTTAACCTAATAGCAGTAGGTGTGAAATTTAGAATATTGCATTCCTTTATGGATATTTAACTATTTATGTCGCCCCCTAAATTAATGGGAAGAAGGGGTTAGTTTACACTAAATTTTGGTTGTTGTATAGAGGAAACTTAATTGGAAGGTGATTTTGTTTCCACGTAGACCTCAATTTAGCTTTAAGAGGATGGATATGGAAACTCTTGGAGATGATGCTCTACCAGCACCCTTGGTTCTAGGGACTGGCCTGGACTAATGATTCTGCAGTGAATCAATGAAACAATTTCTTCCAAGGTTGTTTAAATTCTAAGTGGATATACTACTTTGAAAAACTCATATATAGGTGCGGCTTTTTCATTTTACCCCGAGAGCAAATAAGTTGGAAATTTAGCCAAAAAATGACAAAAAGGAGGAAATTTACATTGTTTATGTAGAGTTAAATGGCTGCGTTACGTACCTTGATAAGTGGACCCTTTGTACAATCATTGTAAGATCTATTATCACATATATATATCTTAGTTCCAAGCTCTAATCTTCCAATACGTACATTAGGTTGACATCGAATATTGCCTGGGAAAAGAAAAATAAGCATAAGATGGTAAATGGTAACAAAAACAACTTATCACATAGAAATACCATAGAAAAACAACCATTATCTGGAGGGTTTTCTCAATCTAACATAGTGTGCATAGTATTGCCCTTCTTCTTGGACGATACAATCTTCAGATCAAGCATGCATGCATCTCAGTTGAAGGCAATCAACTCGTCTAGGCCATCTAGCAGGTTGCATGCTACCATGCATAGATGTACGCACATGTTAACAGTTGGAGTCGTGCAGACCATTCGTTGATTTATTCGGAGGGCGCCATCCAGATCCTTTGCTCCTGTCCATTGGCCATTGCAAAGGCCTCGTGGTCAGTACCAATCGGCTGCTTCACAAACCTGAGAGGCACATGCATCTTACTCCACCAACCACCACCATCCATCCATCGGCGTTGTTGACAAAGACAATGAAACATCCTTGTATGCATGTATTGCCCTGCTGGTAGGATAATTGGAGCACGCCTCCAGGGAGAGGAACGCGTGGAGGGGAAAAAAAGAAAGCCACGAGCTAGATTAGACATAGGTGTGGTGATGAGGAGTTCTCACAAAGCAGAGCACGCCGCCAAGGAGAGACAAATCCGAGGAGGAATCAATCAGATTGCAACTACTCCATGATCGAGAGATCAGGAAACAAAGTGTCCTTACTTCGTGCAACTTCTCCATGAAAGCCTGCGTTTAATGCCATCGAATGGAAGGAAGAGCAACGCAATATTGTGGCTTCCTTATTCCAGATTGAAACTCGACGTGATTGCAGGATGCGGCGGCGACGGCAATAGGTCTCCACGCGCGCGAGAGAGAGCTAAGAGGAAGCACCAGCGGCAATAGGTTTCTACATCCGCAGTTTTTTTTTTTTAGATGCGTAGGATTTTTATTTCTGTGAATCACTAAAATTAGTTATATTAATTTATTCTAATGGCATTGGTGGGTAAATTTAATGTATATTTAGGGGTTATTTTATTGTACTTTTTATAATGGCAATGGTGGGTAATTTTTTAGGAAATGTTACAGATCGAATGGCTAACATTATTAGAGGTTAATGGATCGGCGACCTGATGTTTCTAATTAATGTGAGAATTTCTAGCATTTTTTTTTTTTCTAGCGCATCTGGTGAGAATTAACGTGGTGCCTCCATTGGAGCCTCCAATTAGTAATAGTATAAGATGTGTCATATATACATTCTTCTTTAATTTATCAGTATACAGACCATGCATGTTATGTAATAATCACTTTGATTTCTGCATTGACAGAAGAATATTAAAGAAAGCTACGCGTTTGATGGATTGTAGCCGATTGATTTAAGATCCTATATTTATATATGCGTGCCCTTGTATGTGTACTCTATTTATTATTGGAAATAGAAAAAAGATGAAATAGAGAACAATAATGAACATTATTTGGTCACGTACAAGACGAGAAAAAAAATGGATACTAGCTATATCAGCCTTGCATGCGGCATTTCCAAGGCGAGTGGGATGGATGATCAACCAAGAAAAGTGTAAGGGGAGACAGTCCTCCCCGGCCCAGCGTGATTGCGCCAACAAGTCAAGCCGCACAGTTTGGGGCTGTTGGGCCGCTTTTTTTTTGTCAGCTTGGGTCATTTGAATTCCTGGGTCATTTAACTGGGTTATGATGTTTGCTAAAAATTAAAAAAAAAAACTGGGTTATGATGTTGTGGGCTGAGGATGGGGCCCTTCCTCTAACCGCTTCGGCCTTGCTAGGCCGAACTTGAGCTTTAGGATGGGCTGGCTTTCTAGCGCAACGCAAGTCTGAAGTGGATTTGGTCTTTCCAGCCCAACCTAGGATTGTATAATAATGGAAATAATAATTTCACTTCACTCTTGCTATGTGACTGACGCTCGGCCTCCTCACTGCTCGCAGCCTCTCGGCGACATCCCAGGGCCATCCCGGGCTCCGGATGGACTTTGCTCTGCCGCTGCCGCCCGGGGACCCACCGGCGCCGGATTCTATCACCTCCACGGCTCCACCCTCCATTGTTTGCTGGTGCGCATCAAAGAGCAGTAGCCGTTAGCCCGTTATGAAATGATCCAGAGTCCGATCAGTGTGCAAAGGAGAAGTCAGCCGTGCCAATCTCTGTACACGGGAAATCTAGCTAGTCGGGCTAATTCTAAAAGACGCTACATGGAAGTGGTTCTCCACGTCTAAATCTTTACATCTTCCACGTTCGTATAGGGGTGCAGGTTGTTAGTCTCCAGCGTGGGGCACCGAATCAGCAAAATCATGGAGAAATACACTGCAGTGGCAAAAACAGGCAGCAGGTCACCACTGGATGGCAAAACGAAGGGACTCCGTCCAACCAAAAGGGCCACCACACCACACCATGGCTATCTGGAAATAACCATAGTTAAATACAGGGCTGGATTCTTTGTTTAGAGAAGATGGTGCAACTGTGCGCGGCTTGAACACGGCGTACCTTATCTAGTCAATCTTTCCAGCGAGGGCACGCCCTCTACGTGATCTCTTCTTGCCACTAGGAGGAGCTCCGTCTTCCCTAGTTAGCACAAGCAAGAGTTGTGAGTTGATAATATCAGAAGCAATAGTCATAACTGAGAGAATCTCAGTCATGCTACACCATATAAAGGAAATTAGTTTGTTAAGTCTTAATATGAAATGTAGGCACCCTGTACACGGTGAACCTAAAGATATATAGCCAATCTTGGAGCAACACGGCAATGGCACAAACAATAGTACAGAATAGATAGTATAGAAGACAAACAGCTAGATGACCATGTGGGATGAAAATTACAAGATTGTCATCAGTGCTCTCTTCACAGAAAGTAGTGCAACGATTTTGGAGAAGCGTCATGGCTTTGCGGTTAATATCAAAGAGAAGCAGATGCTAAGTGTTGACAAGGAGTGTCAAAAATGATTTCCTGAGTAAACTACAGAACAATGAACCTTATAAACCTGAACTGAAATACACGAGCCAGCTCGTCTTAATTTTGTTTGATAGAATACTTATTTTACAATGCAACATTGTGGAATTCTTTATGGGGACAACAAATCTCATCACTGAACCAATCATAAGCAGACAGGTATATATTATGATCTATCACTAGAAGAGTCAATGTCATTGAGACATACCCTTTATCTGAAGAGCATGCACCATCATTCTCCACCTGGCTATCACGTGGAGAGGATGATTCGTGGGAGAGCTCATCATCCAACTGTAAGAATAAATTAAGTGTCAGGAAGTATGATTGACAACATACAAACAGCATCGGCTAAAAAAATCCCTGCACTTTCTTGTAAGCTCTATGCTCACCTCGTTAGCATCAGTGGTCAGCTTCCTCTGAGCACTGGGATGGCCGATTTTCCTTCTTCCACTACTGCTGCATTCGATACAGCCACGTAGTAGATCATGTGAAATAGCACAACACTATTCAATAGGTGACGGAAGCTTTACCGTGTCTGTTCCTTGATCAGTGGTGTGTCGCTGCCGTGAAGTGCCAGAGGGGGAGTCTGCACGTAGAAAATAAGATAGATGTATCTAAGACAGTCCCATAAGACAGTACGACTGATATCTCATGGCTGGTACCATTCTGGGACTGGGCAGGAAGAACCTGGGTATTCTGGGCGGAACCACCTCCATCCCGAATAGCAGGAAGAGCAATAGGCTGCTGTCCATGCGACGTGATCAGAGAAACAACTTGATATGTTTTGTGCTCCTTGTAGTAGCTTTGCTGCGTCAGACAGAGGGCAAATGTGAATCTCTGGCCAATTATCTTGTTGATATCCTGAGGATAGCCGCCAGCGTGCCCAGCCGTCCTGAGAAGCTGCTGGACTGGCTTGCCAATCATGCGACGCGCAGTGTCCCCAAAACATATCATCTCGGCCTCATCTGTGCCATCAAGAGCGATGAAGCTGATTTTGTACCTATCATCAAGAGGCAAATAGTGCATAGCTGTGAGAGCAGAGTAGGTTACGGAACGATAAGGCATGCGTATGGTCACAGGCATATACTTGAATTTGTAGGAAGTGGTTGAGCATGACTTGCATCTGTATCCAGCGCCATCCGGGACACATGACTTGCTGCATCTGACACAAGCAGGGAGCCACCAGGAGGCATCGGGGACAAGCCGTGCAACAACAACGGAGCACTTATATCCATTTTCCTGCAGAGCAAGGCGTGTGTCTATAGATACCCCGTAGATAAGCATAGCAAGAATCTAAACAAACGAAAACAAAGATCCAAGAAACAATTACTTCGAAGTCATATGGGTCCATAGCATTCATCTCCGATAGAGTTTTCTCCGCACGCTGCTCAGGCATCCATATCTGGCCATTCTTATCAGCCGGCGCAGGAACAGACCTGATCTGGAGCCTTTGGTGTTGAAAGCTGCACAGATTAGAGGAACTCATAAGCTTTTGTCCACTCTCTTCGAGCAGCATAAAAGTACACACATTTTGATAGTCACACCACACACCTATCATAGAACTGGCGTGCCTCCGGAATAGTAGGGTCGAAGTACCAGCGCGATGCTGCATTTGCGCTGAGGTAGTAGTTGCCTATATTTCATTAGAGAATGATCTGTAATATATTCACCAGACCTCTGTTACATTGTAAAACAAAAGAGCAGATGAAAGTACCTTGGTAGGATTTCATGAGCCCCCCAACAAAGAGCACAGTGATAGGCTTAGCTTCAGAGCTGTCGTAGACACCATCAGTACTGAACGCAGCTGCATGCTGCTCCCACAGGGTTATCTTCACCTCAGAGTAGCTGCACAAAACACAAACGCGAACCGAGATGTAATGTCAGTATATATAAGACACACCATCGAAGATAGAGCATGCATATGACAGGAAATGGTAACCTCAGGTCTCTCAAAAGAATATATCTGGTCAGTGTAGGAGCAGCTTTGTTGGGAAGGTGCACCATGTATGCATCAGACACCTCAGTCAGCACTCCGATGGTGTCTGCAAAAAATAAAATTATTATCTACAGCAAGGAAAGATACAAAACAAGCTAACATGACATAATTGGATTTACCTAGGCAGTTGTTTGTGTCACCAGCATGTCTAGAGAGCTCGTTTATGGGTGTTATCTTGTACACGTACATTGGAAAAGTGGGAGGCACGGTCCTTGAAGCCACGATAGTTGTATGCAGAGTAAACTCAACCATGAACTGTGCACTAACAGGCCTGAAGCCTGTCTTTGCATTGCAAACTCTGAAACGGCTGATGACATAGATACCATTCTCTTCTATGAGAGGACTCTTGGCATCCACCTCCTGCTCAGGAATTTCAGCGTACATACTATTGCCCTGCAGCATTCACAGTAGAGGTGGTATCAGCATAAAAAACAATGTTTGGATGGTGTGACAGCGGTAGCACCTGCACACGGCCCAGAACCAGTCATAGCTGAAGGAAGGAAAAAGGTAGGAACAAACCTTCTCATCGAGCAGCACAAGATCAACGTGTTCGATGGGCCCATCATTGGTACCACCACGATATTCCCATTTGCGGCAAACACGGACACAGATGGTTGCATGCCACATCCGTGGCCGCAGATCAGACAGCAGCTCAAAGGCCATAGGAGCGGCCTGCACACCACGTCGACGCGCGAAAGGAGAAGGCACTACTTGAAAGAACACAACTGTAAGAGTAGCAGCAACCACACGCATACAAGCCGTTTAAAAAGGCACTACATATGATATATTTACAGAAGAAAAAAGAGTGGTTTGAACAGCCACTGGGAGGAGCAGTGTATGGGTATGTTGCTAAAGGGATATCATCTTAAACAAAATTGCTCATGGCTAGACACCATCATGAGCCTCTAGGAGCAGCTCTAAACCAAAGAGGGTCATGGTTAAAAACATTGACTGTACATAAACACCCACATGGACAAACCACTGGGCCTGATCCCTAAAAAAATTCATTAGCATGCACAGCATCATGAGCCTCTAGGAGCAGCTCTAAACCAAAGAGATCCAATTGGTCATGGTTAAAAACATTGACTGTACATAAACACCCACATGGACAAACCACTGGGCCTGATCCCTAAAAAATTCATTAGCATACACAGCATCATGAGCCTCTAGGAGGAGCTCTAAACCATGCTCTGTAATAAAAAGATCCAATTGCTCATGGTTAAAAACATTGACTGTACATAAACACCCACATGGACAAACCAGTGGGCCTGATCCCATTAGCAAGCACAGCATTCAGATTCTCTTGCATTTCACGGCACACCACACTGACCAAGATACATAAATATCACTATTGGTACATGTCTGTTGATAGGAACCAGGCCCCCTGTGATCAGTGGCATATGCATTGGGCACAACTTTATTCATAAAATATAAACAGAATAAATTCAAGCACCAAGACCTTCTCCACCAGACGTTCAGTCTGCTTAGCAAGCTGCACATTATATCAAATAAAAAGCTAAGGAAGAAGACTTCCTCCATGTCCACATCAACAATCCACTAGAAGTTGCAAATTATAGCCAACTAGCATATGTAATTATGATAGTTTCTCTTCATCTACTAACATGCATTTAGTTGTCCATAATGATGTGTCAGATCATTCATCAAAATTAATTTAAGGTAGTTTCATTCATATAACTATAGATAAAAATAGTCTAATTTCTTTTTAATTATTTATAATCCACTCAGCAACGCGTAAAGTATTCACCTAGTATTACAAAAAAATTGTGTAATATATTTGGTCCTTTATGTAACTAGCCAACATCCTTATATTTTTATCCTACTTTACTTGTATGTTTTTAATGTAACATTTTTAATAATTTTATCTGTAGGTTATTATTATTATTTTTCGTTTCCTCAATTTCGTTGATATTCACGTGGATATTCACGTATTTTAGCAAGAAGTTTTTCATTCTCATCTTGTTTGTGATCAACTGAAAATTAAAGCAAGCGACAATCGATACAAGATTAAAAAATTAAGCAAGCAACAATCAATACAAGATGAATATATTTATATACTGTAGATCATTAAAATGCAAATTACCTTGTTGCATATTAGTATGTCCTTCCATGGGCAATTGGTTTAACGACGATTGAATCACTTCTTCAATTCGCTTGTTCAACATGGACAGTGGCCTGACAGTTGAGCTTTGATTGTTTTTTTCGTTAATTATGATTTGAGATGTATCAACCAAATTGCCTGCATTGATCTCTGTCTTCAAACGAGCTCTTCGTTTACGTTGATATTCGCGCGTCTTTTGCAAGAAGTATTTCTTTCTCATCGTGTTTGTGATCCACTGAAAAAAAATAAAGCAAGCGACAATTAATGCAAGATGAATATGTTTTTATAAATTATTAAAATAAAATTACCTATGGAAACCTGAGTAGGTTCATGATGTATATGAAAGATGCAATTTCTTGAAGGAAATAAATTATGATTTATGATGCATGGATGACATACACATGACATTAGCATAATAAAGTTAAATAAATAGAATAATGTGATAAGGGATCCCTGTTTTAAATAGCCCACTATAGCCCGCTATAGCCTTTTCGAGCAGAGTGCCGCTATTTCTGTTCATATACAATTTAACCGCTATAGCCCGCTATTAGCTCCGATAGCTGTTTGAGAGGCAAACCGCTAAACACCTTTAGCCCGCCATTTAAAACTATGCAAGGGATTAGTCTGGCCGCTGACACCGTATGTACACCCAAAGAAGAAAAAAGAAAAAGAAAAAAAGAGGCGGATTTATTTATATGACTGAATTATCGCAGCGCGCAGTCAAGAAAAGATCGAAAAGCTGATCGACTGAATAGATCAACAGCTTACGGAGGGACGACGACGGAGGGATTGGATCGGATTACCTCGCTCTTCGGCGTCAGAATCATCATCATCATCGCCGGAATCATCAGAATAGGATTCGCTTTCATAATCCCCCTCATCAACATGGTGACGGCAGTCTTCGAGGTCGGAGAATCCATCATCATCGCTGGACATATACTCATCATTCCGGTTGAAGTAAGAGGACAGGCCCGCCGTCCCGAAGCGCGGTGATGAGGCGGCGGCGGGCGATCCGCGCAGGAGGTGGAGGAGCCGGTACGAGACGGCGCCCGCACCGCCGCCACCTGACCTCCCTACGCAAGACGAGGCCACCGCCGCCGCCGCACAGCGAGGGGCGGCCGGCGCAGCGGCGCGGCGGGAGGCCAGTAGGAGAATGGACGCCGCCATCGACGACACCAGACGGGCACTGGCTAGCTCGAGGATGGGTCATTTTTCTGGGTCGTGGTGTGGGCTGAGTCTGGGCCTATTCTCTACCCACTGCGTCCTTGTTGGGCTGAACTTGTGCTTTAGAATCACCTGGGCTTTCCAGCGCAACGCCAAGTCTGAAGTGGATTTGGTCTTTCCAGAGTTCCAGCCCAACCTACAACTTCACTCTTGCTGTGTGGCTGACACTCGGGCCTCCTCACTGCTCGCAGCTCCTTTGTCTTCCTGTCTCTCTCTCGGCCGCATCCCAGGCACACAGCGGGCACACAGCCAGCCAGCTTCGGGATGGACTCTGCTCTGCCGCCGCCGCCGCCTGGGGACCCGCCGGCGCCGGATTCCGCAGGTGATCGTCTCCATCCCCTCCTCAATTGTTTGTTGGTGCGCTTGAAAGAGGAGTAGCCGTTACGAAATGGAAGGGGAGTAGCTGGTGAGTACTAGAGCTAGAAGAGAATCAAACGATTGGTCTGGGCAGGGTGTTTTCCGGCAGGGGACAGAGGAAGTGGGGAGAGGGATCTACTTCTATTCAAGCTGAATTTTTAAGGCACATAGAGAATCGTTTCTTTTCTTTCTTTTTTGATATATGGGCTAATGAGTGGGGTTACAAGAATCCACATGTCAGATTACAAGCTTGTTCTTATTTGTAAATTCGGCTTGGTGAGGAAGGGTTGCCAGCTCTGGTTTTAGCTTTGAGGCAACGGTAATATGGGGATGGGATGGGATTTGTTCGTTTTTTTTTAGGATTAAGGTCGGTTAGTTGTGGATACATCATCTCTCATAAATCATGATGGCATGCTTGTGGGGATCGACCACAAATCAGAAGCAAATTTCACCGATTCAACACTTTTGTCAGGCAGCAAAAAAAAAAAAAAAAAAAAAAATCTGTGAACGCTGATTCTGATTTTTTATTCACAAACTTAGTCAAGTTTAATGGTTCCTTCACAGAAAGTGACAGTTCCAAGTACTTTGCCTGGCTGTTCATCAACATAATAAATAAATAAAAACTATGATGTATTGTTTTTATCTGGGGTTAGAAAAAGTAGAGGGGAAACACAAAGTGAAAAATCTTCTTGTGCTTTACCTCAGTTTTGAAGGGCATAATGCAATAACAACTCAATTCCACCTTTCTCCTCTGCTTCTACGCCTTAACATTAACACCTACAAGACAATTGAGTCGCCTAGCCATGTAGCTCAGCATTTGTTTTCCGCTTTTGAACAGGTGCCTGCATTCCACCGACAACAACAGGACCTCATACAATGCCCAACAGCATGTCCAGGTAGAGTTTCTTCCATTTTTCGTCAAAGCTTAAGATATTGCGCTTCCATCTACTAGTGAAAAGTGCATTTCTTTTTAATATAAGAAACAATTCTATAGCTTTTGGTAATGCTTTTTAGATTCCTCCATGGTTCTTTAATAGATGTTTCGTATAAGAACAATTGTGCCTTTTCTAATGCTTCAAATCATATTTTTGGTTCAGCAATAGAGTTTCATCTCATCTTTATGTAGAAATGATCCTAGGAGTTCATGGTATTCGTAAGACATGAAGATTTGGAAGGCCAACCATTAGGTTAATCACATTCTTTAAAGCATGGTGAATACAAGAAAATTTTGTTTACTTGTTTGTTACTAGAAGGCGTTTTTTATGGAAACTAGAAAGCGTTACTATTAGAAATCTAACAATACATGAATGTAGTACCATTTTCCTTCTCATAAGCATTGTGTGTTGAATGTTGATATTAGTCTCCACAGACCAACGCAACAGAAACAGAATGCCGCAAAGTTTTCCACATTAGGGGTTGTTTGGTTTGCTCATGGATGCCATTTTTTTTTCAACTAATGATAATATCTAGTAGAAGACGAGAGATGTTTGGATCCTCTTTCTGCTGAACCTTGTGCTTTGTCTTGCTGATTTGGTTGAAGGAAGAATTCAAACCATTATGCATATCGAACAGAAGGATATTTCATTTTTTTACCTTTAGGAAATATATTTTTCTCTGTAGAAGGCTTATATGCTTGACATTGTACTCAACGATTCCTTAACGCCTATGAATCTAATTTATGTGCAGAATCCTGATAGGATCAGTTCATTGCCAGATGACGTTTTGATCAATATCCTTTCACTGATGACTGTCCGCGAGGCTGCAATGACTGATATTCTTTCTACAAGATGGAGACACCTCTGGGAATCTGTCGACCGTCTCATGCTTGACATGCATACTTTTGGGATGCAAGTGACCCCGAATTCAGATAATTCGAAGCTACAAAGTTTGTGCGCAAAAGTAAATGAACTTTTAAGCCATCATAAGGGCAATAAACTCAAGGAATTCAAGGTCAAATTCCCATTAAGCTCGGCCCATGCTTCTGAGATAGATCGTTGGGTTGCATTTGCAGTTACATCCCTTGCAGAAACACTCACCCTTTCCCTTTGTGATGAGCATGGCAGGATAGCCACAGATCATATGGAGGCATATGTCTTCCCTTTGAAGCAGTTTTCTGATGTGGGTGGCTGTCAATTGCATGTATTGTCTCTTTACGAGTGCATTTTGGAAACCGTACCTGCAAACCTCAGTGGATTTTCTTGTCTATATTCTCTGTCACTCTGCAATGTGCGAGTGGTTGATGAGGTTCTTCTGAGTATCATGTCAAGCTGCAATGCTCTCCGCTACTTGTATCTGAGCTCATGCCATAAATTGATTGATCTCAGAGTTTCTCATGCACAATTGGTGGACCTGGAAGTTTATTCGTGTGGGAGGTTAAGAAGTATCAGTATTCAAGCTGAAAAATTGGAGAGTTTGTCATACAAGGGTCGAAGAGTAGACATTGATTATCAGTGTGTGCCAGTTCTTAGCAAGCTAGGTGCTTATTTCTGGGGTCTGAAACACAATTTGGATCTCTTAGATGAATTTCCTAATAAGCTCAAAATGCTGACATTATATCTAAAATCACGCTGGCAGGTACGTATGAAATCATCATTTGGTCATATAACATCTGTAGAATTTTTGTGCTTGCTAAAGCAGTCTCTGTGTCCCCTTTATTTAATTTTCAGGCTATCTCCAGGTATTTCATATACCCTTTATTTAATTTTCGGGCTATCTCCAGGTATTTCATATACTACAACACAGTGGAAGGTTTGCTGTTTTGAAGGAAATTACATTTATAACGCGTCAGTCTTGGAAAAAGAGCATCCGTATTGTTGCTCTTGTGCTTCAAGCTGCTCCATTAGTTGAAACACTTAATCTTGAGGTATATAAGTTGGACTTAAATAATCAGATTTCCTTCTTTTCCCATTCCCTTGATGGCCCCACTACCTGAGTGATCACTGTTCAGTCATCGTATATATGTGCTATACTTTAAGTTTGCCCTTATTTTCTACAAATTTGAACTCTGAACTTCATATATCGCTGGGTACTTGTCATTATCTTTTTTGCCTTCTACTGGTTCATGCTGGTTAATTTACTTGCAGGTTCATGGTAACCTACGGCCACTGAAGATGATGAATATTAGATGGCCCAAGAATTTTACAGCTGCAAGTCTCAAGACTATTAGAATCAAAGGGTTTAGTGGGGAACCAGAATTGGTGCAACTCTTGCAGTTTCTGTTAAGCAGGTCACCTGTGATGAAGACACTTCTAATCGACACACATCAAGTCATCAGGCATGTAGGCTTGGGCATATCGGAAAGTGAGAGGTGTAAAGATCCTATGAGGTGCAATTATGGAATAGAGGTGGCCCATACACACCTGGCTCCTAATGTTCCATCTACCGTGAAGCTCAGCATTATGTGATTAGGGTCCTAACAAATAACAAAACCATGGTTGTTGCTGATTACCAATGAAGAAGGGTTGTTCAAGCATGCATACCCTAAGTAGCGTTCAGAAATTTTTTTCTTCTATGAATTGGGTGCCGGTAGCTACCAAGTGTAGTGAAGAAATAATGCTGGTGGAGATTTGTAGACTGAACTCAGTACTTTGGAATGATGCCGTAGCTATGTTTTGTGATGTGTTGGATTCTTCGTGCAATTCCCTGTGATGCAGAATATCCTTCTGTTTCCATTCCACAAGTATAGTTAAGTTTAATCGCTCCTGCTCAGAAAGCAGTAAGATGCACCATTATAGGAGTACTAAAAACAAGATTCTAATTAAGAGTAGTAAAGAATTCTTCAACTTTGTTTTATACTAACCATATTGAGTTGCTCCCCTCTTTGTTTTTACCAGATTCAACAAACTTGAATCCTGTTATCCGTATTTGATGTTTTACTATGACAGACTGATTTCTGAATGTCCTGAACTTGAAGACTAGTGCACAGTGCACATGTTTTTGAACGTTTGTAGGGCTTTGAAGTACACAGTGCACATTTTTTTAATTTCACTCATAAAAAATTGTCAAATTTCAATGACTTTTTTGTTCTACTTTTTACATGCAGTTAACTGTCTCTAGTGGCCTGAAGCTTTGAAGACTGTAGGGGTTTTAGAATGCAATTAGCTGTTAAGGCTGTTGGCAATGGATCCACTGAAACCTGCTCTTGTTTATTCACAAAAATCCATAGCCTTGTTGTTTATGGAGTGCTTTTCTTTTTGGCAAATCTTGGGGGTTTAGTGGCAACGACTTTTGGTGAAAAGAAAAAAAAAACTGGTGTGAAGAGGCTTATCCTATCCTGTGGTACTGGTAGTGCGTCTGGTGAGAAAAAATTGTTATATTGGATCCCTTAAATAACCTGTATACTGTATATTTCCTGCTACAATAGTTTTTTTTTTTTTTTTGAGGCGATCCTGCTACATTAGTGTATTATTATAAGTCTGATGAAAAATGTGTTCCACCAAATTGGCTGATGCGTGGGCCCTGATCCTGGGCCCACGAGTGCCAAAGCAAGCACACACCACGCACACACCACACCAGCAAACACCTCACTGCTTGCCCCTTCGCCTTCCTGAATCCTGCCGCATCCATTCCTGTTCCTGGCCGAAGCCGAACCCCCAGATGGCGGAGTCTGCTCTGCCTCAGCCGCCCGGGGACCCGCCGCCGGCGGATTCAGCAGATGATCATCTCCACCCCCTCCTCCATTGGTTGCTGGTGCGAATCTAAGAGCAGTAGCCATTTCATGAAATGGATGGAGAGGTTTAGGTTTTTAACTTGTTAGCAAGAGAACCGATCGAATGGTGAGGAACCATTGGGACAGATCCGTTAGGGGATAGATGGATCTACTTCTATTCGATCTGCATTTTTTGGGCACATAGAGAATCGTTTTTTTTTTTTTTTTTCTTTTTGAGTCGGGCACATATATGGACTAATAATGAGTCGGGTTACAAGAAGCCACATCTCAGATTGCAAGCTTCTTCTTATTTGTAAATTCGGCTTGGTGAGGAATCATTGGGAGCTCCAGTTTCAGTTTTGAGGAACGTAATGTGGGGATGGGATTTGGGATGGGATTTGTTTTTTTAAAAAAAAAAAGGAAATAAGGTCGGTTAGTTGCTGATACATCATGTCTCATAAATGATAATGCCATTCTTGTGGAAATCGACCCCAAATAAGAAGCAATTTCCAACTATTCAACACTTTTTTCAGGCAGGAAAAAGAATCAGTGAAGGCTGTTTTTTTATTCCCCCAAACTTAGTCAAGTTAATGGCTCCCTCCCAGAAAATGGCAGTTCCAAGTACTTTGCCTCAGCTGTTCATCAACATTAAAAAAAACTATGATTTATTGTTTTTATTTGGGGTTAGAAAATGTAGAGGGGAACACAAACTGAAAAGGCTTCTTGTGGTTTACCTCAGTTTTGAAGGGCACAACGCAAAACAACTCAATTCCACCTTTCTTCTCTGCTTCTAGGCCTTAACATTAACCTACAAGACAATTGAGTCGCCTAGCCATGTAGCTCAGCGTTTGTTCTCCAAATTTCAACAGGTGCCTGCATTCCACCGGACAACAACAGGACCTCGTACAATGCCCAGCAACATGTCCAGGTAGAGTTTCTTCCATTTTTCACCAAATCTTAAGATAATGCACTTCCATATACTAGTGTAAGGTGTATTTCTTTTTAGTTCTATTGTAGAAGAAACTGTTCTATAGCTTTTGGTTATGCTTTTGTTATGATGCCTGTCTTTCTTACATCCGATTAAAAGATTCATTCATTGTTCAAAACGTCAAAAAAAGATGTTTCATATCAAGAACGATTGTCATTTTTTTAATGCTTCCAAGTCATGCATCAAATCATATTTGTGGTTTAGCAATGCAGTTTCATCTCATCCTTTATGTAGAAAATGATCCTAGGAGTCAGGTCTTGGTAGGACATGAAGAAGATTAGGATGGTTAACCATTGGTTAATCACATTCTTTAAAAGGATGATAAAATAGAAGAAAAATTGTTTTGTTGTTTGGTACTGTAAGGCCTTGCTACTGTTTTTTTTCTGAAACTAGAATGCTTTATTATTGTTTTTGCTGTTTATTGTTCTATTCGAGTTCAAACAATACACGAATGTACTATCATTTTGTTTCCTATAATAATTGTTTGTTGATATTAATCTCCACAGATCAATGCAACATAAACATAATACTGTTCTGTCAAAGTTTTCCAGATTAAGGGTTGTTTGGTTTGCTCATGGATGCCATTTTTTTTCTACTAATGGTAATATAATATCTAGCAGAAGATGCAGAGATGTTTGGATCCTCCTTCCATTTAACCTTGTGCTTTGTCTTGCTGATTGGTTCAGGGAAGAATTCGAACCATTATGCAAATCGAACAGAAGGATATTTATTTGTGTACCTTTCGGTCATATATATTCTTCTCTGTAGAGCCTTATATGCTTGACATTGTACACAACGATTCCTTAACACGATGAATCTATTTTATGTGCAGAATCTGGATTGGATCAGTTCATTGCCAGATGACATTTTGATCAATATCCTTTCACTGATGCCTGTACGCGAGGCTGCAGTGACTGATGTTCTTTCTACAAGATGGAGACACCTCTGGGAATCTGTGGACCATCTCATCCTTGACATGCATACTTTTGGGATGCAAGTGCTCCCTGATAAGTGGAATAATAGCAGTCTTGATGATATCTGGAATTCGGAAGCTACAAAGTTTGTGCGCAAAGTAAATGAGCTTTTAACCCATCGTAAGGGCAACAAACTCAAGGAATTCAAGGTTGAATTCCCATTAAGCTCAGCCCATGCTTCTGAGCTGGATCGATGGGTTGAATTTGCAGTTGCATCCCATGTAGAAACACTCAACCTTTCCCTTTGCGATAAGCATGGCAGGACAGCCAAAGATCATACGGAGGCATATGTCTTCCCTTTGAAGCAGTTTTCTGATGTGGGTGGCTGTCAATTGCATGTATTGTCTCTTTACGAGTGCAGTTTTGAAACCGTACCTGCAAACCTCAGTGGATTTTCTTGTTTGTATTCCCTGTCACTCTGCAATGTGCGAGTGGTTGATGAGGTTCTTATGAGTATCATGTCCAGCTGTAATGCTCTCCGCTACTTGTATCTGAGGTCATGCCATAAAATGATTGATCTCAGAGTTTCTCATGCACAATTGGTGGACATGGAAGTTGTTTCCTGTGTGAGATTAAGAAGTATGAGTATTCATGCTGAAAAATTGGAGAGTTTCTCATACAAGGGTGAAAGAGTAGATATTGAGTATGAGTGTGTGCCAGTTCTTTGCGAGCTAAGTGCTTACACTTTGGATCCCTTAGATAAATTTCGTAATAGGCTCAAAATGCTGACATTACAATTTCTATCACGTTGGCAGGTATGTAAGAAACCATCATGTGGTCGTATGACTGTAGATTTTTTTGTTCTTGCTAAAGCAGTCTCTGTTTTTTTCTTTATTTATTTTTTGGGCTATCTCCAGGTATCTCGTATACTACAACACAATGGAAAGTTTGCTGTTTTGAAGAAAATTACATTGGGTATATTGTTTGCGCCTTGGAAAAAGAGCATTTGAATTGTGGCTCTTGTCCTTCAAGCTGCTCCTTTGGTTGAAACACTTAATCTTGAGGTATATAAGTTGGACTAGAATAATCGGATTTTGTACTTTTCCCACTCTCATGATGGCCCCACTACTTGAGTGGTCACTGTTCGGTTATCGTAATGTTTGTATGCTTCCAGTTTGCACTGATTTTCTGTAAATTTGAATTCTGAACATCATATATTGCTGGGTACTTGTTAATATGGGGGAAAGAACCCTGCTTGCTGTACCCACATGTAAACAACATAAATAGCTACATAGTTGGTACCTTTTCAAGCTAGTGTTGAAGCCACTATCTTTAAGCCTTCTACTGGTTCATGCTGGTTTATTTACTTTCAGGTTTGTGGCAACGTGCGACCACTGAAGATGCTGAAGATTAGATGGCCCAAAAATTTTACAGCTGCAAGCCTCAGGACTATTAGGATTGGAGGGTTTAGTGGGGAATCAGAATTAGTGCAACTCTTGCTGTTTCTGTTAAGGAGCTCACCTGTGCTGAAGACACTTCTAATTGACACAGATCAAGTCAGGCACAGACGCTTCTTGAGCATATTGGGAATTGACAGGCCCAAAGATGCTATGAGGTGCAATTATGGAAGAGAGGTGGCCCAGACACACCTGGCTCCTAATGTTCCATCTACCGTGAAGCTTAGCATTATGTGATTAGGGTCCTAACAATAACAAAACCATGATTTCTGCTGATTACCAATGAAGGGTTGTTCAAGCATGCATACCCTAAGTAATGTTTAGAATTTTTTTTTTCTATGAATTGCGTGCTGGTAGCTACTAAGTGTAGTGAAGAAATGCTGGTGGAGATTTGTAGACTGAACTCTGTACTTTTGGAATGATGACGTAGCTGATGGTTCCATTGACTGCTATGTTTTGTCATGTGTTGGATGCCTAATTCCCTGTGGTTCAGAATATACTTGTGTTTCTATTCCACAAGTATAGTTAAGTTTAATCGCTCCTGCTCAGAATCAATAAACTTGAATCCGGTTATCCGTATTTGATGTTTTACTATGACAGAATGATTTCTGAATGTCCTGAACTTGAAGACTAGTGCAGTGCACATTTTTTTGATCGTTTGTACAGGGCTTTGAAGTACACAGTGCACTTTTTTTTTTTTCACTCATAAAAAAATGTCAAATTTCAATGACCTTTTGTTCTATTTTTTACATGCATTTAACTGTCTCTAGTGGCCTGAAGCTTTGAAGACTGTAGGGGTTTTAGAATGCAATTAGCTGTTAAGGCTGTTGGCAATGGATCCACTGAAACCTGCTCTTGTTTAAAACTCCAGAAACTTCTCCCCCGTCGCTCCCCACGCTGGCGGCTCGGTGAAAACCCTAGCCGCCGCGCCCTCCTCCCGCTCCACCCTCCTCCTGCCTTGCCGCCGCCGGCCGCAGGCCCCGGCAAGACCTCGCGCCCGCCCGGGATGGTGGTGGCAGGGCTCTCTCCTCTTCCTCGGTGGTGGCGCTGGCGCCGCAGCACGCCGGCCGCTGCGGAGTGGGGCTGGCGAGGCCGCCCGCCTCTCCACCGTGGCGGCGCCGCCAGCCCGCGGCGGCGGGAGCAGGTGTGGCGGCGGGCGGCGGCGGCTAGATTCTCCCTCCGTCGTTCCCTCATCTCCCTGGCGCCGTGGCGCCATCGGGCCGGCTCGGCCCCGGAGCCCGGGTGACCGGATCGGGCCCCGTGTCGAATCCGCGCCCTAGGCCGGGGACGGCTATGATGGGGGCGGCAGCTCAGGTCGGAGACCTGGAACCCGTCGGGATCTGTGGTCCTTCGGGGGGGGCGGCGTCCCACGCTGGTGGGCGCTGCGTGACCGCCGCGGCTCGGGCCGGGTCGTGAAGGTTGTAGGGTGCCAGGCCGCCGGCGAGGGACTTTTTTCGCCGGCGGCGGCGGCAAAGTGACACGCGCCGCAAGACGAGGCTCGTCGTTCTAAGGGCATGACCGGTTGGGTGGCGGTTGACGCAGTGCGTGGCTGCCGCATCGCCGGTGCGTTGATACCCCTCTCCGGTGCAATGTGGGGCGCCGAGCAACGACGACGACGACAACAACAGCTTTTCAGTGTCCTACATGAACATTGTACTAGGAATCTCGCCTGGGGCGGAAGCCTTGGCGACGGCGGCAAGACATGGGTCGCTTCCTCGTTGAGGGCGTCGTGCTCCCGGTCTCTTTGGGCGAAAAGCCTTGTCCATCTTGGGCGAGTGGCGGTGGTGTCCCCAACGCCATCCCCTTCCCGAAGGCGTCGCCTCGAGTTCGCTCAGGCTACGACATCGTCGCCTTCGGTTTGATGCTTTTCATCTTCGGCGTCCGGTGCGTGTGGAGGTGGAGGTGGTGGTGGTGGTGTGTGTGGGGGTGTTTTGGGCAAAGTCGGAGCTGCCGCGTTGGGACGTGGCTCGACAATGATGACACGAGGCGAACCCCCTCCTTGTTGTCCGTTTGCTTCGGAAGTCGAGCAAGAGCCGGGAGGGGCAGAAGGTTCAGGGGATTGAAAGTCGAAGTTGCTCTTCATTTGAGCCGGGCAACGATGACCAATTGTGGCCTTTCGCCGGGTTGTCCGCTTGTTTTTCGCTTCGGCCGCCTCGTCCGTCATGGGAAGTCGGAGCTGCTGGTTTGCTTTGCAATCAAGCTTGGCAAGGATGACTCGTGGTAGTTGTGTGCTCTTCCGCGTCGTGTGGTAGGTTGGCCCTACGCAGTGCGCGCCGCACCACGTTCGGCTACCCTTCTTATAAATACTTTTCTACCGTCTTAATTGAGAGGCAAAGCTCCCGCCGTTATTCTTAAAAAAAAATACTCCTGTTTCTTCACAAAACTCCATAGCCTTGTTGCTGGTGGCTTTTTTTGGCAAATCTTGGGGGTTTAGTGGCAACGACTTTTGGTGAAAAGAAAAAAAACTGGTGTGAAAAGAAGCTTATCCTATCCTGTGGTACTGGTAGTGCGTCTGGTGAGAAAAAAAAATGTTATATTGGATCCGTTAAATAACCTGTATATTTCCTGCTACATTAGTTTTTTTAGGCGATCCTGCTACTGTAGCAGTGCTACATTAGTGTATTATGTATTATTATAAGTCTGATCTGATGAAAATGTGTTCCACCAAATTGGCCGATGCGTGGGCCCTGATCCTGAGCCCACGAGTGCCAAAGCAAGCACACACCACACCAGCAAACACCTCTCTGCTTGCTCCTTTGCCTTCCTGCCGCATCCATTCCAGTTCCTGGCCGAAGCCGAACCCCAGATGGCGGACTCTGCTCTGCCTCAGCCGCCCGGGGACCCGCCGCCGGCGGATTCAGCAGGTGATCATCTCCACCCCTTGCTCCATTGGTTGCTGGTGCGCATCAAAGAGCGGTAGCCATTTCACGAAATGGATGGAGAGGTTTAGTTAGGGTTTTTAACTTGTTAGCAAGAGAGTAGTACTAGAAGAGAACCGATCCAGTGGTGAGGAACCATTGGGAGAGATCCGGTAGGGGATAGATGGGTCTACTTCTATTCGATCTGCATTTTGTGGGCACATTGAGAATCGTTTTTTTTTCTTTTTATTTTTGACTAGGAAAAGTGCCCGTGCGTTGCAACGGGTGATGGGTAAATATGATATCAGTACCGTCGATTTAAACTGCAATGGCTAATAATATGTTTTTGTTATGAAGTTTGACGCGATAAGTATCTTATATCATGTTGTTGTGTATTATTTGACACATGACAAAAGTGTAGCCCTTGTCAAAAAGGAGTTTGTAATAGCAAGATTGTTTTAGTATTTTTTTGATTGTTTTGATTTTCTATTATTTATAGAAGTCTTAAATGATTTAAAAGAAAAGAAACAGAAAAGAAAGAAAAAGTTATGCTTGTCTTGGACGGGCCATGATCTTCGCCCAGCTCACGGCGTAGCCAGCTAAGAGCCCGGTGTCCCCAAATCCCCGAACGATAGGTCCATGCGCATAAAAGAATAAGAAAAGGAACCCTAAATTCTTTGTAAACCTGTTTAAGCCCTAATTTATTTGTCTTTGGTATATTTGCATCCGGAACACTATTATTTATTTCTAATTCCTTTTGTCCTCTTCCTTTGATTGTGAGAAAGGTCGGAGGCAGCCCACCGCGGACCACGACGAACGTTCTCGTCTCCGAGGTGCTCTTCCAGAAATTTGAGGCCAAAGCTTTGCAAATAGTTTTTCAACCTGACGTGCCTCAAATATAACCTTAAAAGTTGCGTCAATGGCCCAGGCTCAAAGATGGTTCAAGCCGGGTATGGTTCAGGGTTGGTAGCCCACCCCTCGCATCTTGTAGTCGCCTCTTGTACTCGCCTCACCTGCATCTCTACTTTCCTTTTTCGAGGTGGGACTAAACAGCTCCGATCTCCCGCACCGCCTGATCATGACGACTTGTTGTGACTTGGTCTTTGGGCTCGCTATATCCTTCATGGGTCCTCCGTCGGTCATCATGGGATTGGCTGGCCTTTCGATCATCATGGCCCTGGGCTTACAAACCCTGCGCGCGATGGGCAGGCAGAAAAAGGCCCGGTAGAAAAAGGAGGTGAAAAGCCCGGTGAAAAGCCCGGTGAAAAAGGAGGTGGGACTGAAATTTTCTCTCTTTATTAGTAGGTATAGATATGACCTAATAATGAGTCGGGTTACAAGAAGCCACATCTCAGATTGCAAGCTTGTTCTTATTCGCAAATTCGGCTTGGTGAGGAACCATCGGGAGCTCCGGTTTCAGCTGTGTGGTAACGATAATGTGGGGATGGGATTTGTTCGTTTTTTAGGATTAAGGTCGGTTAGTTGTTGATACATCATCTCTCATAGATCATACTGCCCTGCTTGTGGGGATCGACCCCAAATCAGAAGCAATTTCCACCGATTCAGCACTTTTGTCAGGCTGGAAAAATAAACAGTGAAGGCTGGTTTTTTATTCCCAAACTTAGTCAAGCCTAATGTTCCCTCCCAGAATATGGTAGTTCCAAGTACTTTGCCTCAGCGGTTCCTCAACATATAAAGAAAAAATATGATGTATTGTTTTTATCTGGGGTTAGAAAAAGTAGAGGGGAAACACAAAGTGAAAAAGGCTTCTTGTGCGTTGCCTCAGTTTTGAAGGGCATGCAACGCTGTATCACCTGAGTTCCACCTTTCTCCCTTGCTTCCAGGCCTAACATTAGTTAGCATCTAAAAAGACAGTTGAATCACCTAAGCATGCAGCTCACTATTCGTTTTCAACTGTTCTCCAGATGCCTGCATTCCATCAGACAACAGGACCTCGGGCGATGCCAAGAAACATATCCAGGTAAAGTCTCTTCCATTTTTCATCAAAGCTTAAGCAAGTGCACTTCCATATACTTGTGAAAAGTCCATTTCGTTTTAATTTCATTGTAGGAGAAAAAATCCTGTAGCTTTCAGTTATGCTTTTGGTATAATGTCTGTCTTTTCAGAACAGATGCTTCAAATAAGAACGATTGTGCCTTTTATAATGCTTCAAATCATATTTGTGGTTCAGCAATACAGTTTCATCTCATCCTTTATGTAGAAATGATCCTAGGAGTTCATGGTATTTGTAAGACATGAAGAAGATTTGAAAGGTCAACCATTAGGTTAATCACATTCTTTAAGGGATGGTAAAATAGAAGAAAAATTTATTTTCTTGTTTGTTGCTAGAAAGCGTTTTTTATGAAACTAGAAGGCTTTATTATTGTTTTTGTTGTTTATTATTCTATTGGAAATCTAACAATACATGAATGTAGTACCATTTTCCTTCTCTCATAAGCATTGTGTGTTGAGATTAATGATTAATCTCCACAGATCAATGCAACAGAAATATAATACTGCAAAGTTTTTCGAATTAGGGGTTGTTTGGTTTGCTCGTGGATGCCATTTTTTCTCACTAATGATAATATCTAGTAGAAGATGCAGAGATGTTTGGATCCTCTTTCTGCTTAACCTTGTGCTTTGTCTTGCTGATTAGGTTGAAAGAAAAATTTGAACCATTATGTAGATCGAACAGAAGGATATTTATTTTTTTACCTTTAGGAAATATATTCTTGTAGAAGGCTTATATGCTTGATATTGTACTCAACGATTCCTTAAACACCTATGAATCTATTTTATGTGCAGAATCCTGATAGGATCAGTTCATTGCCAGATGACATTTTGATCAATATCCTTTCACTGATGACTGTACGTGAGGCTGTAGTGACTGATGTTCTTTCTACCAGATGGAGGCACCTCTGGGAATCTGTGGACAATCTCATCCTTGACATGCATACTTTGGGGATGCAAGTGCCCCCACCTGCAGATAATCATGGAAATCTTGATTTCTGGAAATCAGAAGCTACAATGTTTGTACTCAAAGTAAATGAGCTTTTAACCCATCATAAGGGCAACAAGCTCAAGGAGTTCAAGATCAAATTCCCATTAAGCTCAGCCCATGCTTCTGAGCTAGATCGATGGGTTGCATTTGCAGTTGCATCCCATGCAGAAACACTCACCCTTTCCCTTCGTGATGGGCATGGCAGGATAGCCACAGATCATACAGAGGCATATGTCTTTCCTTTGAAGCAGTTTTCTGATGTGGGTGGCTGTCGATTGCATGTATTATCTCTTTCCGATTGCATTTTTGAAACAGTACCTCCAAATCTCAGTGGATTTTCTTGTCTGTATTCTCTGACACTGCACCATGTGCTAGTGGTTGATGAGGGTCTTCTGAGTATCATGTCCAGCTGTAATGCTCTCCGCAACTTGTATCTGAGATTCTGCGATAAATTGATTGATCTGAGTGTGTTTCTTGGACAATTGGTGCACCTGGAAGTTTATTTGTGTGGGCGATTAAGAAGTATCAGTATTCAAGCTGAAAAATTGGAGAGTTTGTCATACAAGGGGCGAAGAGTAGACATTGATTGTGAGTGTGTGCCAGTTCTTAGCAAGCTAGATGCTTATTTCGGGAGGCTGAAACACACTTTGGATTTCTTAGATAAATTTCCTAATAAGCTCAAAATGCTGACATTGAAGATTCCATCACATTTGGAGGTATGTAAGAAATCATCACGTGTGGTTGTATAACATCTGTAGAATTTTTGTTCTTGCTAAAACAGTCTCTGTTTCTTTATTTAATTTTTGGGCTATCTCCAGGCATCTCGTATACTACAACACAATGGAAAGTTTGCTGTTTTGAAGGAAATTACATTTATAACGCGTCAACCTTGGAAAAAGAGCATTCAGATTGGGCTCTTGTGCTTCAAGCTGCTCCATTAGTTGAAACACTTAATCTTGAGGTATATGAGTTGGACTTAAATAATCAGATTTAGTTATTTTCCCATTCCCTTGATGGCGCCACTACCTTAATGATCACTGTTCAGTCATCGTATATATGTGCTATACTTTAAGTTTGCCCCAATTTTCTACAAATTTGAATTTCGAACATCATATATTGCTGGGTACTTGTTAGTATGAGGAACAGAACTGCTATACATAGGTATGTTGCTCTTTTTTACATTTTATACCCACTTGTAAACAATAGAATCATAGCTACATATTTGATACCTTTTCGAGTGTTGAAGCCCGTTTTGCCTTCTATTGGTTCATGCTGGTTAATTTACTTGCAGGTTCATGGTAACCTGCGACCACTGAAGATGATGAATATTAGATGGCCCAAGAATTTTACAGCTGCAAGTCTCAAGACTATTAGGATCAAAGGATTTAGTGGGGAACCAGAATTGGTGCAACTCTTGCTGTTTCTGTTAAGGAGGTCACATGTGCTGAAGACACTTGTAATCGACACACATGAAGTCATCAGGCGTGGAGGCGAAAGTGAGAGTTTTAAAGATGCCATGAGGTGCAATTATGGAGTAGAGGTGGCCCAGACACACCTGGCTCCTCATGTTCCATCTACCGTGAAGCTCATGTTATGTGATTGGTGTGCTAACAATAACAAAACCATGGTTGCTGCTGATGTTCCATCAAGTCTGTACTTTGGAATGGTTTGACTGCTATGTTTTATTATGTGTTTGAGGCCTCTGCAATTTCCAGTGATGCAGAAGTATATTTCTGTTTCCATTCCACAAGTCTAGTTAAGTTTAATGGTTGCTACTCAGAATGCAGTAACAAGCACCATTACATGCACTTCAGATCAACTGTTCATCATAAAAACGCTACACTATGCAGAAATGCAGTGGATAAAATAATTATAAAATGGGAACACAAAGCTAAAACGTCTCTCGTGCCTTACCTCAGCATTTCAAGCGTATAATATAACACTGCAAATTGCACCTTTCGCCTTTGATTGCATTGACCAAGCACACGGAACATTCATAACAATCTTTGGCCACTAAGGTTTGTTCGACATGGTGATCATTTATGCCCTATACTAAGAGGCAACTTTGTTTGAATTTGCGTTTCAATTAAGGTCCGTTCAATCAATGATTCGATGCACACATGCTGTAAAGTTGACGATAGTTTTTGTATTAATTTCAATGGTATTTCAAAGTGGTGCCATGTTCCATCCCATAAGGAATGTACATCAGTGGTGGTTTGAAATAATTATAACTGCACAGAAGCATTGTATGGGTTATGGTAGTTCCAAGTCAATGTATGAAAGATTTCCAGTACCATCAGGAGCTGTTGTTTGAAGTTCATGGATGCTTCTTGATTTAAATCAATGGTTGGGTTTGTATGGGAATGGGACTTGAACCAAACTGCAATGTAGTGGAAATATATAGTAGGAAATGCACCGATATTTAGGCCCTCTCTTTGCTTAATCTGACGCTTTCAGTTTGAAGTATTATACAACAGAAATAAAATATATGGTCCCCAACTGTATTTGGTTAAGAAGATTTTGTTCTCTTCACGAGTTTTGTCATTAGTTAGAGGTAGAAGTTTACAGACAAAGAAAAAGCATGCAGTTGCTTCATGTACAAATAGATAGAATACTCCATGGCCAACTTTAAAAACTAGTGATTTGCGCTACGCCCATGCGCTGCCGCCAAGCGAGGCGGTATCTGTTTAGCCAGGTCGAATAATAAGGCAGTTGAATAATATGTCTGGAATACAATACCAAGATAATAGTTTGTCACCGCCGAGGTACTTTTACAATAAGGTAGAATAAGTTCGGTCATGATCGAGGTACAGCCATACTAATTTACAAACGGCAGTACTGGATCATCATAAGCAAGGACTTGATGGGCGGCGGTTGTTGTCTCCACACAGGAGCAGCAGTCTTTAGCAACGGCACCTGTTTGTGAATAGGTGAGCGTATTGTTAGTGATGGCGTAAACTGGCTGATCAGGTCAAATAGAACAATAATCTGCTATTGCTGAAGTTGAAAAAGTAATCTACACAAATGATGGAGAGCACGAAATAAATCAGATTCATTCGGTTGCTCGGCTGAAACCGTTTTTAATCTATAAAAGCGTAAAGACTGAAATGCGAACAAAATAATTGGCCTCAGACTTTACTCTAAATGTGTGAAACGTTTATTTCACTAAACAGAAGGTCCAAATGATCCGGTCCTTTGTTTCGGGCGATGGAAACAAGCCATTTAACAACTGCAACAAGGCACATCGTGGTTACAGGCTGCTAGATGGCTGAGTTTCATCGACGTAGTCAAGAGGAGCCTAGAGCATATGGTGTATCTCTTTTGGAATAAATATTTCAGATAGTTTACTGGCTGCTATGAGAGGAAGGATAGCCACGCTTATATATTCTGTTTGCATCACAGGCCTTTTGATATTTTTGTAAAGACAAACTCAGGGCAAAGAGGAGTTAGGTAGAAGAGTAAAAGAAAGTGGATGGGTGAAAAAAATGTAAAGGAGAGTGCAAACCTGATGGCTTCACAAAAGATATAGCGTGGTAGAACGACCGACTTTCAGGTCTACAGGAAAGCATGTGTCCAAGATCAAGATACGTAATCTGAGAGGTATATACAATCCATGTGACCTTCGTAATCTTTGGCTAGTAGTTGCACAATGCCGAAACATATTATTCTTTCTGCAGCTAGGAGTGCCCTGAAATTACCAAATTCATGTATTTAGAATATAGATAACAGATGACCATGACCAAACTAACCCCTAGCAGCGAGCCAAGCCAATTCAGATGCATGCAACTATGTTCAGCATAAATTAGGAGGGAAACTATTACAAAACCCCATACTGGATATTTAATTATTAAAAAAACAGAAAAGTTTGTGTCTCTGTTCCTTTTATTTGACTGGTTGCCTTAGTTTAGTTATTTAAATTATTTTGGTGTTTATTAGGTAGTAGGAAAGTATGTCTAGCTGGTCCATGTTTAACATTAATTATCATGCAACTATGCCGCCATTCGATGAAACTATAATCTATGTACTGATTTGAGAAAGACAGATAATATCTTGCTAAATTAAAAATATGACATGGTTTAAGCTAGTTCACAAGAATATATGGTCAAGTAATACCGTAATTAGTTTTTTTTTACGACATTCGTTTTGTTTCTCTTATGAACAAAAATTTAGATCGGTAGATTTGTGGATGAATAATTAAAAGCAAGGCAGTAATGGCTGACAAAACTACAAACAAGATTGTAACAGATTCTGCAGGGTCATGTTATTGCCAAATACAGACCTGTTCTCCAAAGTTAATGTTTTTTTCCAATGTGAACCTTTATTCAGACCAACCTGCATTAGTACTCAACAGAGAAGCCACCAGAACCATGTATATCAAATTAATTCCTGAACCTGATAAATCATCTGAGCATAACAAACACAACCAATATCTCAATCATTTTTAACGCATTTTCAGTCAAAATAGCAGTAAAAACAAACTGTCTAGCATCTAGCAACTTTCTGTCAAACAGATTTGAAAACATTTAAAAACACAGAAGCAATAGAGACATAGCAATAGAAAATAAAAAGATAACTGTATGATTGCTCCAATAGTCAGCATTATAATACTGCCCCTTTTGCTTTGATAAAAATTCCCAGAATACACAAATATATTTGATATAGTACAATTTACTTGATCAACAATTCTCAGATAACCCCAATCGTACAGCAAAAGGGAATTCCCTTATACCTTAGTTCATTAATAAAGTCAGGATGCTTGATTGGTAAAAAAAAAAAAAAAAGGCTGGATGCTTGATCTTGAGCTCCATAGCTTAATAAAGTCCTGCTCTTTCCGTTGAAGCTTAGTATTCTCAAGTTAAGCTTACCCTGAACCATTTTCACATGCACATTATTATTAGTTTTTTTATGCCATATAATATGACGATTCTCAGGCAAGCAGTACACGTTGATTAAACAGGTATCAAAAGAGAGATTGTACTGAGAAACAAAGTAACACCTTGAGAAGCGTAAAGAAGAAAGATCATCACTTGTCGTGGTCTTTATCGACTTGCATCATCTTTGACTCCATGACTTCCTCTCCGTCTGTGATAGGACGCTCTGAATCATGATGACGATTAGAGGGAAAATAACAGCCACCAATTGGAACCCCAGAGAGGAGAATGAAGCAGGCAAAATAGCAAAATAGGGAAGGAAAGCTTACCAGCACCACTGCGTGAAGACCATGCCCAGCTTGGAAGAGGTAGGCAAGACAACATTGTATTGTTGGGGTCCAAGCGGGAACCTCGACCATGGACTGTGAGCCAAGGGACGCAGAAATCCCTCCACGAATCGACCGTGGCCGCCACCTCATCGAGGATGCTTTCAAAGCAATAAGGGTGCTCATGCCGACATGGATGCAGCACAAGGAGGAGAGGGTAGGGAGGAACTGACGAGGTATGCCGATTACGCGCCTCCAGATCTCGTGGCGCGGTGCGCCCCATGCCGCAGAACCTCGCCATGCTCGTAGCTCCCCATGCTCTAGTGACGGCGGGAAGTGGGGAGGCGCCCAGGAGCATAGCATATTATATGATCATACAGATAGGAACATGCAAACTATCATGTTCTAGCTTTTAGTCATAATATAATCTCATGTTCATAGGAAGCTGCAAACAGTGGAACCAAAAGGTTACTTAATTTAATTACATCAATGTTGAAGCTTGATATTCTTTTACATGAGTTCAGCTTTGTAGCGTTTATACCATGAGAACCATCCTTACCCCCAAAACAACGCCATTGGTATCTCAAAGATCATGGTTATAAACAAAGTGTTCTAATCAGTAACTTTGAGCACCGAAAACAATTTAAGTCAATCAATAACTCCAATGGAGATGGTTTCATGTTTTATAGTTAACTTTTGAGTTTTGGTAAAAGCAAAATATTTCGTAAAGAACTGCTACAAAAGGAGCAGACAATATTAGACACATTTCATTACCTGCAATATAAGATAAACAATTATGTGCATTCAGCATGGCCAAAAACAATCTTAATTGAAATTTTGGGTGTTAGGGGAAAAACATTTAGCTATCAGATAGATGAAAAGGAGGTAAAAGTAATTAAACAAAGGAAAAATAAAAAGTGACACTGCTTGTTTGAAAAAAGGCGTCTGTTTGTAGACCATATATTTGTGCACCACTATATATGAAAAGGCAAAGCTAGGTGCAGCAAGTAATGGTCATAGTAGCATAATTATGTGTGTTGCGCAAATTAATTACCCATTCTATTGCGACGAAGGGAACCGCTGGTAACATGGAGACAAAAGAATCTTTTTTTTCTTTAGAAATATAATCTTACCATGTTCATGTATAAGAACTGCATACACAGTTTGAGGTAGGAAACATTTGGCAACAGGTTACAGAACTATGCAGTGAACCACAGAGAAATATATTTAGAGTTTTTTTTTTTTAGCAAACAAAATCTTCCAATTACTGAACCATGTATGAAACTGAAAGAGATCATCGAACCATATACAAAATCTTCTTTTTTGTAGAAACAGGAAAATAATGATGATATGTCTGCCTAAGTCCTAATTAGCAAACCATCGAACCATGAAATTAATGAAACTGAAATATGCGGCTCATGTTGATGAGATTAGTCATGGCTGAAATTAACGAAGCTCAATATGTTACTTTGTTCAATGTTACCTAATGCTTTATGGTTATTAGAAATTTGCTAATAGATAGCAATGATAAAATTTCCTCTGTTAATGATTTACATGAGTGTGTCCGCATAGAGCCTTTGTCTGCACCTGAAGAAACAATTTCATAGATGTGCAATTGATCGGATAATGAATGGAAGGAACGGAACCGATGCAGAATCAGCGAGCATAGCACTTTGGGCATTTCATCGAGCACTAAGAAGAAAGGAAATAGCAGGTTGGGGCCTTACGATGCACAAAAACGAAAGGGACTTTGAGAGATGCAGCAGCAGCCCAAGTATGCTAAGATTGAAAGTCAAGAGAGGGGAAAGTAGCAGCTTACGTCGTCGTGGGAGGCATGATCGGAGCCCCGATGTCAGTCACGCCGTCTAGGGAAGCGGTCCCTGGCGTTGCTGTCCATGCGCCGGCCGGCTCCGATGCGGGCGCAAGCCAACGTCAGGCAGCCAGAGCTCGGGGAGAGGGAGCTGCCGAGCGTACGGCGGTGGGAGAGGCGGACTGGGCCGCGCGGCAAAGGCGGAGCGACGGGCTGGTGGCACCGGTGACGTGCGCCGGAGGAAGCTTGGGCGGGTGTGAGTGGTGGCGGCGCGGAGTCGTACGTCTACGGCCGCGGCGCGGAGAGGAGGCGGAAGGACGGAGGGGTACGGAGGGGTAGGAGACGCATGCGGAGAGGACGGAGAGGATTGAGGCGGGGACGTGCTTGTCTCGGTGGCGGCGGCGGAAAGGAGACGGGGACGGAGACCCGAGCAATCGAGGGTTTGGGCGTGCTTGCCGGGCCGCCATGCCGCGCCCCTCGCGCCACCGCACCTAGCCGCACCGTCGGGCAGGGGCACGCCGGGTCTGGGCGGCGCACCCGCGCAGCTGCGCCGGGGTGGGGCGCTCGCCTGCGCCGCCGGCCAGGGGCGCGCCGGGTCTGGGCGGCGCATAGGGCGCTCATCCCGCGCCGCCGCTGGGGCCGTCGCCATGCCGCGTGCTCGCCCCAGCATCACCGCCCCCGCCGCGCCACCTCCGCATGGGGGCCTACAGGCCACGACGCCGGCGCGATGTGGCGGCGCCGCGCCACCGCCCTGCCGTGCAGCCGAGAGAATGGGGAGGGAGCACAGCCGGAGACAGCCGCCGCCGAGAGACGCGCGAGAGGGAGCTGCGGATGTGGACGCGCGCGAGCTAGGGTTGGAACCGATATATATTGGGTGTGGAGGAGGCAGCAGGACCGTCGATCGTGAAATCCAACGGCCAGAACATTTTTTTGGACTGACGTGGATGCCCTGGCAGTGGGTTTTCTCCACACCCAATCTTCTCTTTAAATATCTTTTTTGCTGCAAAATAATGGGACAGCGAAGTTTAGAGGTTCCTAAATAACTAGCATCATGTTTCTTATGCAGAATATCGTTGGATCTCAGTGCGATGCCAGATGACATTTCGGTCGAAATTCTTTCATTTGTGACAACTAGGTAAATGCCCGCACAGAATCTTAATACATATACTACGATAACATATGTATAAGCATGAAAAAATGTCATTCAAGAACATTTTTTATTAAAAAAAATAAATATTAATACGAGATAATCATTTTAGAAGTATTACAGCCTGCATGTTACAATAATATATACTATGTACATTCAATCAATAACATGTGAACAAGACAACTACTTGTCTCTCGTTTCTTCCCGATTTCCTCTATTACCAATATCTAGTAACCATGGCAAGGCAAATTTATAGAAAGGCCTCATAATCCCAATCTCAAAGACTTCATCCAATCCAAGTGACAATCCATTACACTATAATCAAGCTTCGAAGCAACTGTTAGAAGAAAAATAATAAAGTCACATTAGTAGTTTACTACATGATTCTGGAAAACAATATACCAAAGGTTCAGCAAGTTTTTGAAATTACTTGGTTTTGATTTGATTTTTTAATAGCATGTGCAGATAATAAACAATGGAACTCCTGATTTTTATAATAATGTTCACCAGAGATATCCTGCAGTGTTATTGTTATTATCGCCAGTACCACTTGTCTTAAAGAATATTTATTTTATTGCTGCAATTGTAGGACCATGTTGTATAAAATGCATGCTGTTTGTCATAACTCACAACTTCACAAGCACAAAATATGGAATACCTAACACCCTACTGTATTATGCGTTGATAGGAATCGATATGATATTAAAAGCATGTAAAAACATCACAGAAAAAAAAGGTTATGCTCAAGCTAATTAAAAAGACAGCAGGAAGATGGTCATGCACAGTAAATCACATGATTCCTGTCTTCATTCCACAGGAGGTGTTGCTCTTGATAAATGAAAGCACACGCACCTGAATGGTTTCCTGAAATGAATGGTTTCCTGAAAATGATAGTGAAAGCTTGTTCTTCATTTCCTTCTCAAGAAAGTTGACAGCCTCCCTATCCCTTTGGCCAGCACTTGCTGCCTGAGAAAAAAATGCATGGGAGAAGTCATGTCTCATATATAATGTATTCCAAAATGATGCAGGTAAAATGGGATGATATATGTAAGTTTATCTATCAAGAATGGTTATCGAGGTTATAAAAGTTTCTACAGAATTTATAAATAAACATTGTCTTATCTCGCAGACATGAAAATCATTAAGAGAAACAGTTAAATTGCATTATGAGTTGGATGAACCAAGGGAGTCAGTGAGTAGCTCAATTTCCTTGAATAATAAATACCTTGTGACTGAAGAAATACCCAGCAGGATCACATGTAAAATGTTCTGAGTTCTTCACCAATGCCCAAAATCATAGCAACTGCATAGAAGCATACAAGGGCGGTCTAAGCATTAAGATAGTAAAACTTGGCTACAGGTTCCACCATTCCCATTTTGTTGTGGGGAAGGAACACCACTCTCAAATATGTAAGTCTCATTGCACTAACCAACTCCAGAAGGTCTCTTGCCACCATACTGGGTCCAGATCTGTGCTCGACCGCAATCCCGTGAAGAAACAAGTATATGCAGTTGGTTACATGCAGAAGACCCCCGTTTAAATACAGATGCTAGAAAACAGACCAAACCATATTGACAGGTTTCTCTCATTCCCATAAAATTTTATTGTCTAGCAAGACAGCAAACAAATATAAATTACTTGGTCAAAACACAGAGCCAGACATCACATCAGGTGCTATACATGATGGCAAATGATAATGGTGAAACAGACTAAATCATTCCTCGTGAAGGCGTTACAATAGCCCATGGTAGATTCAAAAAAAAAAACTTGTTGGTCTGTGAGCAGAGTGGAGCACAGTAGCACACTATTCGCTCTGCAACAGCAGAGGTATGTCTTTGTGTATCAATAGCTACTTCCTTGCAGCAAGAAAATTAAGCTAGAGGAAACACCATCACGTCTTGCATCAATAGTTGCAAATGAAAGCAGCTCAACATCAATATATAGTACCCCTAGTGCCATTTACTCATCAATAAATCCATTCCTCAGCAGTGTGTGAACTGAGCTAACTCTAATAGAAACACAAAAGAAATATGTTTTTTTTTTTTAATTAAAGGGCAAACACCCCTGTCATTGCATAGCAAGGACCAAGTCACATGATGAGTACTCAGGTGGATCACACCTGTCCATACAACTCTCAGATAAACTCTTAGCAAAAGGATACTCTTAGTCTCACTTAACAGCAACTAAACAAGAACACTGCCAGATAGCACTCGACCTCACTTAATTAAAGAGGCTAATAGGAGATAGCTAAACACATAACAGATACCACTATGAAACCCGCGATAGCATTCAGAAGCCACCGTCTTCCGGCATCAGGTTCATCCATTGTCTTCCGGTCATCAGCTGTCACCACCTTCAGAGAACTTCTTCAGCACTTCTTCAGGCACAAAAGAAATACGTTCTGATAAGCTGTTGACAATTCTTCGTGTTTAGGAAGTGCCCCAAAGGCCCCAAACCCGAGAAAAAGTCAATTTGATGCAGAAAATTATTGTGAATCCACCCATATAGAATGAGTTCAAAAGCATTTCTACAGAATAATTTCGTCAGTTAGGTCTTCCAGTTACAATTATTGGACGCATGTCTGCGTGAGCACAGGTATACACTACTACAGAATAATTTCGTCAGTTAGCTCTTCCAGTTGCAATTGCAAGCAGCCACTGTAAACAGAAAAATCACGATGTGCAGACCAATCTAAAAATATAGGGCAGACACTTATTATGACTCAGATCCATTCTCACTCACCAACGAAAGCGACATCAGTCAGTGACAACTCATACTGTGATTCGCAATGTGGCCTCATTTCCAAGTAAACAAATCAAGGGTAGGTGAACGGTGAACCGTGTACCTAGAGGCAGGGGCAACTCGGGCTGGTAGAGATCACACTTCTTCTGAACTTCCGAAAGCTCACGCGGCGCGCCATTGGTGTGGGCTACAACCTGTCGCCGGTGGTTGGGCTTCGGCGTGGCGCGCTCGTCAATGAAGAGGAGCAGGAGGACCCGGCGGCGTGGCGGCTTCCGTCGTAGAGCAGGCACGGCGACTGGCCGGGCACGGCTCCTCGCAAATCTCGGCAGTGTAGTAGGCGGTGGTGTGGGCTTCGCCGTGGAGCAGGCGGACCGGACAGCGTGGTAGCATCCGGTGGAGAGGAGGTAGACCATTCGGCGTGGGCGCTCAGCGGAAGGGGCGGCGGGGACGGCGTCGTAGCAGGGGCGGCGGGGCGGTGGTTCCGCGGGCGGACGGGGCGGCGGTTCTGATAGGGAACGGCTTCGACGGGGCGGCGGGGCCAGCGTCGGAGCGGATGGCGGCGTCGGAGGTTGGAGGGACCGGGGGTCCTTGGGGCGTGTGCGTGAGCGCCGCGGGGAACCTCAGAGCGTGCGGTTCTCATCTGACGGCAACCGCTCGTGTGCGTGGGCCGCGGGGAGCCAGGGAGCGCGCGGTAGGAGCATAAAACATTCCCCCAATTTTTTTTTTTTGACTGCTCCAAATAATTAATTCATGTTACACATACCAGACTGACTACTTTTCTTTCATAATAAAAAAAAAAAACATGATTGAGGAGCAAATTGTCCAGCTTGATTGGCCTAATCCATGAGCATTAGATGTACACTTGTAGTCAACCTATTAATAATCCGTAGGTTACATCCATGGTAATTCAAAGTCGTGTAAATTTTCTTCCTTATCTATAGTATGGGCCATCCTTGTAAGTTGTGTAAGAATGATCGGAATGTTGCAACCAACTACAGTACAGAGTGATCATATTGCCACAACCTGCACAAGAATCATGAGATAGGAGTGGATTCAGTTGAGACAAAGCATATATACTACGACGGTGATCATACTTGCAAATATCTTAGTCATCTTGGCCTTGACCAATAAAAAGAAATTAGTATGATGATTGGTTCAGACCCCGGGGAACTTGCCAAGTGCATCTTTAGTTGCTTGTGAACGATCAAAAATTACATGGCCAGGCAAACCCTGATTTCAGGCATTGCTTGTGATGGTTGACTGCCGATTTTTTTGTCTATTATATGAAATATTTGCTACATAATTTGGTCACATTTACTTTAGTTATTTTGTGTAAAAAAAAAAAAAAGGTGCCAAACCAGATGCCTACAAAACACAGACAACATTACTCTAGAAAACTCTCAGGTAAACATGTCAATCATATGCTAATATTTTTGTTTCAGCTTCTAGACCTATGGTTAGCTACTGACCAGCTGTCATAAGCATAATTACTAAACAATTGTTGCATATTTGAGGTGGGCTAAAGCTAACTATTTTTTTTGTTGCTTATGGTGACTGGGGAGACACAACAAAACATGTTACGAGTAGCATTATAGTAGTCCATTAAATTATATGACTAAAAACTTGACAACTTAATTAGCTGCTTCCTGTGAATTTAGACATGCGATTTAGTGAACATTGATAATGTCTGTTTTTTCAAGGAAAAACTGTGGGGAGGTCCCCACGACACTTCATTTTCTATTTATGAAAGTGTCTAACCAGAAACAAAAAAGTTAACCTAATGTCAGGCTTCAAACAAAGGGACTGCAAAAGACATTTACTTCTGAAGTTTCTAAACCAAATGTTGATCGATATGAGCATGACCAGAAACATTGATAATGTATGTTGTTGCCTTATTCTCACCGGAGCTCCAAATGATTGCCATTGGTACTGTTTCAAATGTCTCCAGCCCTACTATTGACAAATTGCAGGCTCCTATAAACGCAAGCAAACTGCAGATGTTAGAATAACCACATGGATATATGCTAGCAGAAAACCAGATGGATGCAATCATGAAAGAGGATGATTAGTAAAGTTGAATGATGAGTCCAGCTAGCTTAATATATATCAAGGCACAAACTGTGTTTAGCACATTGTGATTGCCAAAAAAAACAAAAAAAAAATGTGTGCTTATTGTACTTCAATCAATCTGTAATGAACTCGTGGTGCTCGGCCTTGCATTCAAAAGATGAAGAAAAATCTAAGAAGAACATTTTGTAGATGATCAATTGTTTTAGAAAATCAGTATTTTTTAGCAATATTTTTGGATTTAGTAACCAAAACATAACAGCCCTCTACACATTTGTCTAGCCTCAGAAATCGATAGTAGAAAGCAGTGTAGCAGCACTACACCAGCTCGCTCCTGGGCAGGTTGTACAGGCAGTGGTTGCCGACATGGGGTACGTCGGCCCTCCGAGGAAGCTGTCGACCTCGCGCAACATGGCTTTCACGGCGGCCAGGGACCTGTCCTTGGGGCAGACCGCAGAAACCGTCGACGATGTCGCCGAAGTTGATGCTGAATCTGATGCTCCTCTCGCCGTTTCATCTCTGACCGCACGCCGGAGGATGGACATGCTGTGGCGGTAATAGCGCACGGCACGCCGAGGAAGGACGGCCGTTCGGGATGGTGAGATGTCGACATACTGCACGTCCGCCATGACGGCGAACCGGCGAAGGAGAGCAGGTCCTGCCGACGGCTGGACAGTGCCGGTCTGCCGCCCCCTGCGGCTCCGCCCGACGCGACGATTCGTCCGGCTGCCGATCGTCCCTGCCTCTGTGGCACTGCCGGCCTGGCGGCGCACTGCTGGTCCCGCCCGTGCCGCGCTCGCCGTCGCGTCCCGATCGGGTGAGAAGTCGTGGATGGGCCAACAAGCTGAATTGATCTCTTAGATGGGGCTCGCCCTTGTACTCGACATTACAAGGACGCCGGGCGGCGACGGCACAACGTGCTGAGATCTTGAGCCCCGTTGTCCTCAACGATGGGCGGCAGCGTGGCGACGTGCGCGTGCTGCGGCAATGGGAGCGAGGGAGCGCCGGTTTCCTTTGACTTTCACGAAGCGAGGAGTGCCGGTTTCTGAATGTGCGGGAGGGAGAGCGAGGGAGCGCCGCCGGTTTCGTTTGGATCGTGGGAGCGAGGGTGAGGGAGCACCCCGAGAGTTTCACGTGGGGAGCGATGAAAACTGCCGGGCGGACGGAAATTAGCCGCGTAGATAACATTTGAGTCTTTTTTATTAGTAGTAAGATACTCCCTCCGTCCCGGTTTACTTGTCGTCCTAGCAGCCTCCTAAATCGCCTGGTTCAAAGCTGGATGGATGCACCTGACACCAAGTACGCTCACAGTTCAAAGTTCATTGAATGCACCTAGCAGCCCCTAAAAACGACATGCAATAGGGGACAGAGGGAGTAAGATAAGGGAGTCAACATTGACCGCCTTTCCAGCAGATAGAGACACCTGTGGGAAAACATCGACCAGCTCAGCCTTAATGCTCGTGCTCTTGGGATGCAAGTGCTAGCAAATTCAAATTATCATGAAAAATCCTGATCTCTGGAATTCAGAAGCGACAAAGTTTGTGCATAAAGTAAATGAGCTTGTGCGGCATCATAATGGTAGTGGAATCTAGGAATTCGAGGTTCAGTTCCCATTAACTTCAGCTCAGCCTCTTGACAGAGATCGCTGGGATGCGTTTGCTGCCCATTCAAAAACATGTAACTATGTAACTATGCGTTGCGCAACAAAAGTAGTAATGTAATGGGTTGCGTGTCAACAAAAATAGTCTCGTTTCACCAACAAAAGTAGTGCTGTAGTACTATTCACATTTATTTGTTGAGTAAAAAAATACATTTCGTAATGAATCTAATGATATTTATTTTATATCATAAATATAAATATTTTTTATCTATAATTAATCAAACTTGAGATACTAAACCATGTTATCTTATTGTGTTAGAATTGATAGTTTTTTTTTTTTTTTGGAACTGATGGTTCATCCGTGACGTGCATGCTATGTTGGCCATAAAACATGTAGAGCCCTACAACTTCCCTTTGAAGCATTTTGGGCGTGTGTGTTGCCCTGCATTCGGCAGGGCTAGCTGGTTGTCTTGGCTATGGCCGGCCAGAGTCTGGTCCGACCGGTACAGGTGATCGTGTTTAGTTGTTGTCTAAAAGCGAGCCGAGCCAAGATGAGAATGTGTTTGGTTTGCCGGTACTAATGAGTTCGGTGTGACCCTCGCACCTAGACAATGGTAATGTTACCCTCTCAAACGTTCCCATTGGAATTTCATCGAACACATGTAGGTTGTGGTGATGATAAGAATGAAGAAGCCCAAGACATGGCCCCCAAGAGGAACTTGAGCTCGGGCGAGGTCGCAAAGGAGAAAGGTCGCCGACCGCCGGGGGACGGGAACCGTGGGAGGAGGTTGGAGCACGTCGGGTCATCGGCGAAAGTGCGGAGGCAAGGCGAGAAGGCATGTTGGTGCCCTAGCGGCGGGGAAGACAAAGGGGTACATGGACGTGAGTAGCGCTGCCAGACGTTTTTCTGGCTGGGCCGCTTCGCGTGCCGCGGGCGCTTTGAGAGACAACGACACCGCCACTGACGATGAGGTGGCCGAAGAGGAGGCCGCACGCATTGGAGGACGTCGGGCGAGGCGACATCGCCGGCGTAGCCTTTACCATCTCCGTGTTCGGCACCGGATGTCGCCGCCTAGGTTGCGGGATCTACGCCATGGCAACTCGCGGCGCCGATTGATCAACCCGTCGGTCGGTCGTTCCGAGAACCAACGAAAGACGCGGACCAACCTTGTTCCGTGGAAGAAGGGGAGGTGATTTGGCGAGGTAACCCAATCCCTCCTATCGCGTGCCCACTCGCTTTGGTCGGACCAGCTACCAAAAAAATAGTAGAGGGGGGGGGGGGGGCTCGCTTGGGAGCCAAGCCGAGAGGTAGATTTTGCATCGCCGAGCCTGGCCGGTACTTGGGCCAACTCCACTAAACATAGGCTGTTGTAGCTGAGAGGCTCGGGCCACCCTCTTGGTCCTCTAGCAAACACGCCTTTTATTGATGTGGTAGGCTACAAATAATTGATCTGATTGCACATGTCAAATTGCAGTCCAGAAAAAAAAAAACGCATGCAAAGCTGAGAGCATCTCAAGAAGCTAGCTAAATGAGATTAGGTAGGTATGTTTTATCAAAACACCACAAAATTTCGTTCCAAGAGACTAGCTATCTCCTTCGGGCTAGCTATCCTGCTACCCATATGGGTGACACTGCTAGCTATATTTAGCTAGTCGTCCGCTAGCTATCTTGGTCTTTACATGGCGACGTGTGGGGTCACCTAATAGAGCAGGTTTTTTTGGAGTGGGGATGGGGGGGGGGGGGGGCGGTGTGAATGGAGAGGTTGTTGGATCTCACGCCTAGCTAATCTCTTGGAAATGATCTTAGTAGGTTTTCTTATCTTTGTTGTCTTTTTTTTTTTAAAGTTTTCTATTTTATAGAATGTTTAAAACAACGAATTTTAGCTATTAAGTTTAGCTATGCTGTTGGAGTTTCTCTAAGGCCGTTCGTAATGACTAGATATTTGGTTAGCTAGATCTGATGTGGCAAACAAAAAGTTGGAGAAGAGTAATGACTAGTGACGAGCAAATAGTTGATCTATTCCACGTAGCTCAAGAACATGTGAGAGAAATATATGAGCCCCGTAATGTAAAATAGTCGGTTTATTGTTTCTCACATCCACATCAGCTAGCTATTACTATTATGGTGCCCTAAGAACCCCTTTTTGTATTTATAGGGAGCCATTGGCACGCAGGTCACTGCAGTTTTGTTTGGATCTCCTCAAAACTAGAAATGCCGTATAAATTATAAAGCGAGAATACGGTAAAAAAGGAGAATTAGATGAAAACATTTTGATCCCGATTTGCAAAGGTAAAAATCACTTCAGCTATTATTTCTCACTATGAAAAAGTAAAAAAAAAAAAAAGGTGCAACATTTTTTTAGATGCAGGATATTTTTTCATTCCGACCTCTATAGCCACAAGTGGATATATATAGGCAAAACATACAAGAGTTCAAGAACCTGAGATGAGGGATTACATAATACAAGAGAAAAGGTAAAAAAAAAAAAGCAAGAAACTTTTTTCGCTCCGGACCAAACTTACATCAAACTTGTGCAGCCCAATTCTTTTGCATCACACGTCTTCTTAGAAGCTTGATCTACAGAGAAAACATCATCCCACGACGAAGCCTAGCCAGATCTGTCATGACCCAGAATGGGCCAGCCAAGACGGGCTAAAAGGGCTTTGATGCGGCGCGGCCGGCCCAAAGGGGGGCTGGGGGCGCGCGGGGCAGGGGGGCCGGCGCCCTATCGCCGCCGCCACCTCCTTCCCCTCCGTGTCCAACTCGCTTCGCCTTCAAGTTAGGATTATCTTAGGCTTTTTGGTGTGTAAAAGGAAATATTCCAATCTATAAGGAAGGCCCTTATTAGAAAATAAATAAATATTGCTTGTAAAAGGTATTCCAATCATATAAGGAAACCTTATAGAGAGATTGCTTAAATTACAAGTCCCACTAGCCGAGCTATATAAGCGGGCATGTAATCTCTTTGGGGATAAGCAAGCAATAAAAATAGTTCCTACCTATCTCGCTCTGCCCAACCGCCGCCCCCTCCTCTTCCTCGCGCCGCCCGCCCTCAGCGCCCGGCTGCCCATACATCGCACCGCGCCGCCGCACCGCCCACCCCCAGACGCCCGCCCGCCGCCATCATCACCGGTGCGCCGCCGCGCCTCCCCCTCCATCACGACTCCTCCTCTCATCCATCTGCCGTGCGCCGCCCGGTCGCCGCCGTCGGCGAAGGAACCGCAGCCGCCTATGCCACCTTCACCGCTCAACGGTCGGCGATCACGTGTCGATTCGGCCCAATCTAGCCGGGTTCGACACGCTCCAAGAGATGAAGCCGATCTGCAGAGAATCAAGCTCTGCGTGTTGTCACCACCGGTGCCGACCGCCCACAAGCGCGTCCCGGATCGCCCGGTGCCACATCCTCGGCCCGTCCCAACACCAAAGGTTTTCTTCGTCTTTGCCGTCGCGCACCCGCCAACCGCCGGACCGTCGACACCACGACCTCACCATGGCGATCGCCGAGTTGCTACCGCGCCAAGGCCCACCGCCATCTACTGGGGAGGGGGGTTGGAGCGACCCGCTCGCGCTCCATGGGCCGCCCCGACCGCAACCCAAGCCACCACCATCGGAAGCACGTTATCCACCGGGGAGGCGGCGGTTGTGCGGGGGGGATGCGAAGAGGGAGGGGGACAAAGCTGCGGTGGAAGACACAGGGGCACCGGATCCGGCCACTAGGGCACCGGATCTGGCGCCGCCATTGCCGTAGAGCCTCCCGGCGTCCGCAACCTAGGTCCGAGCCCGAAAAAGCCGGATCTTGCCACCTCCACACACCGGGGCTAGATCCACGTCGGCAAGTCTCCGGATCCATCGTGCTGGGGCGGCGGAGCAAGCCTCGACTTCGGCGGTGGCGATGACGATGACACCACAGCCCTACAGCAGCCACACGCATAGAGAGGAAAGCACCCGCCGCCCTCCCTCGCAGCCACCGGCCTCCGATGGTCTGCTGCGGCGGCGCGATGAGGAGATGCATGGCTTTAATTTGAGATGGACGAAGATAAACTTTATATTAAAGTGCTTTTCAATTTGAGTTGGACGAAGGTAAACTTTATATTAAAGTTGTACTAACTATAAATTTATAGTTGATACCTTTCCATTTAAAATCAATTACACGTCCTAAAAGAAATTGTTTAATTTGAAATCCAGTTTTTTTTTTTAAAAAAAGACTTTAAATTGTCTAAGTTGTATTATTTAGTATCCAGTACTCAAAGGGATCTGTAGTTTTTTAGCCGACTATTTTTCCATTTGAATTATTTTAGTATCCAAAGACTTTTGTTTTTAATTTCAGATTTTAAAATTCATTTTTTTTTTTTTTTTCAAAGCACCTTCGAAAACAGTCCCCTGGGCCCATGCGTCCCTTCGTCTTGCTGTCTCTCGGCCGCATAAATTCCAGGCCATCACTCCCATCAGCAACAGTCCTGGCCGATCGAACTCCATGGACTCTGCTCTGCCTCTGCCGCTGCCGCCGGATTCCTCAGGTGATCATCGTCTCCACCACTCACTCTGGGCATTCGGTACCCAAACGGATCGGTTCGGTTCTTCGGTTCTTCAGCTAATTTGGTTCCAAGCAAACATGTAACCGATCGGTTTTTAAAGGAAAACTCGGAACCGAGGTATTTCGGTTTCGGGTAATTCGGTTCGGGTTCGGTTATATCCGAATGGAACCAAATTTTTCAAAACAAAAAAAGATTCATTCAGTTCTAAATTTCAGCAGCATTTTGTCTCATTTTCATGCAGTCAACAAGGACAATTTAATGAGGAATGCAGCATAAAACAACAGTAGCACACATACATGTTATTGTTCTCTCGAATTCTAAAGCAAGCAAGCAACAAACACACTTAAACAGAAATTTCGGGTAATTTGGGTTAATTCGGTACCGAAGTCCAGGAACCGAATTGACCGAACTAATTTCGGTTCTGGAAAACTGGAACCGATCGAGGAACCGAACACGATCGGTTCGGTTAATTTCGGTTCGGTTCTCGGGTATTTCGGTTCGGTTCTCGGGTATCGGTTTTTTGTGCCCAGAGTGATCCACCACCTCCATTGTTTGCATCAAAGAGACCCGAACGAGTTAGCAAGGGAGTACTAGAAGAGAGGTTTAGGGTTTTTAACTTGTTTGCAAGGGAGTACTAGAAGTGACCCGTACGAGTGGTCTGGGCAGGGTGGGATCCGGGAAAGGGACAGAGGAAGTGGGGGGCGCTGGCGTGGGGGCGAGGGATCTACTTCTATTCAAGCTGTATATTTTAGGCACATAATGAATCGTTTTTTTTTTTTTTGATATATATATGGCCTAATGAGTCCGGTTACAAGAAGCCACATCTCAGATTCCAAGCCTGTTCTGATTCCTAAATTCGGCTTGATGAGGAACCATTGCGAGCCCTGGTTTCCGCTTTGAGGTGACGATAATGTGGGGATGGGGTTCGTTTTTTTAGGATTAAGGCCGGTTAGTTGTTGATACATCATTTCTTATAAATCATAATGCTGTGTTTTTGGGTATCAACCAAGGGAATTCCACCATTCAACACTTTTGTCAGGCAGGAAAAAGAATCAGTGAAGGCTGTTTTTTATTCACAAACTTAGTCAAGTTTAATGGATCCATCCCAGAAAATGTCAGTTCCAATTAATTTGCCTCAGCTGTTCACCAACATTTTAAAAAAAATTAAGATGTATTGTTTTTTTATCTGGTGTTAGAAAAAGAAGAGGGGAAACACAAAGTGAAAAGGCTTCTTGTGCTTGAACTCTGTTTTGAAGGGCACAACGCAATAACAACTCAATTCCACCTTTCTTCAATGCTTCTAGGCCTTAACATTAACACCGACAAGACAATTGAGTCGCCCTCATGTAGCTCAGCGTTTGTTTTCCATTTCTCAACAGGTGCCTGCATTCCACCGGACAACAGCAGGACCTCGTACAATGCCCAGCAACATGTACAGGTAGAGTTTCTTCCATTTTTCATCAAAGCTTAAGACAGTGCACTTCCATATACTAGTGAAAATTGTGTTTCTTGTATTGCAGAAGAATCAATTCTATAGCTTTTGGTTATGCTTTTGTTATAATATCTGTCTTTTGTACACCCGATGAGAAGATTCCTCCATGGTTCTTTAATAGATGTTTCATATAAGGACAATTGTGCTTTTTCTAATGCTTCAAATCATATTTGTGGTTCAGCAATACAGTTACATCTCATCCTTTATATAGAAATGATCCTAGGAGTCAGGTCTTGGTAGGACATGAAGAAGATTAGGAAGGTTAACCATTGGTTAACATTCTTTAAAGATGATAAAATATAGGAAAAAATTGTTTTCTTGTTTGGTCTAGAAGGCTTTGCTACATTTTTTTCCCTGAAACTAGAATGCTATATTGTTGTTTTTGCTGTTTATTGTTCTACTGGAAATCTAACAATACACGATTGTACTATCATTGTCTTTCCCATAATTACTGTTTATTGGTATTAATCTCCACAGATCAATGCAACATTAATATAATACTGGTAAAGTGGCATAGTTTTCCGGGTTAGGGGTTGTTTGGTTTGCTTATGGATGCCATTTTTTCCACTAATGGTAACATCTAGCAAAAGATGCAGGGTGTTTGGATCCTCTTTCCACTTAACCTTGTTGTAACAGAACCTTCCAAATTACAGGGGCCCACATGTACTAATTATCGGTTCAACGACCTTTAATAGTCACATATGTGCACCTATAACCTGAAAAGCACTATTAACTATTCCAACCCGATCCGTTACTGAGGTCATTGCAGTATTACAACAAATTTCATACATAATCGAGTAAACAAATGGAAGGTTTATATATTACAATAATTTTACAACCATTTATTTAAAACCAGTTTTACAAAATAAAAGTAGGAGTAGCGGAAAGTTTATTACATATATGACACTAACGGACCACGCCCACGGGTCTCACTTCTCAATCATCCTCACTATCTTCCTGATGAATCGTCATGCAGCACGGTCCGGTGCAGACATGACTTCCTGGTCCTGCAACATGGGTCAACAAACCCTGAGTACGGGAGTACTCAACAAGACTTACCCGACTAAAGAAAATAGGAGAAGACTCAGGAATGCTGGTCTAATAGGATTCAAGGTAAGGCTTAGCAAGAAGCAAGGACTCTTTTTGCAGAAAAGCTTACTAGTAGTGAATCCTTACTTTCAACATTTTAATCCCAATATAGTTTCTCACCTATTCTAGGTGATCTTACACTAGAGCACACACTTATAGATATTCCATCACTTATTCCATCTCTTCATAGTTCCATACTTTAACTACGATGTAAGGGGGAAACCAAGTCTCCATATCCGAGAAGCACGGCGATTTCGAAATCGATTAACCCAGCTGGGGAGTTCTTTCCACACGACATATGTAGCACTTAAGCTTGCATATATCAACCCTTTCTTGGATACTCAAAAGCGGAACCGCGTCCCCACGCCACCCGAGAATACCGTACACCTCCAATCCGGGACTTTAACCCACGAGGGGTAACATGTACTCCCGCCATCTCTCCACTCCCGGTCTTGGCGGTTGTGCGTTTCCGATTTGACACCCCCAAGATTAGGCTTACCGGAGTATGTGTCCGAACTAGTTTCGACGCCTGGGGCGACGCCCAGACAGACGTGCCATTGGTCCAAGACCTCAGGCGCAGATTGCGTTCCATAGTCTCGGTCCACATTGCTTACAACGAACGGTCCTTAATCGACAAGCCGGAAATACTACACTGTGACTCCATTCTCAGTGCAAATTACCCGACCGGTCTTAACTTCAACACCATATCCCAGTATGGTTTCATCATATAGCATCCTTTCTCATCAAATGCCCCTTCGGGCTATCACAAGGGACTTGTCACATTTTGACTCAAAAGTCTAACTAATATAGCAAAGCTAAGCGTTCTAGCATTTTACCAAAACGGCTATCAAGGTAGGTATCGAAATAATCAAGGATGGATAATGCATCAATTAGGTTGTCACTCAACTCCTATCACCTAATGCAAAGCATAAAGCAAAGGTGATATAAAGCTTTGTAAAACACAAGGAAATGTTTAAATGAACCGGGGCTTGCCTTGATCAAAGAAGTAACTTGACTCGGACGACGGATCACGATACTCAGAATTCGGATCAACAAGAAAACCCTCTTCGGAAGCTTGATCGACGATCTCTCGATCACCTTCGTTCACTATACGAAAGAATAACATATGCTTTACATGATGCCATGTATATAAACATGATGCGCGAGAGTGCATGAAACGATAAACACTTGAGTATAACTTTTTCTTCACGATAAAGTTGCAACCTAACAAAACCAACTTGATGAACTACTCTACGAGATATCATCACCATTGCCTAAGGAGTTCTCAAGGACCACTTGATAACGACATGGTTTAGGGTTCACAAAACAACCCAAAATCTACCCAAAACCCTAAGTTAGAAAGCATTAAATAAATTGTTTAACACATAAAATGATAGGGCATGAAATAATAAAAATTTTAACTTTCTCAAAACAAGCTCAAAATTTTTGTACAGGTAGATCATGTCATAAAACAGCACTGAAATAATTTTCATGATTTTTGGATAAATAAAATAATTATTAAAAATCAAGGAAGATGCATTTTTCAATTAAATTTTGTATTTTTAAATCATGCCAAAAGTATTCAAAATTCAAGTTTCATAATTTTCCTGGATAGACATACCCATGGGAAGGCTACACAAAAATTTTTCAGAATTTTTGAGCTAGTATTTGATTTTATATGAAATTTGGAAAATCGAGACACTATTCAAATAAATGAAATTGAATAAAACATTTGATAAATGAAAAATGGGTTTTGGGCTGAATTCGCCTGTTATTGTGCGTGACCCGATTACTGTTCACGGCCCACAAGGAACGATGTGAACGGACCGCCCTGTGGTGGAACGATGTTGGGCCGCCCGGTGTGAACAGGTCCGCCCGACATCGCATTCACGCGTGCCAGCCTTGGCGTGCTCACCGATGGCGGTGGTCTTGCGGCGGGCGCGCGGCCGTGTTCCGGCGCCGGTGGTGGTCTAAAAGAAGAAACGGAAAGCGAAGGATGGCTAGGAGCTCACCACGATCCCGGGACGAGGCGTGGTTACGGGCGGAGTTAAGTCGGAGAGGGGTCATCGGCGGCGGCAAAGCAAGAACGGCGGCGACAAGAACGGCGTTCCGACACGTCGAGGCCGTCGGAAGAAAAAACGTGAGCCGACCATGTCGGGACAACAAGAGGAAGCTAAAGCACCGGATAGTTTTCCAAGAGGCTCACCGGAGTCTGGCGGCGACGTGAGGTCGAGCGGCGGGCCGGCCGCAACCGGGGGGGAAGATGAGCCCACGGCGACGATTCCCGGCGGCGAAAGGGAGCGGGCCGGGCTCTAAAGGGAGATAGGGAAGGCGGCGGCTGCTGGGTAGAGGGTTGGATGAAAAACGGCACGGCGGCGACGACGAAAGGCGGCGGCGACGGCGGCGATTCGGCGGCGGGAGGGATTGGGAAAAAGGAAAACGACGGCGATGGAGGGCCATTTATAGGCATGGAGAGGTCGAGGAGGTGGGCGGAGGGGTCGCGAGGCCTCCAGGTGGTCGGCGTCGCCGCGACCGCCCGGTGGACGGCGGCGCGATCCTTGACGCCGGCGGTGGCAGTGAGGGGTTGGTCGGGTTACTGTTCATCCTAAACCCTAACTCTGAAATTTTCAAATTACTCCCAAATTTTGAACTGAACTCAAAATTTTCCAAAAAGTAACTCCCCTTAATTTTTCAAGATCTACAATTTTCACAATTGGAGCATTTTCAAAATCTGCCTAGAAATATGACTTTTTGAAATGCAGTCCCAAATTTTGAAATTTGAATTCAAAATTACTTTTAAAATCATGTAACAACTTGAAAAACTTTGTACATGACTTTTGTTCAACAAGATCTACAAACTAACTTTTGAAAGTTTTCTCAAATTTTGCTTAAATTTTGAAATATAGAAAAGGGGGCAATTAGGGTTTTGATAAAATTCAAAATTGCTTCAAAATTTTGAACTAAACTTTGAAAACTCAAAATACCAACTTTGCTCAACTTTGAAAACTCTACCTTTTCCCTTTTGTGACCACCCTCAAATTCTTGATAAATTTTGAAATAAATAAAAGGGGACAAATTAGGGTTTAGAAAGCCGGGGTTTCCGACAACGGGGATAGTTTCCTGAATACGATTCTTCTCGCGTCTTTTTCGACCGACAAAGCAACTAAACATAAAATAAACTTATTTTAGTTCAATGCAACATAGGGTGGGCTAAACATTCATGCTTTGCAATGATCATGATGACATGTCGGGGTTTTAGTGAAAGTAACACCGGGGTGTTACACTTGTGCTTTGTCTTGCCGATTGGTTCAGGGGAAGAATTCGAACCATTATGCAAATCAAACAGAAGGATATTTATTTTTGTACCTTTAGGAAATATATTCTTCTCTGTAGAGGCTTATATGCTTGACATTGTACACAACGATTCCTTAACACCTATAAATCTATTTTATGTGCGTAATCGATAGGATCAGTTCATTGCCGGATGACATTTTGATCAAAATCCTTTCGTTGATGACTATGCGTGAGAGCAAAGAAGGACTCGATGTTCTTTCCATCAGATGGAGACACCTCTGGGAATCTGTGGACCATCTCATCCTTGACATGCATACTTTTGGGATGCAAGTGCTCCCGATAACTGGAATAACAGAAGTATTGATATATGGAATTCAGAAGCTACAAAGTTTGTGTGCAAAGTGAATGAACTTTTAAGCCATCATAAGGGTGATAAACTCATGGAATTCAAGGTCCAGTTCCCATTAAGCTCGGCCCATGCTTCTGAGCTAGATCAATGGGTTGCTTGTGCAGTTGCATCCCATGCAGAAACACTCATCTTTAACCTTTGTGATGAGCATGGCAGGGTATCCACAGATCATACAGAGGCATATGTCTTCCCTTTGAAGCTGTTTTCTGATGTGGCTGGCTGTCAATTGCATGTATTGTCTCTTTACAAGTGCATTTTAAAAACAGTACCTGCAAGCCTCAGTGGATTTTCTTATCTGAATTCCCTGTCACTCTGCCGTGTGCATGTGGTTGATGAGGTTCTTCTGAGAATCATGTTTAGCTGTAATGCTCTCTGCTATTTGTATCTGATAGCATGCTTTAAATTGATTGATTTGAGAGTTTGTCATGCACAATTGGTGGGCTTGGAAGTTCATTACTGCAGGAGATTAAGAAGTATCAGTATTCATGCTGAAAAGATGGAGAGTTTCTCATACAAGGGTCGAAAATCAGTAGATATTGAGTATGAGTGCACGCCAGTTCTTTGCAAGCTAAGGGCTTGTTTCAAGATTACGGAACACACTTTGGATTTCTTAGATAAATTTCCTAATAAGCTCAAAATGCTGACATTGCAGTTTCCATCACGTAGGCAGGTATGTAAGAAACCATCATGTGTGGTCGCATAACATCTGTAGAATTTTTGTTCTTGCTAAAGCAGTCTCTGTTTCTCTCTATTTCATTTTTGGGCTATCTGCAGGTATCTCGTGTACTACAACACAACAGAAGGTTCGCTGTTTTGAAGGAAGTTACATTGTGTATACCATCTTGGAGAAAGAGAATTCGTATTGTGGCTCATGTCCTTCAGGCTGCTCCTTTAGTTGAAACACTTAATCTTGAGGTATATAAGTTGGACTTGGACTTAAATAATCGGATTTCATACTTTTCCCATTCCATTGATGGTCCCACTACCTGAGCGGTCACAGTTCTGTTATCATGTACTCCCTCTGTCCCAGTATATTTGACGTTCTAGAATTGTCCCGTGTACCAATGCAAATGGAGAAAGACTCTGTTACCCCTACGGAATCTTTTCTGGCGAACCTCCAACAGCAGCAGCATGCATCTCTGGCTACGAGCCTCCTCTCACAGCCTCTCACAGCGTGCGTTTCTTTTCATTTTAATATTCGAAGTGGATGGCATGGCTGATGGATGACCGGTGGTGGAGTAGGCGCTGTAGTGGCAGAGTAGCTCTGCAGTACCTAAAACGTCTTTCTTTCTGAAACTTTTTCAAACTCCAGAACGTCAATTATATTGGGACGGAGGGAGTATATTTTCAAGTTTACAATAATTTTCTACAAATTTGAACTTTGAACATTTGTCGCTGGGTACTTGTTAGTATGGCAGAAAGAACCCTGCTTGTTGCTATACATAGATATGTCGCTCTTGTTTTATACCCACTTGTAAACAATATAATCATAGCTATATATCTGATACCTTTTCAAGCTAGTGTTGAAGCCATTATCTTCGTCTTTCTTTCTAAAACTTTTTCAAACTCCAGAACGTCAATTATATTGGGACGGAGGGAGTATATTTTCAAGTTTACAATAATTTTCTACAAATTTGAACTTTGAACATTTGTCGCTGGGTACTTGTTAGTATGGCAGAAAGAACCCTGCTTGTTGCTATACATAGATATGTCGCTCTTGTTTTATACCCACTTGTAAACAATATAATCATAGCTATATATCTGATACCTTTTCAAGCTAGTGTTGAAGCCATTATCTTTTTGTCTTCTACTGGTTCAAGCTGGTTAATTTACTTGCAGGTTTATGGTTACCGGCGACCACTGAATATGATGAATATTAGATGGCCCAAGTATTTTACAGCTGCAAGTCTCCAGACTATTAGGATCAAAGGGTTTAGTGGGGAACCAGAATTGGTGCAACTCTTGCTGTTTCTGTTAAGGAGGTCACCTGTGCTGCAGACACTTCTAATCGACACACATAGTGTCATCTGGCATGGAGGCTTCGGCATATTGGAAAGCCAGAGGTCTAAAGATGCTATGAGGTGCAGTTATGGAATAGAGGTGGCCCAGACACACCTGGCTCCTAATGTTCCATCTACCGTGAAGCTCACGTTATGTTATGGCCATGGTGGGCTCCGGCCCCCTCTTTTTGCCGTGGATGAATTTTCACTGTGAGACTACATGCTGGTAGCTGATGGAGAAATGCTGGTGGAGATTTTGTAAGCTGAACTCTGTACTTTGGAATGATGCTATACCTGTTGATTCCATTGACTGCTATGTTTTGTGATGTGTTGGATGCCTCGTTCAATTCCCTGTGATGCAGAAGTATATTTCTGTTTCCATTCCACAAGCATATAGTTAAGTTTTATGGGTTACTCAGAATGCAATAACATGCACCATTACTTGCGCTTCAGATCAGCTGTCCATCATAAAAAAAAACGCCACGCTATGCAGAAAATAGGAACACAAAGCTAAAATGCCTCTCGTGCCTTACCTAAGCATTTCAAGGGTATAATATGACACTGCAATTGCACCTTTTCATCTTTGATTGCATTGACCAAGCACACTGAACATTCGTAACAATCTTTGGCCACTGAAGTTTGTTCGACATGGTGATCATTTGAACCCTATACCAAGGAAGGTGCAACGTTGTTTGAATTTTCGTATTAATTAAGGTCCGTTCAACAAGTGATTCGATGCAGACATGGTGTAAAGCAAAAGTTTATTAAGAGTACTTAAAAATTCTTCACCTTATTTTTATACCTAATCGTAACCAACAAACTTGAATCCTATTATCGGTATTCATCGGTTTATATGACAGACTGGTTCTTAATGTCCTATAAACTTGAAGACTTGGTTTTGTACAGTGCTTTGAAGTACAAGAGTATTATCACGTAAAAGACTCCAGAGGGCAAACTCAGCATCAGTCTCTAGTGCCCTGATGCGTTGATGAAGACAATAATAGGAATTTTAAAGTTAAGGAGAAATTAGCCGTTAAGCTGTCATTTTTTAGCAAGCAGGGATCCACTGAAACCTTTTGTTTTTTCACAAAACTCCCGTAGCCTTCTCGGTGATGGAGCAATTTTGTCTCTCTCTTTTTTTTTTTTTTGGCAAAGCTTGGGCGTTTACTGTCAATTAGTTTTAGTGTAAATAGAGGCATATCCTATGCGTCTGGTCAGAAAAAGGCCCTTAAATAATCTGTATATTTCCTACTACATCAGTGTATTATTACAAGTCTGATGAAAATGTGTTCCACATGGCACGCTGCTATGCTCTGGTGGCTCTAGTTTTTGCTAATTTCAAAATTCAAATTTTGTTCGCGTGGGTTTTGTCATGGTCTCACTGGCCACCGGCTCACTGCACTTGTTCAACCAAATTGGCTCCTCACACTGCACAATGAACTGTATCGACGTGTGTGAACTCTTGCTGGGTGGCCGACGCGTGGGCCTTGGTCCTGGGCCCACGAGTGCCTACACCTCTGTCGACGGATTATCGGCGATAGCCCAGCAGGGGTGTACCCAGCTAGTAGTTTCGAGCGGTAGAGAGGTGCGCTAGGCGACTAACGGGATGTTAAGCAGAACGAGCGAAGGGACAAACACACGAGTTTACCCAGGTTCGGCCGCCTTGATGGCGTAAAACCTACGTCCTGCTTAGATTGTATTGATTGATTGATTGTTTGATGTCCCTCGAGGGGGATCCCTGCTCACCTTATATAGTCCGGGGAGCAGGGTTACAGGTCGGATCCTAGCCGACAAGATCTATCCTGATCGGTTATAATAGGGAAGTTTGTAGTGATTACAATAGAGCTATACAAGGAAATTATCTTGGCGACCACGTTTGCTCCGTGATCCCCGATGACCGCCATCTTGTGACGCCAAGGAGCTTCGATCCTGTCGTCCTGGGCCGGCCCGGAAGGCTCGGCCAAAGTGGGCCATGAGGGGATAGGGGTTCATCCCCCCACAGCTAGTCCCCGAGCACGCTGCGTGCTGCAGGTGAAGGAGTCTTGATGCTTCGACCATCGGGAGGTGTTGTCGACCGGTCTTGGTACAGTGTCGACCAGGCTAGTTTAAACGTCGACTAGCCCGGGACAACTCGACCAGCCGCCTGCGTACTTGTAGCTTCTTCCCATTGCTTCCGACCAGTCTAGTCTTGACAAGTCCGCCTGCTGGATGCTGGGTGCTCTAATGAAAAAAATCTTTTTCCATTTGGCGAAGTGTGCTCACGTTGAGTGGTGAGCACTCATAAAGCTGGAAAAATGAGCACGATTCACCGTAGGTGAAGTGTGCCCACTTAGTCCCCGAGCCTAGCAGTAGGTGAGTAATCACGTACTACTAGAGTCCAAGAAAAATTGTACTAGTCCCCGAGTTACCGAAGACCGAACTGGCACTGTAATCGACCAGCGAAGCTAGTCCGTCGTCGAGTCCCCGAGCAGAGTATTTTCTGCTCGAGTGGAATATCCCACGGAATCCAGCGATTATTCACCATGCGCCCCGTCACCTAACAGGAGAAAATCCCGGGTGGAAAGGCATATCGGCTGGATTTGTCTGGGAAGACGGAAAGGTACAGTATCTGGCAGGCCCGAGAATCGAGGGGATATGGGCAGAAAAAATCCGTACTTGCCCCGGATATGGATGACTTCGACGAAGGTTGGCATGCACACGCCCCGTAATCCGAACCGCGGCGTATTTGGTCAATTAATATGGAAGATTGTGTGGGGAACCGAACGGCCCGAGTAAACGAGGAGGGGACGCGTGGCAAAACCTGGACGCGCAAGACCGGGGAATGCTTTATTGCTTATTACCCCGAAAGATTACGGACCTCTTACTTTTATAGCCCGGCTAGTGGGACCTGTATCGCAAGCAATCTCTCTAAAAGGTTTTCTTATAGATTGGAATACCTTTTTACAAGCAAATATTATTTATTTTCCTAATAAGGGTCTTCCTTATAGATGGAATATTCCCTTGCACACCAAAAAGTCTAAGATAATCTTAGTGAATTTCCTCCTTTATCCGCGAATTAATTGCCAAAGAGTCCGCGGAACGGAGGCGGAGGCGGCGGCGGGCGGCGGGCGCTACCGCTCGCGGCGGCGCCGCGCTTGCCCCCCCGGGCCTCGTGGGCCTGTCCTTGTGGGCCCCTATCTCCTGGGTCATGACACAAACCATCTTTAAAAATTGATTTTTAGAGATAGTTGGGTGCTGCAAAATCATTTTTCGAGCCTCTAACGAAATCCATCTCTAAAAATGGTTTTTGAGCCGGACCATCTTTAAAGATGTAAATTCCAGTTATCTCTAGAAATCAACTTCTTGTCGTGGTTGCATTTTGGTCCACTTCGGACAATAGGTGTAGCACATAACTTTTTTATTAGAGTTGGACGAAGATAACTATTTGAAAAGATCTACAACTTTATAGTTGACAACTCTTTATTTAAAATCATTTATAAGACCCCCAAAAATTGTTTAATTTGAAATCTAATTTTTTTTTAAAAAAATGACCTCAAAAGAAAGAATCTTAATTAAAACAGAATGCTAAAGTTATGGTCGCGCAACATCTGCTCGCTCGCCGTGTCCACCGGTTGGCGCGGACAGACACACGCCCCACCACGCGATCGCACGCCTAGGCCCCACTCGTTCGTGCCCGCGCCGATAAAGAAGACGGTGACAGCTTGGGTTCAAGTGGCCTGCGCCACACCCTTCTTCCCAGCTCTGATGAGCTTATAAGAGAAGGGGTTTGGGGAATGAAGTCTCGCCATGCAACTCGTTCGTGCCCGCGCCGATAAAGAAGACGGTGACAGCTTGGGTTCAAGTGGCCTGCGCCACACCCTTCTTCCCAGCTCTGATGAGCTTATAAGAGAAGGGGTTTGGGGAATGAAGTCTCGCCATGCAATGGACGAAGACGAGGTGAGGGCGGTTTAGGGACCCTAACAGTGGTGGAGGTGGTTCGGCAGGAGTCAGGGCAACTAGTGCCAGTGCTCGCCAAACCTCACGACGACATATGGGAGGCAAAGAGGAAGAAAAAGATCGCTGGAGATGGTAGGGTCTCGCTAGAGCATGGAGGTCAGGGCACTCACACGGATCTAGAGAGGGTCAAGAGCGACATCGCCTGAGTCGGGATTGGTGAGGAGCTGAGGAGCATGAGTGGGGGTGAGGAAGAAGACATGTGCGGGCACACTCTATTAAATTCCAAAATAAAATGGTATTACACAAATGGATTTGCATTTTTTTTTTTTGTTGAATATTTTACCATTTACACCGTTAGTGTCCCAAAATTTTAATTTAAGTTTTCAGTTTTTAAATTGCATTTTTTTACTTTCAAATTAAAGTACCTTCTTTTTTTTTGAAACTAAATTAAAGTACCTTCGGCGATGAAGCTAGGAGTACCTAGTACAGTGAGCTCAATCAATGCGTGTGCCTACCTCTGCTGTGTGGCCGACTCCCGGGCCCTGGCCCTGGGCCCACATGAGTGTCTTCCTCTACACACCAAATAGCCTCACTCCTCGCGTGTCTTCCTCTGCACACCAAATAGCCTCACTCGCGTGTCTTCCCCTGCACACCAAATAGCCTCACTCCTCGCTGAGCTCTCGGTGCCCGGTGCCCCTGTCTTCCTCTGCACACCATATAGCAACGAAGGCAAGGCATCGCCAAACAGCCGAGATGGACTCTGCTTCGCCGCCGGCGGATTCCGCAGGTATCCATCTCCACCCCCTCCATTGTTATCGTTTGCTGGTGCGAATCAAAGAGCAGTAGCCATTTTACGAAATGGATGGAGAGGTTTAGTTAGGGTTTTTTAACTAGTTATAGCAATAGAGTACTAGAAGAGAACCGACCGAGCAGGCTAGGATCCGGTAGGGGACAGAGGAGGTAGGGGCGCTGGCTTGAGCGCGAGAGATTTATTTATTTACTTCTATTCAAGCTGCATTTTCTTGGACACACATAGAACAGTTTTTTCCCCTAGTATTTATACATTGCCTAATGAGCCGGGATTACAAGGAAGCTACGTCTCAGATTGCAAGCTTATTCTTGTTATTAAATTCGGGTTGGCGAACATGGAACCATTGGGGGCTCCTGTTTCAGCTTTGAGGTCTCGATAGTATGGTTGGGACTTGGTTCAATTTTTTTTACTTCTTTTAAGAATAAAGGTGTGGGTTGTTGTTGATGTATCATCTCTCATAAATCATAAGATATATATATGCTATGTTTGTGGGGGATCGACCCCAAATCGGAAGGGATTTCACCAATTTAAAACTTGGATCAGCACAGAAAAAGAATAAATGAAGGCTCAGTCTTATATTCCCAAATTTAGTCAAGTTTCGGTTGTCGACAGTTCCGCTGGGAGGTACTCCATTCAAGTTGCCTGCAAAAGGACCGAGGCTAGAAAGGAAGGCAAAAAGCAAGGTACTCCATTCATCATTCTGTTGTTTGCTATTTTAATTGTTTGCTATTTCAAAACTCTGAATTGTATGGAAACACACATACCAAATTAACCATCACCCTCTGGAAGTGCTATCACATATTCTATTTTTTCATGCTGCATTACTTCACACACGCACTAACACATCTGTTCACTGTAGGATGCTGAAGCAAGTCTTCAACCACCGCCCTTCCTGCAAGACCTTCATGCTCTGTTTGGCAAGCATAACAACGCCAACGCCAGCAACAACGTAGTTTTCCTCTCTGCAGGTGGCTTAGGTGCACAAATACCTCCCAGTTACCCTTCCAGTGCCAGTAGTTACCACTCCAGTTCTGGTTCTGGTTCCAAAAGGTCGTTCCACGGGTCTAGTGCCCGTAGTTACCACTCCGGTTGTGGTTCTGGTTCCAAAAGGTCGTCCCACGGGGTCGTGGGCCCATTAAGCCCATCAAACAAGAAGTTCTGCGACATGCTAGGAGCCATTGCTGCACAAACTGGGGGGTTAGGAGGCATTGCTGCTGCTGCACAAACCAGGGGGTTAGGAGGAGCTAGCATTGCTGCCGCTTCACAAACCGGGGGGTTAAGAGGAGCTAGCATTGCTGCTGCTGCTGCTGCTGCACAAACCGGGGGGTTAGAAGGAGCTAGCACTGGTGCTGTGCTAGGAGCTAGATATGTCGCTGCTGCTGCTCCTCTTTCACGACAAATTGCTGCTGTCCCTGCGCCTGAACTGAGTGAGTTGATGGAGATTTTAATAGCTACCCAATGCTTAGCTGAAGATTCTTTGCCAATCCCTTCTGCCTATTACTCCCGTGCGATGAAGATGATCCTGAACCCTACGGAGCGAAAGGTCTACATCTGTCTTAAGCACCAACATATGCGGATCGGTTATCTGGACTTTCTCGTCAACAACGACAAGTAGTACCTGTGCCTGTGGCTCCGTGGCTATCGTACCTGTAATATTTTTAATTTGCCGTTTTATGTAATATTTTTGAACTTGCTGCCGTACCTGTGGTATGTAATATTTTGAACTTGTTGTCTTACTTGGGTTCTAATAATATTGCTGCTATCTTGTCTTAATATAATAGCACATGTTCATACATGTTACATACAACTCACTAAATCGCGTATGACCGCCAGTTAAGCTAACTCGCGGACGATCCCCGACAAAAAGGAAACTTTCTTGTGTATGAAAGAACTCAGTCCTGCAACTTTTCTATTTTTTTTTTTTTGAAAGTTTTCTATTTTTAGTAAAAAGGATGAGTTATAAAGGTGTACATATATTTTTTTTTTTGGAAAGAGTTCATTCCTGCACAAAGCTGAGCAACTCCAACAGTTTTGCAAAATGTGGTTTGTATTCTTCAAATTTGCCAAAAACATGAAAAAAAGTGGTCTCCAACAGTTTTACATTTTGGATTGGCATTTTGGGCAACCTAGCATAAACTATCCTCAACTTGGCAAATATGCCAAGCTGGGAGGAACTTGGCAAATCCTCTCCCTTGCTTGCATGTTGCGTATTGACCGTAAAAAAATAAAATCATCTCCCTACTTGCATGATGCATGTTGCATTTTTTCTTTTGCCAAGCCAAATTTGCAAAACTATTGGAGAACCACATCTTTTTCACTTGGCATATATTTTTGTGACTTGGCAAATCATAAGTTTTGCCAAGTTCATTTTGCAAAACTGTTGGAGATGCTCTAACAATGCATATGTTTTAATGTTTATCATTATGAAAACTACAGTTTGAGCCAAATATGAGTCAAAAAAGGATGAGTCTCCTCAAACCCAAGAGTAGTAAGAGCAATAGCTAAGTAGTAGCTAGGGATCCTCGAAATGGCGCTTGAACTTTTATGAAGCATGTTCAGTACTCCGGTGTCAAAATGGGTTGAAACTTTTTGTGCAAGCATGGAGGCCTCAACCAATGTCCCAACGTCAAATCTTAGGTTTTCCTGATGAAATTAGGTGATTCTTTGTGATACAGAAGTAATGTCTCAACGTTTCCAAAAGGTGTTAGCAACCCAGGAATGACTGAAGATAGTTGTTTATACCAACTAGTATATTGCCCATGCGTTGCCACGGTTCCATTTAAGGGATCCACATAAAAACCAAATGACAATACTCTTACCATGCAAACAATATGGCGATCTTCTGAGTACAAACCAAACATTTAAAAGATAATATATGCATAAGTAACATAGCATAGATGTGGTATGTTTAAGATCCACTAAAAACATAATGATACATAGAGTTGGGGCGTGATTGGTTGCACTTTGGTGGGTGATGTGGAGGCCGTGAGCAGGCTCTTGCAAAAAACAAGTTAACTGAGTCACTGGCACAAAATGGCAGATCACATGATTCTAAATCCTAAACCTCAGTATGGCATCAACATATTTGGTTTGGTTGTGTAGTTGAAGCTCAGCAAAATCTGTTGTGCTCAGCCCTGCAACACAGACAACGGAGACTCTGTTGGGGAAACTAAATTTTGGTCACCAAACAATCAATTTAGTGTATTCAGAAATTAGAACAAAATCACAACTCAAACTGAATACAGATGATCGAATTATCCGAAGACAAAATATATGTCATATGGATATGGAATTCATATCATTGCTGGCATGGCACACCAAACAATTAATTAGCTGTTATATACAGAATATGGTAGCGCACACAGCAGGTGCGACTGCCTGTGGCTTACTTTAATTTCTTGGTAATCAAATGTCAATCATAGTTCACATGGCTACTGACCAGCATCACATGCAAAAGGCCCTCCATTTGTAAGGACAACTCCCATATAGTGGTTTGTTGCTAGATATGGAGCAAAAGATGCAAGCATGCACGTACCTCAACATGGCAAGCAGCAACACATTCTTTGTCGGTGCTGACTGCTTCTTTTACTGTATTTTTGCCATTCCCACATTCTGATGAAACCATGGCAAGCAGCAACACATGCACAACTGAAGAAAAGAAAGAGTGAAAGAGACATAATCTCTACAACATAAAAAGAACAAAGAGGAGGCATTTTTTTGGTGCGACACTTTGAGTCTGCTCAACCGCCATCCCATGCGAACCGAAGGGAGAAAATGAAACGAATCGTCCATGCGACCTAATAAAGGAAGGAATTAACCACGTAATAAAGGAAAAATTAACCATGCAATAAAGAAAGAAAAAGGAAACAAATCGTCCATGCTACCTCGTAAAGGAAGGAATAAAGGAAGGAATTAACCACACAAAGTAAAGGAAAGAATTAACCACACAATAAAGGAGGGAATTAACCATGTAATGTTGGTTGTTGCGATAAAAATAGGAAGGAAAACGTGACTCGTGCTCTTCCACCCGTTCGTAAATAGAAGGAGAAAATCTAGGAGGAAAAGAAAAATCCGACAAAGACCCATTCTCCTCTCGATCGAATGGGCTTTTTTTTTTTTTTGAGCTTCCGTGAGAGAAAATTAGGGAAACTAAAAATAAAAAAAGATCCGCATGCACCCCCCAATGCCCAAGCGAATTTAGAAGGTGCGATCAATCACGCCCTCCACACCCCGCACACAAATTTGGACAAGTGCGATCCTCTCCACCCATGCGAATTTTGGAAGGTGCGATAAATCACGCCCTCTCCACGCCCATGCAAATTTGGAAGGTGCGATCAATCACACCCTCCCCACCTGCATGTAAATTTAGAAGGTGTGATCCTCTCCACCCATGTGAACTTGAAGGTGCGATCAATCACGCCCCTCCCTACGCCCATGCAAATTTAGAAGGTGAGATCAATCATGCACTCCCCACCCGTACGCAAAATTTGGAAGGTGAGGTCTCTCCTGCCTTCCCACCAAGACGCAAATTTGGAAGGTGCGGTCTCTCTAGCCTCCGCACCTCGCACCAATGGTCAAGTATGCATACACAGGTCCTTGATAATATTATCTTAGACGAATTACGAAGAAGCCCAAAAGATAGAGTTTAAAAACCCACGATATCCATGATTGATTGTGTTACTTTCTACAAAACTTATTTAGATTAAATGTTACTTTAATATCATTATTTAATTTTATAGTATTGTTATCTTATCATGCGATCTATGTGTTTTTATATAAAATTTAGTTATCCCGTAGCAACGCACGGGCGCTAACTAGTTTATTCTATTTTCATTATTGTTCAAGGATACATGCACATAACCCAATTATTTTTTGAATTTTATTCTATCATCAAGACATCAACCACATCATGTATCTTTCTCCTCAAGTCCTCACTATCATTACATATGGGCCATTCACCCCGGCCCATCAGGCCATCCGGCCGCCAGTTACCTACTACTCGCAGTGGCTTTGGGCCGAGGATCTTGCTTTCACTATGTTCCTTCTTCTCGACAGGCGTCATGAGAGTGACGATGCAAGGCATGTCCAGGCCCGGCACCGCTCGCACGGCCCAGCAACAGTTGCCGTTTCGGCCTGGGATATAAAGCATGCCTTCGGGCCTGATGAACTGTCCGCAGTCGTGAAGGATCCGTGTCTTCTCGAACTCTCTGCACCCAAGCTTGGTAGCACGGTGTGGAGAAACCATTGCGAATGACACTACTAGCAGGAGCAGAAATGCTACTTTCCCTGTCATCATCTTCAGGGCTAATCGATCGATCTAGTAGTTTATTAGGGTTTTAAAAACTACTATGCATCTCCATTGTATGTGCTTCTATATATAATATATGGGGAAGTGGACACCCACAGGTTAATATGGATGGCTTTAATTCTTGGATATGTAAAGATAGATATCATTGAATTAATAATACTATTTTTATATATAGAAAAAGTTAGATACCATATTATAATTACTAAGGTAGCAGTAGGAGTAATACATTTATGGAGGAGTCAAAAGTTTCTTATAGCTAGGTTTAAGACATAATTTATTTATGTCAAATATGTCCTTTATATTAATTTGGTAGAATCCATACTCAAGATTGTGCTTCTCAAAATAATCAGCACTAAAAGCAGGGTTACGCCATCAATTATTATGTGGGGATCATCATGAAAATTTGGTCTGATACACTCCTTTGTTTTTGCATGCTGGTACAAATTTTCCATTATATTATTTGAGGGCGGTGCCAAAGGGGTCTAGCCTGATGGTTAGGACACTGAAAGCGGCACTCCACAGGTGAGTTAAAGTCCCGTGGGAGCGAATTTCAGGTTGTGGTAAAAAAAATCCCCTCCCCGGTCCCGTGTACCAAAGCACTAGTTAAGAGCCGCCCGTGTTCCGTAGATATCGAGCTATGGGCGACAAAGGTGTATAGGATTGAGGATCGTAGTTCACATAGTGTCGTATGGACGACAGGGTTCGAGGATTTTCTTGGTCGGAAAACCGAGGTTTCTTCTTAAGAACAATGTCGGGGGGCGGTCTTTCCCCACCCGATTGATTTTTTTATTATTTGAGGGCGGTGCAATACACTTGTGTGTGAGTCATTTAGTATGGACTAATTTCGAGTTAAATCATATGGAAGTATTCCACCCACCAACTACCATACATGCCTTTAATTCTTGAATTCTTTTGGATGTCATTTCTTTAAAATTTGCACTGTAGGGTACTCCACTACAGTTTTCTTTCAAAAAAAAAAAAGTAGATATTACTGATTTATTTATATAAAGGATATAAAATACGACCTCTATGTAGGTACTTTAAAACTTTATGGAGAAGTCAAAGGTTTCTTATAGCTAGGTTTCATATATTTATTTATGTTAAATGTGCCATTTTGTTAATTTGGTGTAATCCACACTCATGATTACGTTTTCCAAAACCAAAGAACACTAATCTACTACACCTATAAAGATAAACCCCACTAAGTATTTCTCTCAACATGCAAGACATCCACATCAACATCCACCCAACAATCCACTACAAATTGCATTTATATCCAACTAGCATATGTAATTCGATAGTTTTTTCTTCATCCACTAGCATGCATTTAGTTATCCACAAAAATAATATAAGATAGTTTCATTCATATAACTATAAACAAAAAATAACATAATTCCTTTTAAAATTATTTGTAATCCCCCGCAGTAACGCCAGCGGGTATTCATCTAGTAAAGCTCTATTTTTATCCCACAGTCTGAAGTTTAGATAGTGAAAATTGACAAGTTGAGGGCTAAACTTTAGACCACTTTTAGCTCATCTGTGAGGTCTATTGAACTAATGGTCTTTTTTTTTTTTTAGAAGAACTAATGGTCGTTTTTGTGAGGGAACTTTAGACGGTAACTTTAAGCCACCTGTTTAGAGCGTTAAGAACTAAAGTGGTACAAAATTCAGTAGTCGGAATCCAAACAGAGCTTAAAGCAGGGTACCTCGTACCCATCATTTTGTAGGATCATGATGTAAATTTAGCTTAATTGTCATATTGGCATTGAAAAATGTTTTGCATGCAGATACAATTTAGTATGATTTATTTGTGGGCGATGCAGTACTACACTTGTTTGATTGAATGTAGTATGGACTAGCATTTTTAGTCAACCCATAGGATTATTTATAGGCAGATGGGCTCGATGTACAAAATGAGAACGGGCGGTGACATTTGGAATTTTTTGTTCATCTAAATTCAGATTCTTGGTTTGGTAGGACGTCCCCTTTTTATTTCATTCTAGTAGGATTTATATCACAATTTTTTCCAATGACAGGCAACATGCACCACAAATGATAACTGTAATAGCCATCAAACCAGTATAAACAGTTATAATACTTTTTTTATTTGGAAAAGTCATGAAAAAAAATTGGGGTGAGAGAGGCTCGAACTCTCGACCTCAGGATCACTCACTTTAGCTATGAGACCTACGCGCTAGCCAACTGCGCCACCACCCCATTCATGTTATCTGAATGTAATAACACATTTTAAAGAATATAGATAAAAGTGCAGATTTGAATAATTTAAGGGATATAGTTAAACGTATATTCCAGATTAATTTAACTTATGACGCCACAATCAATCAAAAGCAGCATGTTGTTCAACATCTGATCTACAAGAATACAACTAGGATTTTGTTGTTGGATGCTCCCAGTTCCTAACAAATAAATAAATACCCAGCCTAGAAGTCCCAAAAGAAAGTTGATAAATAAAGGTACAAATTGTTCAATCTATAATATTCATTAAAGAGAAATTAAAGAAAACACCAATCGATTTCTTTTTCATTTTGCAAAGCACTATATTCTACATGAAGAATATCCATTCTAATTAACTAGTAAACATCAATTGTGCTAGCGCTCACATGGTTGTACCAGCTGCCAGGGCTGGGCATAATTCACCAAAACAAAACCCCCCAAAAAAATTGTTGTTCAGCGTCTTCCCAGTAACTTCTACCCTTGTCTATCCTATGTATCAGTATGCTTAATTAATTAACTTACGGAAACAATTAGTGTTCAGCGTCTTTGATGTATGTGAAACCATTTAATTCAAGAATCATCAAAATGCAGAAAAGAGCTATATATATAAACTAGGAACCTTCAAGGCGTTCTTCTTGGGGAATTAAGAAACAATGCAATGATTATAAGAAAAATTTCATGATATCATCTCTCGCACGATAAGGATATGAGCTTATTATAGAAAGTTAACCCCGTGCATTGATGCGGCACGCAAAAGTAAATTTAATCTAGCTAAGAGGAATTTTAAAATAATTTCTATAATGAAGTAAAGAAAAGACATCTTAATCTTGGATCTTCAACTTTTAAAAAAAAAAAAAACATAGGTCACTAACTTATGAAGGATAATACAAAAATTATCGGTTGTGGTAAGAATAGACTTGAGAAAATACTGAACCTACTAATGATTCAACATACCTTATATTTATCCGCACATTGCAAAATGAGAATTTTTAGTATTGTATATGCCTTTGATCGAACATAATATATTTTGTTATATTTCCCATAAATAATATTTTTTTTTCTTTTATTTGTATTTTTATTTTCCCTTTTTTTCTTATTCTCTTATTTTTCTTTTCTTTTCTTTTTTTGCTAGAATTCAAGGGCAAATTGCCCCGGCCTTCCGATTAAAATCAAGAGACCAAATCCAGTTTACAGCACAGGTTTCCAAAGAACTACCCAGGGACCTTTACCACCAGGTAAAATAGCCACAGATTAAGCCAAAAAACGTAAAAATATATATAGCATATATTCTCCAACAGTAAAAACGGAGCCTAAGCCAAAGCAAGGATAACATCTCCTTCAAGATCGCATCCAATTCCTTCCACCATGGTACAGCTGCCAGCTGGGGATTTATTCACATCAAATCTTGCAAGGCGTTTTCTTTTCCTTTTTTTTTTTTTTTTCTTTTTCTCTTCCCTTTTATTTCTCCCCTTTCCTCCTTATCCATTCGTCATGCCCGCTCGGGTCCCGTCGTCCCAAACCAAACCGTGGGAGCGAGGGGGGGCGTTGGCGGAGCACCGGTTGCAGCGAGGGGACGGATGGAGGCGGCGGCGGAGCACTCGGGTAGTGTCGGCGCGGGGGAGCGGCGTCGGGCGGAGAGGCAAATGGCGAGCGGCGGCGGGCTCCTCCTGTCCGTGCGAGGCCGGACGACGGTCGTGGCGCTGGCGGCGGCGCTGGCGATGTCGTCGTCCAGATGCAGCGCGGGCCTCATTGTGCGTCGGGGAGCTGGCCGTACCCGACCACCTCGTCGGGCTCTGCCTGTGCCGTCTGCGGCGGCGGGGGCGGCGGGAGAAGGACGCGCGTGGATGAAGAGAGCGGTGGAAGCGCGAAATCGTCGTCCTCCCCGTCGTCGGCATCGTCCGTGGCTTCTCCTCCCCCAACGACATCGTCCGAGAGCAGCCGCTCGCGCGCCGGAGCGTCGAGCTTGACCACGGGTCCACGGCGGGCCTGGAGGTGCTCCCGTGCTCCGCTCCCATCCTCTGCTCCCATCATATATATGCTAGCTGGCTGAAAGTAAATGCGGGTGGATAATAATTGCATTCGGCCTCTGAGCTTCGATCGCTGGTGGTGGGTGCAATTAGTGCTCTGAAGTTGCATGGACACCGTTTGGGGCATCCATGACGCGGGGCAAGGGCGGCGCATGGGCTGGCGCCGGCGATGAGCAAACGCGTGGGGGTCACGAAGAAGCCTATCGAACGGAAGTTACCACTCTACCGATCAGAGGCATGAGAATTCCTTAAGCATAAATAGTGGGAGCTCCTATATAGGAGTTTTAGATATGGAGTTAGCATACCATGGAATCAACTTCCTTCCCTGGTTCCATGTAAAATCAGAAGAGAATTTGAGCAACCAAAGTTTAAAATTTCATGCCATTCTTACATTGAAGAGGAATTAATGTTGTTCTCATAATTTGATTGCAAACTCTAGTTCCCACGCACAAAAGGAAGGATAATCCTGGTTCATATACCATCTTGTAGACGGAAATTTGCAAACTTGGGTACCATGTTTGGAGGGTGACCCAATTTTCCAAATTTCTCCTTGTAGACAAACCCAAGAAAGAAGCTACTACTAGATAAAGATACTACTAACATTATTCTTGATAACAACGATCCACAAGCATAAGCCTGAAGAACAAGACCAATAGCAAAAGCAACAAGATCGATATCCTACAAGGTCAGACACTGTACCTGTCCTAGTAATTCCCTTCTTGGTTCCGAAGACACCTTGCGCATACTGGTAATTTGAGATTCTCTGATGTACTCAGCTCACCAGCTCCTAGCCCCTCATCTACAGAGACTGCTCCCAGTGCTATAGAAAAAACACACATACAAAAATATGAGGAATCGATGGCGACAACGAATATTCAGTCCATACTGGTCAGCCATCAAGTTGCCTTCAATGCCTTACCAAACAGGTGAAACATCAGTAACTTGTTATCCAATATATGTTAGTGGTGACATGTCCACAGTAAGATTAAGGTAAATTGAAAATAGTGCAGATCTAGGAACACCGCTCATTTATATTTGTATGATGTTATGAAGTCACATTAGTATACAGGAGATGATTGAGGAACATATATCATTAAAAGGCTAGCATGATGATAATATTTGGACTCGAGAAGCTGATGTAAGTATATAACATTGTAGATAGGTTTATACGTATCCTGCTGTATATAGTATATACACATTCTAAAGATGAGTATGCTTCTCCTTTTCAATATATAGTATATGCATAAGTAGCTAATTCAAGTACGGTCCACAATAACTGAACAATGCATGAATGGGTAGGAGTATTAATCCCGTTTGTACATGAGCTTCAGAAACCACACATTGATTACAACATATTGTTCTATCCATTGCTGCCGAGCCCGTACAATATGCAGATGGCCATATTTTCATGCTTGAACAGAAGAGAATCATCTATAAAATTTATGTTTGCAACCTCCACTAGCTAATTTTCTTTACATGCAAAGACGCCACCCTCACCATCCCACTAACACCCCACAAAGATGCCACCTCATCAGCCCACTAACACTTCTTTACGCCATCGCCATCAACATGCCCCCACATGTCTATGGGCATAAAAATGTTATAATTCATGAACTAAAAAAATAAATCAAATTCTGATTGCAACATTAAATTTATTTTAATAAATCCTTTAAAATAAGATCTCACATGTATATATTTTGATAAAATTATAAGTGGGACCCATCGGTATAGAGAAAAAAGAAAAAAAAAATGAAAAAGAAAATAAAAAAGGAAAAAAAGAAGAAAGAAAAAAGAATAGGAGGGTGATAGTAATATTGTAACTCATAGAATTCTTCTTCATCATACTCAAGGCAACGCTGGGAAATCCACTAGTTTGACTACATTTTTAGTGCTCATGCATGTGCCGACATATTTAATATGATATTTTTTGAAGTTTAAATTTTGGGCATCGTCAAAAATACGGAATCATCCACAAAATACTACAAAAGTCATTGAGGCATCCTTCATGAAAAAACGTGCCTTGCCATTAAGTCTAGCTTGAGTCCAAGGAAAGGCCCTCTCTCGTCTCCTTTGGTGCGGTGAAGTCAAAATCTTTGAAAAAAACTGATGGTTCCAAGATGGAGACGAGACATATATGCCATATATGATGGTGACCCAATTTGATCTGGTCAATAGCAACGAAGTTATTTCATACCTGCTCTCGGCTCTCCTATGACCCGCTCCTTCCGCTTCTCATACAGCAGGTGATTTTTTTTTTTCAAGAAGATGGATTCTGCCATCTCTGCAGTGATCGGTGAGCTCGTCAGCCAATTCATCTCCTTCCTGAGGAGCAAGTACTCCAACAACGCAGCCTCAGAGAAGCAAAAGATGGGGAGACTGCAGCATCTTCTCCTGAGGGTTCGGACAGTCGTGGAGGAGGCGGACGGGCGGCACATCACCAACTCAGGGATGGTGGAGCAGCTGCAGGTACTCGCACACGCCATGTACCGAGGCTACCGCCTGCTAGACAGCTTGAGCTGTGGAAGGCCTAATCCTTTGTTGATGGAGGAGGTTAGCAACACATCTGCCTTGTCTTTTCAAAGTCCTCGTCCCAAACGTCGTCGTACAATTACTTTTGGAACAAAGGCCAAGGCCGCCGTTAACCTTTATCATCAGTCGTTGGATGATACACTGGATAGATTAGAAACTTGTGTTGCTCACATGGCAGAATTTGTTGTGCTTTTGGGTGGCTGTGAACGCTTATCGCGTCGACCATACGATGCACATCTTTACATCGACAATTTCATGTTTGGGCGTCATGCTGAAAAGCAAAGGCTCCTCAACTTCTTGTTGCACCAGAGTGATTCAGCTGGTTCACCGCCGCCGGTTCTTTCGGTGATCGGCCATTATTTGGTAGGAAAAAGTACTCTGGTCGCTCATGTATGCAGTGACAAAAGAGTTACTTCACACTTCTCTCTGATTTTACACTTGCATGAGGGTGATCTTTTCAGAGTAGAAGAACATGAAAGGCGAGCGGAGGGCAAGCAGGTCTTGATAGTTGTGAAGTTTGATTCAGTAGTGGATGATGAGGAGTGGGTAAAATTTTATTCGTCCGTGACAAATATGAAGAAAGGAAGTAAGGTTGTGATCATCAGCAAGCATAGAAATTTCGAAAATTTTGCAACTGTCAGGCCAATTTTTCTCAATACCCTGCCACATGAGGAGTTTAGGTACCTCTTCAAGATACTCGCATTCGGAAGCACAAACCCCATGGAACATCCACAACTGTTAACAATCGTGGATGAATTATCCAAGGAGTTGCAACTGCGGTGGTCACTTGTCACAGCAAATACGTTTGGAGAAGTCATGAGAACCCATCTTGACGCACGTTTGTGGCTTAGCATGCTATACAGGATTAGGAGAACAGCTGAGAGAAACATATCCGCTTTTGGTGCACATCCTAAAGCACTTATTGAACGGGGTCATCATATAGACTTGACAGCCCTAGAGTTAGCTCCTGGTGGTGCTCCATTTCACGTGGGGGTGCGGCCGTGCCTCAGTGAAGAAGGAACTACCAAAGGTGTCAGTTGGAGAACTTTTCGCGGATCCTACTGCTAGGCCAAAAGGGGACTTCGATTTGATTATATGGCAATCGAGGATGCCCCCTTACACTTGTTTTTCTCACTTTGTACCAAATTGTGATCAGGGCATGTATCGTGCTCAGGGCATGCATCGTGCTCTCTTGGCAGGGAGGAAACGTCGACGAGTGGAGGCTTTTACCCGTGAGCCATTATAAAAAGTTCACTCCAACCCTCAAGCCACTCATCTCGAAGTTGCATACCTACAAGCCCTTTCTTCGTTGAACTTTCGTTTTGCCGCGGAAGCCATTCCGTCCCCATTCTGTTAGCAAACTACCGTTTCCTTGGTCCGATAAGTGGGTCCCAGCATTTTTCAGTTCCAACTTTACCCTCTACCCACTCTCTCAGTAGGAGCGTTTCTTCTCAAAAAATCCCGAGACCTCTCTGTTCGCTCGCGGAGCGCGCCAGGCGCGGCGGACGGGCGGAGCGCGGCGGAACGGGCGGGCGGGCGGGCGCGGGCGGCCGGCGCGCGCGCGCGTGGCAGTCGCGGGCGGCGCGACCGGCTGACGCGGGCGGGAACGCCGGGCGCACGCATGGCTCCGGCAAAGCAACGGCGTCAGCGGGCTCGTTCCAGGCGGGCGCGTCGGCGAGCGGGCGGATGGACGCGTGGAACGGTGGGCACGGCGCGTGCGCCTTGCTGCGTGGGAGCGCGGTCGCGGCGCGCGCAGCATGCGCAGCCGGTGCGCGCGAGCGGGAACGGCGAGCGCGGCGGGCGCGCGCATGGCTCCGGGAGCGTTCCTGGCCAGGGAAGCTTTGTCCGCTCACCACGGCGGCCAGCAGCGCCCGAGCGTGCCTGCGGCAGCCCCATCCAGCACCACGCACATCCTCGCCGCACACCGTCGCAGTGGCCGCAGTGGCCGAGACAGCTCGCCGCGCGTACGCCGCGGTGGCCGGAGCCGCGCGCCGAGCGCCGCCGCGGTGGCCAGGGCCGCACGGCAACGCCGTGGCCGTGGCAGCTCGCCGCGCGTACGCCGCGGTGGCCGGGGCCACGCACCGAGCGCTGTTGCGGTGGCCGGGGCCGCTCGCCCATGGTGGGTACCGGGAGATCGACCAGCTCGAGCCGGGCTCGTCCATGGTGGCTTTGTCCATCGCATGGATCCAGACCTTGCCTAGCACGCATCGACTTCGAAGCTGCACGGCTGCGGTGCTTGGTCTGCCCAGCAGGAAAGAAACGGAGGACATGGAGCTAGCTTAGCAAGAGCATGGGAGGAAGCAAGTGAGCCACGGGACAGCTAGCTGGCCTAGCTTCGAAGTCACCATGGACGATGCGACTGCCTCCTGCCTAGCTTTGAAGATGCGACTGCCTCCTGCGCTCTGTGCTGGTGCCGGTGCCGCGCTGGACCTCCAGCCCGCCCTCCTGGACTGATTGGATAAAACAATGAGGAAGGAGATGGACTTGGGGCCCACATGTCATTGTAGTTCAGGCTGGAGGGTACTTTGGACTATTGCATGGCACTTTGACACCGTTAGCTGCAAATGGGGACGGAATGGCTTGGAGGTAAAAAACGAAGTTGAACTTGGGCCATGGGTATGCAACTTCAAATGAAATGGCCGGGGGTTGAGTGAACTTTTATAATGGCTGACGGGTAAAAAAGCCTCGAGTGCCATTATAACTTGGTACAGTACAATGCAATCTGCATCCGATATGTAGCAGGATTAATTTTATTATTATGTGATTCTGTGATCATTTTTTTTTTTCTTTTTCCACGACCATGACAGTATTTGTAACTAGTCGATCAACCGGTGTGAGTTAGAATGTTATCCTATGATAAATAAAAATTACTTATTTTTGCTTGTTCGAAAGCACTCACAATGCAAACTCTACCATGATCGTAAGCTTATTTATTACCATTATATTTATTGCACTTTTCTGATGTGGCAAAGATATTTATGAAGAGAGAGAGAGAAAAAACAAGACTCCAAGTCTTATTTGGACTCTAAGTTCACGTTATCTAAGGTAATAAATAGTTTTTAGACTCTATGGTAGAGTCCATTATAAGTGCCCTAAGGTCAAACAAATTGGTGTTGTCCGGTCGACGGTCTCATGTTGTGTCTCAATATTTTAAGATGACTTCATAGACAACTTATACGATAGCCATCGCTTAGGTTGTCTCGTTGCAATTCACAATTATTTTAATTTATATTTTGCATATAGAATAGAACTAAGTGAGATTATACGGTGCTTATAAATAATGAGAGTAGGCCATTTGGCTAAATCGGATGGTTAAGAAATGAGCCAATTATAAGGTTGCCCTGTTTTGAGGCCAATTGCTCGTTTACCTCTTTTTCTAACTTTGCATATTTGTCCCTATTTTTCAATCCAAAGCTCCTCCTTGCCCCTATTTCAATAGACTTCACCATGTCAAGTGCAAGGTAAAAATACACAAATACCCTTGGCTTCCAATCCACAGCAGCCCTCTTCATCCCACTAACGCATGGGCCTCACGTGATAGCTTCTTCTTCCTCTTCTCTTCCCCTTGCTGAGCAACAACCACCGCCGTCGGGTAGTGCGACGACATGATACGAACCGTCTCCGCCCGGCGGGGATGGACTGCTCGCCCGCCGCCATGCGACGCCCCACCTCCGCCCGCGCTGGCCCCGTGGCGCGCCTCTCCGCACGGGCATCGTCGGACTCACACACCCGCGCCTCCCTCCGCCGGCCTCGTGCCCACTCCTTCGCCGCCCGCGCCGCTGAGAGCCCGCCCATCGCGCCCTACGCTTGCCCACCACGCCTACCCGGGCCGCTCCGCCCACCCGCCGACGCCCACCCTCCGCCCCCCCCAAGAAAGAGGGGCAAATGAGCAATTGAAGCTCGGAATAGGGGGCAACCTTGCTTTGTGGTCGTATACCACGGTCACGGTTATCGGCCGCTAATGTGTGCAACGATGGCCTAGCTCAAGGGACAATGACATGGTGTTTATACTGGTTCGGGGCAAGATCGTGCACCCTAGTTTTGCAAATGGGAAAACACTAGAAATGGATGAAATATGTATGTACCTGGAGTGCAGAAGCTAAAGTAGGCAACTAGGTAATCCATAGGACCATATTCTCCTAGAATCTTGCTGCAGCTCCCCGACTTTAGATGGAGAGTAAAGGCCACCATTTGACCATATGAAAACGACTCCACCGCCAGCTCCAGCATCGGCAAAGGCAGCCACATATGCCAATCTGAAGTCTGCTGTTGGGAGCAGCATACCAAGCTCTAAGACTCTGCTCTGTACCCATCTCGCACCTTCATCAGAACCATGGTCCAACATCCTTGACCACAGGGACAGTGTGGACAGATTCCGCATGCCGGCAAATCCTAGCCCGCCATCCTCCTCCGCAGCCATTAGCACGATGTACTCGTGTTTGATGTGTTCCAGGACCCCAACTCTTGGTATGTGAATCGGAGAGATTTCCCGCGCCAGCAAATCATACTTGAGGATTGCAGGTTCTTTTCTGTTCATGGTGAAATTCATGGTGAAACACTTGAAGTAGACGGCGCTGCCTATGAGGATACAGTTCCCCGTCTCAATATAGTTATAGCGTTGGCCAGAGTAGATCGGCTCGCTCCACCTATCGGCTTCGGATGAGTAGACGGAAACGAACGTTTCCGCATGATCGTCGATGCCTACCAAGACGACCATGAAGTGGCCATGCTGGCAGTCAAAATGGTCGCAGCCGCCGTTGCCCCCAACGCCGCGGACACCTGGGCAGTTGCCGGATCCGAATTCCAGACCTTGAGACGCAGCGGACACCTGGGCAGTTTCCGCAGCTTGTCGGTGATGGGATCCCACACGAAGAGATCCTCCAGGGCGTCGGAATTGGGTCTGCAGAGAGCCACCAGGGCGTCGGAATTGGGCCAGGTGCGTGCGGAATGGAGGAGGACGCGGCCGTGGCACGAGTGCATGGCCGTCAGGTTGTGGCGGCTTGAACGATGACGTCGGCATGAAGAGGCGGTCCTGCGCCTGCGCGGTGAGGTCCCTTTGGGGGCACACGAAGCCCAGCAGCGGTGGCTTGTTCCCGTGGAACTCGCGGAACCGGCGGCGGAAACCACCCCCGCAGATGAGGCGGCACCACCGCTTGCCGACGAGCGCGGCGCGGGCGAGGCTCGCCGGGTCGTCGGGCGGGATGCAGAGGAGCACCTCTTCCAGAAGCTCCTCCATCAGCGCCGCCGCCATGACTGGCGCTTGCTTGCTGCTTTGTCGGACTATCTGACCCGGAGCCCGGCGGACTGCCGGCCGGCCGGCGGCGAGTGGGAGGGAGGAGATCTAGATCGACGGCCAAGACAAGTGGGAGGGGAAGATGATGCTCTGGCAGGTGGGGCCCAAGAACAGTGAGAGTGTAACTGAACAGCCGGATTCCAAGAGCAGCGAGCTCTGGGAATGAACGTTTTAAATAAATAATTTGGAAATGAACGTTTTTTTATAAATAATTTGGAAATGAACGTTAAACTGAACATAAATCTTGACAAGAGCATTCATTCATACTCCTCCCGTCCCACCGAGTTTGTCATCCCGGATTACGTGCCATCTTATTCGTTGTTTCGCCTTATTCAAATTTTTTACGTAAATATAATTTATTTTGTTATGACTTATTTTATCAATGAAGATACTTGAATATTGATTAATTTATTTTATAATTTACATAAATATTTTAAATAAGGCAGGATGGTCAAACATCAAGTCCAAAAGTCAAAAAACGACCAACTCAATAGAACGAGGGAGTAGCACAAAGAGGAGGATACGTCGAAGGCCACCTAGGCTGTTGTCAAGAGTTGGTGGGGAAAGCAGATGCGAACAACTGGATTAGTTTGGCTGAATTTAAATCGGCATGGCTCATGTAATGACTGTGTGATATAAACTTTATCTTGCCGATTTATCATGTTCTATAGAGATTCGAACATCATATGTTGCAATTGGTTATATAACTTTAGGGACTGGTTTATCATGTTTTTCATTTGTGGATGCAAATTGAAATGACACTCTCTTCCAATTTTTTTATTAAAATAACTTAACCGAGTGTCACCTGAATTTTTAGATGACATATTGTGTTTATCACGTATTAATATCCTTTTTGAAACATTGTAGCTACGAGTACAGGTTAACCAGAACCGCATGAATAATTTTACTGACACTACTGGAATAAAATAACACAAATTAATAAAAATCAGCATGTTGTTCAACATCTGATCTACACGACTACAACCGGATTCTGTGGTTGGATATTCCTAGTTCCTAACAAAAAAATATCCAGCCTGAAAGTGCCAAAAGAAAGTTGATAAATAAAGGTACAAGTTGATCAATCTATTATATCAATTAAAGAGAACAACAATCATTTTTTTTTTTTTGCAAAGCACTATAATCTACATGAAGAATATCCATTCTAATTAACTAATAAATAACATCAATTGTGCTACAAAACTAAAATTTAGAAGAAAGTTTGTTGGTAATCACCAACTATGAGATGCCAACTCATTATATTACATCGCTCACATGTTTTTTTTTTTTTACCAAAATATCGCTCACATGGTTGCACCCGCTACTAGGGCTGGGCACAATAAAAAAAAAAAAAAATGGGTGTTCTGTATTTGATATATGTGAAACCATTTAATTAAAGAACCCATCAAAATTCAGAAAAAAGAGCAATATATATGCATACTTTTACTTAGATTGTCAGAGCCTCCTCAGACATTCTTTCCTTGCAAACAGAGCTTTGGAATGACAAATCCATGTGTCATCTAGAAACCTGAAAAGCGGAAGGGTTCCTTGGAGTTATTCCGGAGAGGGGATCTAAACAGAGCAGCATAGCACAAATCCAACCTGCACGAAACAGCCTTGAGATTGTCAGAGCCACAGAGGTGAGCTTAGAAATTCATACTGACCAGCCTTGTTCAAAGTAAAGCACAACAACAACAACATAACCTTTTGTCCCAAGCTAGTTGGGGTAGGCTGTTCAAAGTAAAGCACATAAGCCAAAATTCTTGAGAATATAGTTGACAAAGAAACTGACTGCAGGTGAGCCTTTTCAATAACAAATTACACATCAAAACACTTTTTTAGCCACTGACCATACTTTTATTGGCAAAAAGTAATGATGATCAGAAACATTACAACTGCACATGTATTGATTGTTTCTTAAAAAATAAAAGGAATTAAGGAAGAAAATGAAAAACATTAACTGCAATATGGGGTAATATTCACCTTTGTGTGATACTAATAAAGTCCGAACTGGAAGTTCAGCAGAGTTTCAGGTTTATTATCAGCCCATCCAGATTTTCAACTTCGAGCCTTTTTCCTTATTATTTCCAGCGCAGGTCTGTTGCGATGTCTGCTGACTGCTTTCCTGATAGCAACCTCATGTTTTTCACTGCATCCCTGATTACTAGATCTAAAAGTAACTTTGGTGAGGCAGGAGAGGTTATTGATGCCAAAATCAAAACCAAGTTTCTTAATTACGTATTTGTCAACAGATGGAACCTCGAGGTCAAGTATTTCGAGCTTTGGCATTGATCCAACTTCAAATATGAGGCACATCCACAACCAAGGGCCACACTTTCGAAGCGGAAGGATTTCAAACTTTGAAATCCTTTTGTGATCCTAAGACAATCCTCAGGGCTAGTAGGATCTTCCTGCCACATGTTAAGCCAGTCCTGGGGGCTAGGATCCTCACAAACGTTATTTGAGCTGCACCACCACTTAGTTGTGGGGCTGGTTTCCAAGTGGAAGGCAAGAGAGCGGAGAGCTGGTATATCTCCAAGGATATCAAGGTCATCCTGAGTCATTGTTTCAATGCGAAAGCTTAGTTCTTGGAGATTAACAAGTGATCCCATCCAGGTTGGAACTACAGAAATTCTTCCAAGCTTCATGTCAAAATGGAGTCTTTGAAGTGCACAAGGAGCAGGATGCCAGGTATGGAGAGGGAAGCCCTTTTCGCCGATGATGTGAAGAGTAAGAGAACAAAGGTTGTGTCGTCCGCCAACATGCTAAGTGACTTTGATCAAACTATCCTGATAAGAAACTCTATCATCTCGTGTCCCATCATGATCCCAACTTATTTCCAACTCTCTGAGTTTACTTAGCGAACCAGCTCACTCAGGAAATTCATTGGGTACATACACAAATTGACATGTCTAAGTTCTTCCAAATTTTGCATTCTTCCAAATCCATTGGGCAATCTGGTGTCAAGATCAATGAACAGCCGAGCCAATTGCCGAAGTTGAATAATAGCCGAAGGTAACTCGCTCACCCAAGTGTTTCTTATATCCAATGTATCCAAACACTGGAGTTTCACAACTTGTTTTGGGAGCTCCGTGATTTCTGTATCTCTAAGGTTTAAGTATTTAAGTTGGATTAGCCTCCCTATATTTTCCAGTTGATAATTTTCTAATTCCTTACAACCTTCTAGGTCAAGCACGCGAAGAGCCTTCATATCTGAAAGAGATGGCAGTTGCTTCCCATGCCCAAAGATAGTCACTGACCTGACATGAGAAAGCACTATTGACTCTTCCAACACCAATGCTGGTGGTTCTCCATCATTACATTGGATAGATAATCTTCGGATCTTATTTTGTGGGCTTGATGTAAGTTCTCGAGAGTTTAAAAAAGTAACAAAGTTCTGCTCTGCAGACTTTGTTATTATTAGATCAAGAATCATGTCATGAACTCGACAAGTCACCACATTCCCACTATCATGATCAATGTACCATGGCTGGATCAGTCTTCTGTTGATGAGCTCATTAAAGTAACTTTCACCAATATCATGTGCATTTTGCCCATATTCTTCTTGTACAAATCCTTCAGTAATCCATCTAATTATCAAACTCTTTCTATTTATAGTGCAATCTTCTGGGAATATACTTACATAAAGAAGACAAGTTTTTAGATAATGTGGTAGATCAAAATAGCTGATAGACAGAATCTTTCTCATGACTTCTATGTCTGGATTATTCTCGAGTGTAGACCCAATAGAATTTGCCACTCTATTCCACTGATCCAATGTCAGATCTTTACTAGCTAACAAGCTTGATATAGTAATGATAGCCAATGGTAGACCACCACACTTCCTTAGAATTCTGATGGAGGCTTCTTTTAGGTGAGAAGGACATCTTTCTTCGGAACCAAAAATTCTCTTAAAAAATAATCTTTCCGAGTCATCAGCACTAAGGGGTTGCATTTCATAAATATGATCACCAGAGGATGAGCAACATGCCTTAGCCACATTGATTTTGCGTGTTGTTATGATTATTCGACTCCCATAATTATTCTGATGGAAAGCACATTTGATAAAGCTCCATGCCGACACATCCCATAAATCATCAATCACTACAAAATACCTATCAAATATAATAGTAAGCCATAAGTTAGCAAAACTAAGATGTTTTCAAGTCACAAACAAAAGTAGGTAGCCTACAAAAATATGACATTAGGGTCCTGTTTGGAACAGCTAAAATAAGTTGTTAGCTGCTAAATAAAAAAGATGCAGCTCCAAAAAAGCTCAGTGTTTATAGTTCAGCTTATGACCCATTTTGAATTATTCAACCACCCAAAACACTCAGAGACAACTAATGTTACCAACAGCCTCTAAATAGCCTCCCGTTTCTAGGGGTGGTTGGGGTTTCCATCCTGGCAATGTGATTTTCAGAGGGCTGCTGGTGTTACTAACCGCCTCTAAAAATGGAGGATATCTCCAGATGTTGCTAGTGACACCGCCAACCGTCCCTGAAAATACATTTTCATGGGTGGTCCACCTGTTGGTGCCATTTGAGTGCAGCTATGGGGTGGTTTTAGATCAAGGCGCCTCTGAGTACTGTTTCTATTTCCACGTCCAAGGCCACAAGTGCATAGGCTACATTGGCAAGCCAGTGGTTGACCCATGGCACTTAGGATAGTTTGGGAAAGGGTCTAAGCTACTGGCACGACTTGTTTCAGCAAGAGTTGGGCCATGCATGTTAAGCGCAAGTGTGCTACTAATCAAGTTCAATCGGATGACATGGTTGTCAACAGGGACAGTTCCTCATAGGGCAGATTCGATCAACTATTGACCTCTAGCGTGCCACCAAAACCATACTTGCCTCCGTCATCACTTCCCTCTCGGCTCTCGCTTTGACCCTCCACATGCCCCTGGAATAGATGACCTTCTACGGCTGGCCTGGTTGCTTCACCAGCATCCATTTGGCCTAATCCATGTCCCCATTATCCCAGTGACCTTCCATGGTAAGCCTGGCCATAACATTGCCATTCCTCTATATTACCTTGTTACGCTTTGTACCTCTATCTACGTTCTCCTTGCCCTGGTCCACGATGAACCTTTACATTCATAGAGTAGTATGATAGTTGATCGGGTTTTTTTTTTTTAGAAAAGGATGATAGTTGATCGGTTGTCTCCAGGTTTTGGTGGATCATTAGATAAGCCATCATTGTACATATAAATAGAATAGTTTAGATTTATGTTCAAGCAAGTTTGTAATAGACAGTAGTTTAGTTTTAAGTGACCCAAATAACACTCTCCTCTATAGGCCACACAAGCCATATAATCCTTTTATCAAAACAATAATTTGAGGAAACTTGTCATAAACAATGATGATTGATTATTTACCTCTTTTTCATGAGATATCCTCTCAGTTTGTTGATGAGACGCATCTCATCATCTGTTGTGTCGATGGCAGCTCCCACATCTTTAAGTAAGTCTATCAAAATTTTCTTAATGCTAGGATCTCTTGACACAGACACAAAAGCAGTGCAATCAAATTTGTCCTTGAGTTTATTGTATGCTTGCATTGCAAGAGTAGTTTTGCCCAAACCTCCAAAGCCCACTATGGCCATTATGTTTAGTTCTTGATCTTGTTTCCCATTCCTCGTAAGCCATTGTATGATTTGTTCCGTTGGGCTATCAATGCCCTCAAGCTTGTTTGTCTCAACATAGAACGCCTTGAGACGATGGTCAATTTCCACCACTGCAGGCTTGAAGGTTGAATCGTCCAGCTTGTATCTATAACGGCGAGCACTCTCCTCCACAACACGGGTTTTGAGTTCCTGGATCTGTTTGCCAATATTATGTCGAAACCACAACTTCTGTATCTTGCCTACTGTCTTCCGGACAAGGCTTGCGTTAGACTTATCATTGACCATAAAATTGTCAATACAATCCTCAATATCATAGGCTAGCTCCCGCACCTTATCCCTCCACTCCTTCACTTGCATGTCGAGATCTTCTATGTCTGCCAGCTTGAAGAGGAGCAAGTTCATGCTAGTAAGCTCATCTCTTAAGAAGATAATGTTGTGCTTTACATCTTTGAGTAGCATGTATTCCTTCTCAAGTAGAGTGGCAAGCTTGCGCAGCAGGGAATTCATCGCCCCACAAGCAGCACTCACCATGATTTTCTCCATCATTATTTCCCTTCCAGCACTTAGAATTTCTCAGTGTGTCCTGCCAAGGCAAAATGATGTGGGTTCTCTTTATTCAAGTACTTTGTTAGAAAATTAGGACCGGGACTGCCAGTGATGGATGAATAAAAAAAGTCAAAATGACTTATAATTTGGGACCGAGGAACTATATATTAACCAATCCTGTACACATTTCACAAAGTCAACGGTTGTGTTCTTTGGCCTTTTTTCTTTGTTCTTTGCCTTTTTTTGAGAGAGAGTCGGCTCTTTGCCATTTGAATGTCAGTTGCTCAGTATGCTACTCTAAATCTTTTTTATATATATATAAATCTTATATACATTCCGTTTTTATGTTTGTATTGTATTTCCTCATTGAAAAAGCCTAAAGTGCATCTATAAACATTTACTTGAAGAGTGACCGAGAAGTTACCAGCGAACATCCGTTGGCACTGCTTACGCGCGGATTTCCCCTTCATCAATCCTTTTGAATCCTCTTCAATCCCCTTTCAAACATCACCAAACCGAGCACCGCCTTAGGATGCATTCCCAATCCCAGATCCGGATGGGGTCAAGCCGTCGTCAAGGGCCTGCGGAGTCTCCGGACGATAGATCATAGATGTGGTGAGCACGACTGCGGAGATGATATTACGGAAGATAGAAGAACTGAAGAAGGAAGACGATTAGGTCCTTACCGGTTACCACTGACTGGAACTGAAGGGATGAACGGAGAGGGGCACAGCCCCAAGCTAGAGGAAGCAACCAGCTGCTCAAGCACAGCACCAAGCAGAGTAAGCAACCTGCTGCTCAAGGGAAGGAAGCCGTAATGGAGATCTGGTGTTGGTGTAGTCGGGTGCTACTGAAATCAGGTGGGTAATAGACACTAGATCTGAGAAACGACCTTCATTTTGAGACGCACGGAGTATTAGACAAAGTCAAGTCTACGTGGTGACACATTCTCCTTATCACCAACCCGTTAGTTCTGAGAAGCTTCAAAGAAACGCGTAAAGTAGACTACTGCCACTAGCAGAGCAAGGCCACGTTTAGATGGCTAAATTTTAGCAAAAATAACTGTTGGAACTCCCTCAGATCACTTCGCATAGCAGACTTTAGTTTGTTTGTAGTAAATATTATCCAACCGTGGGTTAAGCCAAAAGATTAGCCTCCGTAATGTACAACAAAAACTGTGTAATTAGTTATTTTTTTACCTACATTTACTGCTCCCGAACATACGTCTTTTGGTGTATTTAATGTGATGTGATGGAGAGAGAGTTGAAAAAGTTGCAACTTTTGGGATAAAATTTAGCCATCTAAACGAGGCCCAAGTCAAAAGTCTTCTCCTTCATCACCAACCGTTAGTTCTGAGAAACTTCAACGAAACGCGTCAAGTAGACTACTGTCATTACCAGAGCAAGTCAACTTTTTACTAAGCTTTTTTTTTTTTTTCCTAATAGATCGAGTGGGATAGGGGTCTCTCCATACCAAGATATTTGGTTCTATAGATTTATCTTCTCCTCCTCTCCAGCAACGGCGAGAGGGTAGGGTGGAATCATTCTCTCCATGACGGCTCCTTTGAAGATGAGGGCGACAACTGCATCGTGTATCATTGGCATGACGACATGGAGACTTTATTTGTGGACGGCGACATCAAAGCAGAGATGGTGTTGTTGTCATAGAATAATTTTCTCTGGCCTCTTCTCCGTTTTATTGTGGTTAGATGTGGCCACATGAAGGACCCAGAGAAAGTTTCAGATAAGTTTTCCTCATTTTTCGGTGGTAAAAAGAAGAAGAGAGACAATATAAAGAAGACGCTTCTCAATTCCGCCTACTGTTGGTCATCTATCGTTGGCCATCTATTCTCAGACCTTTTTACCGAGTGTTTGCTTGTGCTGTCATCCATACCGCGAAGTGTCATGTCCGGTTTTGAGATCTGGAACCATTCACAGCGTGGGTACAATTTAGATGAAAAATGTACACCATTATCAAGAATGGTTCACTCTGCTCTGCTCAGTCAGGTAGGATTCTTGATAGGGGCAGGATCGATATATATATTTATCTTATCTGAAGGTGGAAGCTTGTCGTTCGCGTGGCATTAGCCATTATCAAGAATGAAACAAAAAAAAAAAGGACAATTGACAAGGTACATGCACAACCACCACACTACTGTGAAAGGTCAAATCTCAAATGTACACCAGGTGGAAACTAGAGCAGATAACACACACCAGCACCTCTACAAGATTACAACATAATCCAAAGCAAAGAGAATATGATAGTCACACAAAGAAGTAGTAGGCGTAGTAGTAGACAACATCCAAAGCAAAGAGCAGTCGGCTACATTAAACGACACCAGCAGAGGTAGCAGCAGTGCTGTCGTCCTCGCCTGGCCTGCTCTCGATCCCGGCATGGAAAAGCAACGCCCAAAGCAGTGTGATTAGCTCGCCGCCTCGGGCTATGGCTTCTGAGTGACCTTTCAGGTTGTCTGACGGGGCGAGATACAAGACCATCTCTGACCAGAACTCAGCCAGCAACTTCCACATGATTTCCTGGTCTTCTATGGCCACCAGCTGCTTTCCAAGTTCCACTGCATTCTTGACCACCTCATGCTTCGAGTTCTTGCTCAGCAACCTGACCAGCTTCTGATACCCATCCTCTCGCGTGGATGAGTGATCTGCCACAACATGATCTGCCGTCGTGGATGAGTCTGCCTCTGCAGCCACAGCATGATCTGCCACTGTGGATGACTCTGCCTCTGCTGCCACACAGTACCCAGCAAGGGCGCCCTCGGCGTCCTTCTTTACAGCCTTGTACAAGCTGGTGCTCCATGCACTGTTGTCTGGAAGCAGCTCCGGACACCAGCTCACCAGGTACGCACAGTACTGTGACAGCTGAGTGGCGACAATCTTATTATCATCTGAATCAGAAGCTTCACATGCACAATGTCTTACCTGTACAATGCATGTGGCAATATGCCATATGAGTACAGTCTCCGATGTACCTTTTCCATCGCAAGCCGAGAGGAAGCTTTCGCCAAATTGGCTGCGGCGAAAGCCTCCAGTGATTACACTCTCTAGTGCACTGATGATGCAAATCTTCACTGCTGATGTTACTTTGACCTTCCATTTTTGGTCTGGCAAAGGCAACAAACGCCTGACAAAGGATGGTAAGGCTGTTCTATGGTGAGGTACCAGAACAGAGCATTGGTTCATTTCTTCATTCCAGTGCTCCTTCATGATTAGCTTGCATCTACATCTTAACAGAAGACTTATTACCCATTTCTGCATGCCAAGTGAGTGCTGTGAAGAGGTGTGCTTTACATAGCGGCAGACAAGGGATACTTTGGTCCAGTTGCAGCAAATGTAAGAAAGCGTGTCCCTGACCTCAACTATCAAGACTAATAGAGCAAGCAAAAGTAGTAACACCAGGTCGACAAAAAATCTTCCAGTAGAATATTCTGTATGGTTGGATACCAAGTGATTGTGAATCCACCATATATTACAACGGAGTTGTGGCCTGCCCGAAAACGAATATGGAAGACTTCCTCCAACCAATACAGCTAACAAGATGCAGTAGCCTATGGTCCAGAGTGAGAGCAAGATACTGAAGACGGGTAGGCAACCCTTAGCATAACAGATTGGGAGGGACGAGTAATAATAATCATGTACAAAAGAAAGCTCTTGGGCAATGACCTTAAATATCCTGTCATGTTCTCCTGACTGCAGTGACAAGCTCCGGAAAAATGCGAGGGTCCAAGTCCCCATAGGGCTAGCATTACTGAGGTTGTACCTAGCAAATCTGCACCGCAATAACTTGAACATTGCAAAGGACAAACACAAACCTTTTAGTTGTGGCGATATGATCCGATGTGTGCTACTATCCAACTGCCAAACTCTGTCAAATGTCACTCCTGTCCCTGAATCATCCTTGAATGCATACCCGCGAGACTGAACCACCACTTGTTTTCCCTCTTCTCTCATAACCAAAAAGTGGTGGTGGAGGTGTTTCGCTGCCTACCGGTGGTTCACTTGTTTGTTGATTCGCTTTCTCCATGTAAACAAAAAGAAGTCCAGGATTGCGTCCCTAGTGCATAGGACCGCCGTGCCTTTTCAAATGCATAATACTTGAGTACTATTTTTGCACACAGAAGAACAAAAGGTGCGATTAATAAGATGAAAAGACCAAAGTAATCTTCATCAACAGCTAAATCGTGCCACTCAAATGTGAAACCAAGGTAAATGGTCCACACCCCCTGAATAATGAGGTCGATAGGGGGGCCTTTACTTTGCCCTTCTCGACGTCCAGTGGCGGTTATAGTGCTTGTATTAACCATGACCGTCTGAACGAGCAATGCCCAGACTACAAGAACTTCGATGTGGAAAGTTGCTTGGCATGCTGCGACCAACGCAGAAAGATTATCAATGATCACCTGAGAAGCTATCCACCTTCGCCAGAGATGGCCAGCAGGCGGAGATCTACTGGCAGTGGCAGCCTAATTTTGTTGAGAAGAATACACTAGTCAGCAGGGGATAGGGACGATGGGTGTTTGTTGGTCGTTGGTGCAGGGGAGGGGGCCGGGGATAGTGTCGCTTGGGCCCGGCGCGCGCGCTGGCGAGGTCGCCGGCAATGCAATGCCGTGATGGCGGACTGGACCGTGTGTGCGCAAAACACTGCAGCAAGCAACAAGGTTAAGTAGAGAGTAATGCGACGGCGGCACACTTTGTGTCCAGGTGGATAAAGCCGGCTACCGCGGAATCATGTTCGCGCACAATGGCGCCTACTAATAATAGAAAAAGAACAAATTCTCTGCCAAAGCTAAAACAGATTCTACATAGTGTTGTAGAACATGTAGTGGTTACTAAATTCTCTGTTTTTTTTGCATCCTCACAAACAAACAAACAAAAAGAAAATAAAAGAACAAACAAAAGAGGAAGAATGTTTTAATAAACTCTAAAGAAGACATGCTATCACATGATCCTCTACTTTTTTTGGCTCAAGGGCCCATTCGTTCCCACTTCCCCTCGGTATGTCATATGTGGCTTTATGCTTTGCTAACGCCTAACTGAGACCTTTATCTGATGATTATAGTGCAGTAATCCTGATCTAATCTGATAGCTCCCGATATGTTCCTAGCTTGAGATGATGGACACTAGTGTGTAGAAAAAAAATGCACACACTAGGACACTTTGCGGCGCTATTCGTTTCCACTACCCTGTAGTATCTTGCTTTATTCTTTGCTTGTGCCTAACAGAGATCTTTTGGCTGGTGATTAGGGTATAATTAATCCTGATCTGATCTAATCCTATGTTCCTTGCTGGAAGGAACTAAGAACATTGATTAGGATAAGCAGAAAGAAGTTATGCTAGCTCTCGCTTTGCTTCTTTGTTAGTTCCAACACGTGCCCCACGTGATTTGATAATTGATAAAGCTAGCCTTTCAAGATATTGAAACTAGCTGTTCTCAAAGCGATGCCAGTGAAAGTCATCATTTCTACTGAATTTCACACTGCACTTTAATAAACCACTGCGTGTAAATATCAAAATCTAATGCCAAGGAAGATTGTTTTCGACATTAGTGCACAACAACATGAATGTTTTGTTCAAGGTGGCAAGAAAACCATATGTAGAGGTGTGGCTAGAGATAGATCTATATATAGGCTGAACAAAACCCAACCACGTCTAGAAATTGTTTTTTTTAATTTACAATTTATAAAAAATAGAAATATTTTGAAGCTCGCCAAACAACCCTCACTATTTTCAACGCAAAAAAAAACCTCCAGTCTCGTGAATTACTTCTTTATTACCACTGCACCTCCCTATAACTTAGTGACTCATAAATAGGGTAAAATAGGACTGACCACTCTTTCCGTTTGATCCTCGACCCTTTCACGCATCCTCTGGTGATATCGTTCCCAGGCTTCGCTGCTCTGATTTGGTCGACGACGAGGGATGTCTTCTCTGAACACAAACGGTTCCGACCTACAAAGCTTGAATGGAGGGAAAATGTTTCACCGATCTGCCCCAAACTCACCTTCAAGCCAATGCTCTAAAAATGACACCTTTTTTTTTCATAAAATTTTTGTACCTGAGTGTAGAACGAGCTGACCGTCCGGCGCAGTTGTCCCACCTACAAGTCCGCAAGCAAATGCATCATCGCACACGGAAGGAAATCCACGAGCAGTAAGGACTATCGTTTCAGAAGATTTGTATCGGTGTAACCACACTAACTAAAGAGAAGAACCGAGTTCAAGCAACCGGATGCCTCAGGGCTGCCAGGGCGAGGCATCGAGGAACGGGAGAAACGGGGCACGGAGATCAGAGCAGCAGGCTTACGGCGGCGGCGGTGGCGGTGGCGCCGACGAGGGCGAAGAGGATGATGGCGGAGGGAAGGCGCCCGAGTCCTCCTCCACTGCGGCCGTCCTCGTCCCGGATGGCCACGGGCTCGGCTGGCGCTCGCCTTCGCGGCAGCCGGCCATGGCTGTTGTGACGCCGGCGAGGGAGGGGACCCATGTGCCGGAGCGGAGAGACGAGGGAGTGAAGGGGCTGAGGCTACAAGTGGGCCCTTGTCTTTTCGTGGAGTTAGGTGGGCTAGAAGAAGGAACGGACAGATGGGCTGAGGCTTGCGCATGGGCCAACTTTGATTGCTGTTACAGGCCGCACTTCCTTGCGGAAAAATCGAGGAGAGGTCAGGCCCATTTCTGTTGGTGGAGCCAGGATAGCCCAATAGCAAACTCAAGGCTCGGTCCACCAGTAAGCAAAAGACAGCAGAGAGTTACAAGGTCTCGAAGAAATGTTTCTTTTTTAAATAAGAAAGTAAATAAATATAAAAAAGAAAAGATAAGATCAAGAGTGTTGAGTTTATTATGTTTTTGATTTGTGAATGAATGAAATTTAAATGACACTCCTAAGTTCTTTCATTTAAATAAATTAACCGAGAGTGTCATCTAAATTCAGATGACATATTGTGTTTATCATGTATTTTCAGCGCTGCGTACTTGTGTTGCCACATGAGCGATTAGAGTTCACTTGTTTTTCCAATCCGGGTCTGCCGTCTAGCGACAACCGTAACCTTTAAATAAACAAATTAATCCAAGCTTCCACAACCGGTTTCGTGGTGTAGTTGGTCATCACGTCAGTCTAACACACTGAAGGTCCCCGGTTCGAGCCCGGGCGAAACCATGTTTATTTTTTGATTGAAATTTGAACTTTTTGCCGGTGGAAACATTTTTTTTATTATTATTTTGCCCGGGCGAAACCACGCGTTTGGTCATGAGCCCCCATCCCAAGATGCTCCTCATCACTTGATCACAAGAACCAAATCACAAACTATAAATGCAATGCAGAAACCAAGTTCCAATCTCAACTGAAAGCAACCGAGACGATCGCACACCACAAACAAGATGCAGACGAGATCGTTCAACCCGTCACTGTCCTATTTAACTTAGGACAAGGAAAACGCGCATCATTACACGTACGGCTTACTTATGATGCTTGCAACGAGTAGAGTACTGGGCAGATATCAGATGAGATGAGATCCATACACATGTGGCTCAGGGCAAGGCATCATCATCAATCGATGCCCGGAATTCTCGCGGTTTCTGCGCCATGTCCAATTTATGTCGCTGAATGAATCCAGCATGACTCTGTTGTTTACTCACCCATCCCCAGTGGATGCAATGCATAAGTACTCTTGATTTTGCAGAAACAAGAATTGATCTGAAGGAATTTTTGGACAAATCAGTAACTTTGGCCTTTTACTGTTCCCAAAATGGAACAACTCACCAGCTAGATGCAGAGGCTCATCATCATCAGGCACAATGTAACAGCAGTGTAAGTGTAAACATCAGCGAAAAGAGGAGATGAACCGCGACTCATTGTACTAGTGATGTATCATTGTGCTTCGTTCTGAGATTTGCTATCTACCAATCGAATCGAGCATGTCACCTCCATCATGCATCTGTTGAATATTTAGGCATATTACGAGATACATTGACCCATAAAAACGATATCATGTATGCTAACGGGGAACATCATAGGCATAGATAAAACGTAACATGCTATCTGCAACTAGCATCATATGCAAAGCCTACTAGACCCGAGCGAACAGTAAGCAATAGCATAAGCAAAGTACTGGGATTATACCCATGGGTGAGGCTGCGGCAAGCGCGCATGCACGTCACCGTGATCCGGTTGCAAAGAACGTTGGCGTCGGTGGGCGGCGCTTCGCCGTCGTAGCCATCGGTCACGGAAGGAGCGCCGCGCTTGAGGGCGCTCCCCCCAAAAACTTGATCGCCCGCCTACCCGCTGGTGCGCTTTTGACGGACGGAGTTCGAGGCCTGCTCGCCGAGATGCAGATTCTTCACTCAAGCTCAAGAACAAAGTGGGACGAGAAGGGTGGCGGCCGGGCCGGATCGGGATGACGGGGGAGGTCGGGTCTTATTTATAGTGCCAGCTAGGGCAAACATCGCACATGTGCTTTTACCCTCTTGCCCTCGACTAGGGCGCACACTGCATATGTGCGCTTACCCTTAGCCCTCGGCTAGGCACACACCGCTGCCAGTATGTTTACCCTTATGCCCTTTGCGATCGTTGCTGAGCCATGTAGCCGTTGGGACGATTTCCGGTGTGTCACAAAAGGCACAATCACATCACCTCACGGCCACGGCGGCCACGGCGCGCGGCTCGGCAAGGCACGGCGGGTGGCGGCGCCGTGGCTTCCCCATGTTCCCTCTCACTCCTCATGCAGAGAGCACCAACTAATCTACTATTTAAGTTAAGCACTCTCTTAGTGAGTGTACCATGTGGTACTAATCCCACTCCACTCACCATAAATGTGTGGGCCTTTGGAGTTTCTTTGATTAATTGCTAGTTAACTAATGGGCTAAGCCCAATTAATCTAACAGCATCCACCAATCGAATCAGCAGGAGTGCCGTCTCCTCTTGATGGCCTTGCCGAGTTCGTCTCCTGTAGACCGATCGAGTCGTTCCACAAACAGACAGGTGATGGTCAAGTCGTCTTCACCACTATTATTGTTCATATTCAGATAAGAGCCGGCCGTATCATCAAGTCGGCATGGCGCCGCCGCTATACGTGTTGGCTGCTCAGAGGTTCCCAGATGCTCAAGCTTGCACGATCTGCTGCCCATGGCCTGCTTACAACACACTGCAGCGTCTTAATAATCCGATTGATTAATTCCTGTAGGAGGACCACCTACGTGCTCTGACTTCTTCTGTTCATTCCCTCTGGATCATCACTGCATAGTGCATACATAGCAACAGTGTCAAAAGATGATCTGAAAACGAAACAGCAAAGCTTAATTTCGTCACCGAAATATTTTATGCACTGATTATATATGTTCTAGGGAATACATACATACGCAAGTGAGTTTTATATGCCAAGAGCCGATATTCTATTCCTCGCCGTCGTCGGCGCTAGAAAGAATGCAGCTGATGATGCTAGTTGTGTGCACTAGTTGTGGCCCTGATGAGATGCTATGCAATTGCAGTCCTTGTTGCACTCCTTATCCTGTCGGCATCAAGAAAGTAATGCTGTACCGAATTGTTTGTGAACTAGTTCCACTTGTTTCCGCTAATTTGACGGAACAGTCCAATGAATGTAACAGGGACACACCGAAGTGGATGTACAACCGTGCGCCGCGGCCTAGTTCGTCTAGGCATCTACTGATGTGATGATAGGACTGCGAGAGCTGCCCAAGAAGAACTAAATGTCAAAAACTGATCTGTCTGGTTTCTACTAGTGGTGGTATCAGTTCAAACGACCACAAGGCTTCCCCTAAGAAACCAAATCAGGACAAGTTGATATGCTCCAACTTGGGAGAGATAGATAAGTCAGGGGTACAATTCTGTGTGGTTAAGCTAGTACTTTTGATGCGTATTGCAATGTTTCTTTCAAACAAAAGAAGTCTAATGCAATGAGGATCATACAAATATAGGGAAACCTTTGTATTCCAATTTACCAATAACAAAAACTGTATACACTGACCTGGAAAACAGCTTGCTGTACTGTACTGTGGACCTGTGGCGGTCTTATGTTCCAGTTCCATCAGAGGATGATGGTAGGTCGGTCCCCAAAGCCGGAGCTTCAGTGCCGGTAAGTAGCTCTTGAATCTCATTCACCTGTACCATCTGTGGTCCATAGCCAAATAAGCTTGGCACCTGCAAGTCCTGAGATAAGCATAAGCTTGCTGCAGATTCAGTTAAGCTCTGAACATGAAGGGTTTTGAAATAACCTGATGATGCGGTGTTGTCAGTGCATCATTATCATTAGGATGAAGAAGGAAGGGGTTTCTCGGCAGAGCCACACCATTGCTTTGAGCTTGGACTGTTACGCTGGGTGCATTGGTAGGAGGGGGTAAGATCTGAGGCATCTGATTCGGCGGCATCGGGTTGTTCATGAAGGGTGGCAGTATCCTCTGCATCTGGCTCAGGAACTGCACCGCTGATGGTGGTGGCATCGGAGCTGAATTCAAGCCCATGGCCATCGGAGGCATCAGCTGGTGAGCTCCGGGGATCATCATCGGCGCCATCCCAGTAGACATCCACATGATCTGAGGCATGGAAACATATCGGTTTAGATGCCGAGACGAGACGACAGAAGTGATCAAGAAGGATTCAATACAATGTAGTATCTATGTAGATCAAAATCAATTGGGAAGTGCCTTTTTCAGAGTTCAGACCTGAACTTGCATTTGGAGGGACTTCAAGTACTCAATTGCCTCATCAAGTATCGACGCTTTATCAGTCTGAACAATCGTCAGAATCAACACAGCACTACTGTTAGAACAGAGCAGAATCAAATTGCACAAGAACATGTTAGTGTGCTAGAATCTGTTTCTTCACCTTGTTGCAGTGAGGCACGAGTTCCTGCAGAGCTCGCATCTTCTCGTTGATCCGGTCCCTTCTCCTCTGCAGCATATACATACATCAATACCAAATCAAGAACACACACAAATGGCGTGTGACGAGATGGAGGTCTCGAGATGGAGAGACTTACCCGCTCCGACATGTTGTGGACCTCGGCGGCGCGAGTCCTGCGCTTGCAGGACGCAGGCCGCCTGTCCCTCGACGACGCCGGGGTCTCGTCGACGGCATCCAAGTCGTCGGCGTCCTGCAAATGCGTTTCGTTATGTATTCTGAACTGAACCCATTGGCAGGAGCAACAGAGAACGAGGAACACAACCCAACCTCGTCGAACTCGTCCCGGCTCCTCTTGTGCAGCGGCGCATTGCTGTTCCAGCCACTGGACGTGGACGCGCCGGCGGCCGTGGCCGTGGTCGGCTCGTCCAGCGGCATCGACGTCGGCAGCGCGGCTGCGGCGACGCCGATGTCGTCGTCCAGGTGCAGCGCGGCAGTGGCCACGAGGTTGCTGCCGCAGAAGCTGGAGCCGACCTCCTGCCCGGCCGTCCGGCTGGACCCGGCGCCGCTGTTCCCGCTCTTGGCCACGGCGTCCCCGCCCACCACGCGGCCGTCGGCCTGCGCGATGCTCTGCCAGAGCTGCGAGTACACGTCCCCGCCCACCACGCCGCCGCCGCCGTTGCACGCGGGGGAGCCACGGCAGCGCGGGCTGCGGGTCCCGGGTGACGCCGCTGGCGCCCGTGTTGCCAGCGCCGGCATGGACCAGCGGCCGGTGCCGGTGGTGTTGGTGGTGTGCCTGCGCCTGCGAGTGCGCCACGATGGCGCCGTCCTGCCACAGCAGCTCCACGAGCTCGCCGTCCGGGCTGCCGTTCCACGCGCACGGTGGCGAGTCAGGTCAAGAACTGGAACGTGACGCGGGGAACGAAACACAAGAAAGCAAATGAAGGTTTGGTTACACGGAACGCGCCGCCTTGTGGGTCGTCCTCATCGACGTCGTCGGCCTCTCGCCGCCGTCCATGGCGAGCAGCCAATTCCTGGACGTGGTAGAGACGCCCAGATACCTGACGCCGGCCATACGGGGATCCCAGTCACGAAACGAGATGTTGGCAGTCAGGCACGGACACAAGAAACCAACAGCTAAAGAAGAGGGAAACAAACAACTACGTACTCCTAGTGATCAATCAACGAGCTGAGCTCTGTCTAACCTTTCACTTCCTGTAGATGGAGCTCCAAAGCAACTTGTATATATGGATATCAGATATGGATAACAAAACCAGCGATGCTCCGATCGGAAGCGCCGGTGTGTGCCGCCGCCGCGAACTGAAACCGGGCGGTTTCCTCTCTCTCTCAGGTCAGGTTCAGAGAATGCGCTGGAGAAGAAGAGGACCAGTTGCTGCTGCTTGTGCTTGGGTTCCAGCCAGTTGCAGAGAGGGGGAGCACTTGCTTGGAACACAGCACAGTAGGTAGGGAGGAGTCGTCTCCAAGGTCCTGGAGCAAGATTTGTATGGAAGCGAGGAGGAGTTGACATCGTTGTCGGAGATCTTTGGGCCGGGACGCATCGCTCTCACTCTACCCACGGAATCGGCAACTTGGATGGACCAACTGCCGACTGTAGCGCCGCAGCAGCACCATCCCTCTGCCTCTGCCCGCCTGCCAGTTGCTGCAATGCAATACAGGAGCAATTTGATTTGATATGAAAGCACGTCTCTTTTTGTTTTGTCAAATCTGAACAAGTTGGAACTCGTAATTCAGAGCATTCAGAAGTCGAGACCGCGGTTGGACGCGTTCATCGCAGCGTCCGGCCATCCGTCGTAAGCGCAACTGTTCCAACTGGACACGTACTACAGTCGTACAGGTAGCTCCGGATACGTAAATTTCAGTTCTTCCTTTTTCTTTCGCTTTGCTAAAACTTTGCTGCGAATTATAATTCGTTTGATTTTTTTATCTCAATTTTGATCACTTGTCTTATTCAAAAAGTTTATAAAAATCAGTTAAATTTAAGTCAATCTTAACGACTATTTGTAAATAAATGACCCCACAACAAAAGAAGTGATATTTTACACAAAATTTTAAATAAGGCGAGTGGTCAAAGTTAACGTTGAAAAAGTCAAACAACCTATAATTTAAAATGGATTTAGTACTAAAGACTTGTCCAAAATATACAATTACAATCTTAGGCCCCGTTTGTTTTCAAAAGTTGTAAATCTTTTTTTTTTAGTCCAAGGATTTTTTTTTAATTTAAAAAAAGGTCTGATTGAAAAAATTTGGAACTTTGCAGCGAATTAAACAAGTCTTAAGCTACTCCCTCTGTCTCATGGGTTAAATCGTTTTTGACTTTTAAACTTCATGTTTGACCATCCGTCTTATTCAAAATATTTATGGAAATCATAAAATAAATTAATCAAGATTCAAGTATCTTCATTGATAAAATAAGTCATAACAAAATAAATTATATTTGTACAAAAAAATTTGAATAAGGCGGCGTCGAATAAGATGGCGCGGAATTCGGGGTGAACTCAGTGGGACGGAGGGGAGTAGCTGGGAATGAGGACTGAGGAGGGTCAAAGGCCCGGTCCAGGCAGAGGCCGACACCTGGGCCTGGCTGCCGTGGACGTGCGCGCTCTGAGCTCCCATCGTCAAATCACATCACCGAGTCCTTGCTTGCTGCTGAGTCTGCGACTGCGGCCTGCCGGTGTGCCTCTGTGCGGCGGATCAAACTGCCACCCCATCCGTCACAAGAAGGATGTGATGGAATTCTCACTTCGCTTGACTAAATATATAACTTATAATAATAAAATAATAATACATATGTTTCATCAAAAAAAATAATACATATAAAGATCACCAAATTAATAAAAAATATTTATTTTTTATAATAAACTAGAGTTGTTTAACTCATCAGGAGGTGAGATTTTTTTTTTTAAAATGATGGAGGAAGTGCTACTTTCACACCATCGTAAAAAATGAGCTTCAAATTACATCCAACGATGAGCCTTTCTTTAGGGATTTTACATGACATGTAATTCGTGCACCATAAACGCCTTATTCCAAATGAGTAACGGATCTGTTTGGATCCTACATCCACCACCTCTTTGTTAGTTCCATCACCGACACCAACCACACCCAATATTCTTGTCAAAAAAAAAAAAAAAAAAAAAAACTACACCCAATACCATTGGACCTCAACATCATACATGTCCGAGGACCTACAAAGGCAAAAAAAGTGGCCACAAGGTTACAATCCTTAGGAATCTATCCAAGTATGATATGATGGCAACAGAAAGACTTAAAGAGCCCGTTAAATTTGGTGTGCACGGCTGACGTCTTTGTGAAAGATCGCTTCTACTGGTGATCTTTGTGAGAGAAAATCGCTGGACGATTGGGTGGGTGATAAGCCAAGCGAACAGGGTCTTTATGGAAACCTTCACCTTAGCTTGTTGTACACTTGTTAGGAATACTTACAAACTTGCGTTCAAACTTCAAAGGCCTCATACTAGCCACGCACTATCTAATGCACTTTTTGCACTAGCAAGTAAATGAGGTGTCAATTTGTTTGCCCTTGAGAAAGTTTTGGGGGATCTCTTTTCCTAGGCCTTGGATGCCATGCACCCTTCGTCTGGATCATGGGGAACAGGGGGCCTACTGCCGACTGGCCATTGGTACGGTGGATACGAATACGATGAGTTCCTCGTGCTGTGCAGACCTTGACAGATCGAACAAGACTGCTGAAGCCTGCAGCTGCACCAGAGTACGGACAGTACTGCTAGTTTTAGCAGATGCAGATGCACACGTTACACAACTCACAGAACACACGCACGAGCACGACGACGCCACGCCACTCACAGGTCCAAGCCTCAAAGGGTCCCAACACCGAGGCCCGTGCAGGAGCCAGTCGATGGCTCTGGCTGGCTCCATTGATTGCAGCAGCTGCTCTCGCTGCCTACCACTGCCATTCATCAGAGGCAGGCAAGCAGAGACCAGACCACCACGGCACCACTGCGCCGGCCCAGAGCTCAGTACACAGAAAACCATGCAACGTCGTAGTAACCATTTGGAGGTGAAAATCGGATCTGTGGCTAGAGTCAGTTTGATTCTAGTAGATAAAAACGTTCAGTGTTTTCTAATTAGACTGAGGGCTCTTTTTGGTAACCAACCGTAGCCTGCTACCACACCCGAGTCCGCGCCCCATTTTGCGGCGAGGGTTTTACCCGTCACACCTGTCACAGAAAGTGTGTACACAAAGACTATGCCGGCGGCATCACGAGGCGAGCATTGAATTGAGTCCCTTGGTGGCGTCCGTACCGTACTCCTCCGGTCCTCCCTGTTCGCCGACTTTGCCCTTCCCCGCAAACGAGAGCTCTGCCACCGCGCCGATGGCCCGGGCCTTCGCTTGCGGCACGACTCCTCCACTCGAGGGTAGCCGTCCCGGACGCGCCAAAGCTCCGGCCCGCAGGCCGCCGTCTACTCGCAGGAAACAGGAAGGGGAACGAGGAGAACCGTGCTCGTTCACAGAGGAAGCTCGGCCACACGAAATATGGCGTTAAGCACATTTTGGTTCCCTGCGTACAGTGAGAGCCATTCCTTTCCTTCATCGTTTCCGAGTAAATTAAGATTCTGTGTTGCCAAAGGCAACGTGACGTCGAAGATCCTTACTGATGTCATATCGCGGCTGGCAATGCGAGGAATGAACCAAAGGGGGCCCTAGAGTTCTATTCTGGTTCTTGCTTTTCTACCTCCCATCCATTCTAGAAAAATTTCAAATCAGCATCTTTAAATGGAAAAATGAAACCAATTAACATTTGGTTCTTCGCCTAAAAAGAATTACCATTTCTCCACAATCAAAATCCAGTCGACTACCAAACAATTTGAGAAAGTTTTCTCATTCACCAGAAGAAACATTCTAAGAATTTCTTTGAAAGAACGTTTCTAAAAAGAAACCGAATCCGAAACGTTAATCTTGGTTCTCTACCAAATGTGTCCTTAACACACACAACTGTGATCCGGTAACTGGCCTGAAGCATTATCCTCCCTCTCCATTTCACAAAGAATGTCATGTCACTTTTCGAGAAGTCAACACATCTTTTAACTTTAACCAAATATACATTAGACAACATTAATAGTTATGGTGCATAATTAATATTGTTACATAGATCGCTGGATTCGCTGCATATATATTTTCATAATAAAAAAGTATTTGGGATACAAATGTTTCTAGTATTTTTACAAATATTGTCAAATTTAAGAAAATTTGAGTGCCACTAACGGCATTCTTTTTTAGGAGGGAGTACTGCTATGTGCTGTTGAATTTCCCTGTTACATTACGTAAATTAGCATACATCGTCGGCAGTCTTTGCAATGGAAGTGGTATGCTTTGTCCATCTACCTATAGCCCTACTATACACTTCTACACTGTCCTCATGTCACTGCCATCGCCATGGGGTTTTCTGGTGAGCAGCGGTGACCAAAACTCCAAGCTTGCCGTCACAGCAGCTCAACCGGGAAGCCGATGACGGGCTTGACTTCACGCGCCATGGACCGGAGCTCCTCCACCTCGTCGGCCGTCAGGCTCCACCCCAGCGCGCCGGCGAACTCCCGGCCTGCTCCGCGTTCTTGGCGCCAGGGATCGGCACCACGTTGCCCTGGCACACCAGCCAGTTCAGCACCACCTGATGACCAAGTTATACAGACAAAGGCACACTCACTCATCAGCCATGTCAGAGAAGAAACACAATTGCGTGCAGTACTACTACTGTGCTGCTTATCAATTCTGTCAGTGAGTTGACGCCCTAATGGCCTAGTTAAAGGGCAACGAGCCAAAAGTTCCCAGGCCCAGGGCAGCATGTTAGTTCAGTTTGGCATTGAATTGGATTGTTTGCTAGTTTGTTTTTTGTAGGAGACATGTCTCAGTCTGCACATGTGAATGTAGTAGTACTCCTATTTGCCAATAGCGCCGACACTTTGCAAGGAGCCAAGGACAAATCATTTTAGTACAGTTGAACTAGCTCTGATATAGTAGAGAGATAGACAGAGCACCTGGGTTGAAGTCCTCCCGTAGCTTTCTCCGATCTCCTTGATCCGGTTGATAAGTGGTTGGAGCTGCATGACATGATCCAGGGACCTTCAGTGAGCAGAGAGTATCCATGAACGAACAAGGGGTCAAAAAAATAGTTAGAAATGTATGCAACCTTTGTCAGGAAATCTGGTGTGTATATCCGTCCTCGGGGACCTTTCGGGGGATTGTCTACAGTGTATTTTCCTGTCAGAGCGCCTGAGCCAAGGAGATTGATGGATACATCAAAACAGTACAAGTATGATTTCATACTAGTGAGCTTAGTTGAGTTTAACAGCCAAAACAGGTACACAGTTCGCACGTATGTACTCGCAGAACAAGAAAAAAAGTGTGTGGAGAAGAAATGAGGATCTACCTTGGGCGATCGGGGAATACGCGATCAAAGTAATGCCAAGCTCATCACAAGCCGCCTTCACCCCGTTTTCCTCTGGGTTCCTGTATATCAGGCTGTAATTCACTTGATTTGAAGCGAGTGGAATTCCCCTCTTCTTGAGGCGGTCGTGAGCATCTCGGAGACGTTTTTCTGGTACCCGGTTATGAAAAAAAACGTTAACTTGGTATGACTTAGTTTCACTGAAAGAACTAATTAGGAGCACACTAATCACATCTCATGTATATGTGTTGGAGATAGGCAGTAACCACTGTAGTTTGAGACTCCAACAGCCTTTACAAGGCCTTGCTCGACAGCGTCTCCAAGGCCATCCAGGTAATCTGAATCATGTAAGACGAGTGAATTTGGTGTACTAATTTAAAACTAAAGAGGAGTCCATCTGTACATTTTTTGTGTTAATTAATTTTGACATACCTTCATTGCCCCAAATCCCTGGCCTGAAAATGATATGCAAAGAGAGGTTGAGTTAACTGATAGAGTCAACAGAGAGGTAAAAGAAAGTTGGTTAAAAAAAGGCTGATGAGCCAACCAATGAAGTTGGTAGAGCTCAACTGAAGAGACGCCAAGGCGATCCAACGAGGCCTTCAGCGCACAAATGACGCTACCACGACCAAACCTCCATGGAAGAGCTGCAAACTTTGTCGCGATAGCCACATCTACCGGTTCCTTCTGTTGCCTTTCCTTGATAAATCTGATGCAAAGACAGAACTTCAGAACTGATACTGCACAGACTTAAATTACAGTATAAATGAATAGATCCATGAGCGCTTCACGACATACCTTCCTAGTAAACTTTCTGAATTAATCGCTCCCGATATCTGAATAGCATACATTTTAAAGTAGTGTTAGATTTTACCTTATAATGAAGTGGACAGAGAACCGGTGATGAGGCATGAATTGTTGCTGTTTCTTACCCCTGCTCCATACACTTCGGCGGTATCAAAGAAGGTTATTCCACAGTCGATGCTCGCATCAAATGCTCCTTTAGCCGCCTTCAGTTTCGTATCTGGTATTTTTCAGAGTGTTCACTCATATCAAAGGGCAGCCGTTCCCATGTTTTTGCAATGAAAAGTAGTAGTAACCATTCAAACGAATTGGCAGGCAACTGGTAAATAAGTGCTGTCACAACTGAAGAGCATCTAATTTGAAAGCTTCAGGTTGATTTGTATTTTGGTCAAAGCAGCAGGCATGTCATATGCACCGGAAGTATGACCAGAATTTCAGGCCAACTAAAATTTCTTTCAACGAGATGCTCGGAATGAGGACACAAGTGTAGGATGATTTACCACACTTTCTGGCCGTGGGTCCTGGGATGGGTTTCAGTTTCACTGTGTGATTTCGACTTGAGTATCGAAGTAGACTAGTAGTAGTACTAACCCATCCCAATACACTTGTTCAGGGTTCAGCCTACCGGCTGAGAAGTATTTATTTATGGTTAAAATAAGTGAAATTATGGTTGAGTTTTTGAAATCCTTTTGATTTTTTAGCTAAAATTTGCAGAGAGAAGGAAAAAAACTGAACAAAATGAATCTTCGTATGGTAGGAGTACCAACTAGGCAACTACATACCAACCCATGCAGCTATGCCAGTACACTTGGTTTCTGAAATGTGAAATGACATACTAATCTGAAGCGAATTTAAGAAATGTTTTGCGGCTGCAGGATTCGTGATTCGCCTAGAAGGCTGGAGCGGCCTGGTGGAGGATTCAGAAACAAACTCACGGGCTTTACTTAAACAATGCTGATGATTTTTTATAAGTTGGTGAAAAATTTCAGACTGTAAATAATAGTTCCTGTTCCTGGGAAAAGGCTGTCACGCCGCGCATGTAAATAATCTTGCAGCGAAATAAGAATACAAGCAAAAAATTGGTTACGAGATGCAGAAGCAAGAAGCACGCAAACGTACGTACCGTCCCACTGGAACTCATTCCAGTAGGTGGTGTCGCCCCAGGACCAGGCCCCGACGCCGAGCTTGGTGACGGCGACGCCGGACCCGCCCAGGGCCACCTTGCTGCCGTCATCCGTGGCCGCCGCGGCGTCGGACGCCACCGCTTGGGGCGGCCGCAACGCCGCCCGGCGCCGCTGGGCGAGCAGGAAAGACAGGCCGCCGCCGGCAACCTGCAGGGCTGGGATCATGGCAGCGTCAGGTAGTAGTGCCGTGGGTGGATTTCTGGCGTGGAGCTGGAGTGGTGGTGGTGCAGGCGAGCGGCGGGGACGCGCGAGATTTGTTTGGCCAGGAGCAGGAGCAGGACCAAAGAGATGGGGGTGGGCATTGGCATTGGCATCAGGCGTGCAACGTGGATTCGCTGGAGGCGCACGGCTGGGGTGGGGTGGGGTGGGCCGTTCTTGAGGAGCAGGTAAGCAAGCACAAAAGGCCCAAGGCCCACTGGATTCTACTTCAAACTCGTTAGTCCTACCACATGGCAAGACCACTTGAGAATTAATTTATCAATATAAATTTTCTAAATTCCCTAAAAATATAAATTTTCTAAATAAATATCTAAATCTAGTCTAAATATATTAAAAATATTAATTGGAGATGCGAGGAATCGAACCCCGTACCCCTAATGAGCGTTCATAGTGCTCTACCAATTGAGCTACATCCCCAATATGAACACTTATTGCATTATAGCCATTTAATTGATTTTATCGTTTATTAACTACTTTATGAGAAAACAAATGTATATGTGTTGCTATGGTTGAATACAAAACCATCATAAAAATTTTTTTTTTTCTTTTAAATTTTATTACAAAAATGTTTATGTGTGGCTTTAGTAACCGCCCGTGAAAATCATTCAATAAAAATATCTTTTTAGAACATATGTGAAAATTGTATGGCATATTTTAGCCCTTAAATAATTTCAAATAAAAAAACCTACAAGTACAAATATGTAGATGAACTTTATAATTTTGGTATAGAGTCAATTCATATCTAATTAACTTCATACGAAAAGGTTATCAATTTACATACACGTCCTTCATAAATAGATTTCTAGTGACGATCGTTTTAAGACAACCAACTCAAGAAAAAAAGCCTTCTCCCCGCGCCGCAATCGCGCCAGGCGCCACCAACTCCCTCCCCGGCCGCGCCGCTCCACCAGTTCCCCTCCCGGCTCCCCGGTGGCACCCACTAGCCGCTCCGTCCCCGCGCCTCCCTCGCCGGCTCTGCTCTCCCTCCCTCGCGCGCCGGCGCGGCGGCGGGCGAGAGGAGCAGCGGCGGCGGCGGCGGCGCGGCGCGCAAGTAGCAAAGGGCAGCGGCGCGAGGAGCTCCGACGCGGGCGACACAGGAGGAGCGCGGAGCGGCGGCGCGTGCCGCGTGCTCCTCGTGCTATCGGGCTATCGGGCCGGCCCGATGGCCTCAACAGCCCGTGCACGGGCCGTAGGCCGACACGAAGCCCGCCTCCGACGCGGCCCGACAGGCACGACGGACCAAGGTGGCCCGACGCCGTCTTTGGCCCGACACGGCCCGATGGACATATATACCAATCAGACCGTATCCGTATTGTCAATCTGAATTTCTTGCTTTTGCTCTCTATAGGACCGTGTAGTATTAGAAGATCAGTACATATCCTATACAGTTCATGAGTCAGGAATCCTCTTTGCTTGCCGATTTGTTTGTGTAGGGTCAGAACTCAGGAGGTAGGCAGGAATCGTATATTACATAGTATCGTATATATGTATATGCTACACAGAGGCAAAAGAAAAAAAAGGTAAACGGGAATTTTTCTCTTTTTATTAGTAGGTATAAAGTAATAGATATAGATATAGAATAAATATAGATATAGCGACTATAAATTTAGCTGTTCCGTAACGACGCACGGGTACGGAGGTGAAATATTCCTACTGAGGTTGCACTTGCTCTGTGGGCTGTTTAGGCTAAAAACATTGTTGGGCCTTGTATTATCGATTCCCCGCAGAAAATGGTGAAGTGACGCAAGGTGGGCCGCAAAGTGAGTGATGGGCCGAGCGTGTGACCATACGGGGATTTGCCGGCGGCAACCGACTCCCCTTCCCTTCCCCTCAAAAAAAAAAAAAAAAAAAAAAAAAAAATAAATCTCGTTCCCTGAACAATGCCGTCCCCGTCCGCATAAACTCTCGAGCGGAGCTCCGCTCGATTCCTTCCCCTTTCCTCCCAATCTCCCACGAGAAAATGGTTAATTTGCGAGCGTCAAAACATGGTTTTAACTTAGTTTGCCATCAAATAAAAGGGATTATTTGGAATGCCAATTATCAAAAGCTGGACTTGCGGGCTAGAATGCCATTCTTCTCTTTTCTATCTCATTCCTACCCGTTTTCCCCCGCCTCCTACCTTATCCGAGCCGAGGGGAGCTCGACCATCGCCGGCGGCACCGGCGAGCTCGCGGAATGCGCCGAGTCTTCTTGGGGGCGGCTAAGTGAGGACATTATGCGCGTTGCCGCGTGATACGGCGAGAGTCGACGGGATCCTCGTTGGATGGGGAGTGACCGAGGTGCCCGGCCCGTGGCGGGGCGGCTCGGTCCGTCGGAGGGCTCGGTTTGCCGCAGCGGTGAGCAAAGAGGGCGAGAGGGAAGAGGAGGGCATGGTCGCGGTCCCTTCGCGCTGCGAAATCTCGTCGTCGGTGTTCGTGGAGGCCGAGAAGCGGCGGATTTCGCGGATCGGCGGTGGCGTCTTGGGACGGCGGCGGCGAGCCCGCGTGCGTGCGATGCGGTTGAGAGGGTGAGGGAGGGAAGCGGGCGGGCGCCCTCTTATTGGCACGCCGCCCTCGGCGGCGAGCTGGGGAGCGCGAGGCGCGGCGGCGGCGCATGCAGGCGGAGCGGCTCGCGACGGTGGTGGCGACTAGCTGAGCGGGCGCCGCGCACGCCGCGGGGCGAGGCGACGACGCAAGGAGGGCGAGGATTGGTGCAGCGACGGCCGCCGCGTGCCCCCGGTAGCTACCCGTGTCCGCCGCGCCCATCCTCATCCCCGACGGTGAGGGGTGCCCGCGCATCCATCGAGGAGGAAACGAGCAGCGGCAGGAGCTTCGTGCCGGCCTGCCATGATCGTGAGCGAAAGAGAACACCAGAGGAGAAAATAGAGAGGGAGAGCGTCGGCGGTGGCCGAAAGCAGTCAAGCACCGGCCGACGTACCTCCGGCGGCGACGAGGAAGAAAGAAACAGGGGGTAGAATAGGAAGAAAAGTATCGTATTCAGTCCTAGGGCATTCTAGCTGTTGTGCCAAGTTTGACGCCGGCAAAGAAGCGAAACCCATTTGCATGATGGCAAAAGAGCAAAGCCCACTATTGACGCTGGCAAAATCACCGTTGGCTCATCTCCCACCCCATCGTCCGCGTCCCTTCCCTCGGCGCCAACCCTAACCCTAAACCCAAATCCTCGATCGCTTCCTTCAGTCCCCCAAATTCCCGCCCAAAATCGTGATGGCGTGCGGATCGAAAGCAACGGCGGGAACGTCTCCCCTTCGCCGGCATCGATTCTGCTCGCCAAGGAGGCGAAATTCGCCTTCAGCAGGAACCACACCACGGCTAGAGCCAAAAGATTGGGGGGGCAAATCTACCGTGGAGGTCACCTTCTGGACTGCTGATCCACCGGATGTGTCCTTGTACACCCTCTACTGCAAGCCCCTCATGGCCATCCCCGACGCCGACGCCGACGACCTGGAAGTTGAGTCATACGTTGCCCCTATCCTCGTCCGCAGGGGAGTCGATGTGTGTATTCGCCCACGCGTGTTGGGTGCAGAGGGCAGATTCGTTCTCCTCAGCGCCCTCTTCTGCGCCAACAACGAATATGAATACTTCATGTACAAGGGCAGGGCGACCCCAAGTCCCCGTCCCTCCAAAGCCTCCCGCTTCCAGATGATGTTTATGGACTGCATGCAGCAGAGTTCGCAATCGTGCCCCGTGGTGATGATGGCCATTATCTCCTGATTGCACTCTGTCGCGAGCTCAAGATGAAAAACTACCGGCTTCACATCTACTCGTCTGAGGTTGCAACATGGACGAGTAAGGAACTGCTCAATCCACGTCCTCCCATCCTTATTATACCTGACAAGGTGTTCGTGACCCGAGATAGCTTGCTGTTATGGGTTGATTTGCTGAAAGGCATTCTGGTATGTGACGTGCTTCATAAACACCATCGAGCTCAGTTCATCCCATTGCCTGAGCCCTTGCTTGGAAACAGGCAACAAGTGAAGACATTGCAACCAGGAGTTAGGCGCTTTCGCGATGTCACCTTCGTCGATGGTCTGATAAAGTTTATTGAGATGGAACACCGTGAGACGGAAAGAAAGGTCACTCTTGACAATCCGATAAACCCCAGGACCGAGGATGTGCTCTACGATTCAGATTTGATGACGCTGATCGATGACAAACCCGTGAAACCCAGGACCAGGACAGAGGTCTTGGTGAATGGTTGGAGTGCCATGACATGGACTAGCTAGGAACATAGGGTCCAACTGTTGGCGCAAGGGACACAATGTTGATGTTGACGACATTTTGGTCGACGACTCGATCGGTACTTTCAGTGCTGCGGTCCAGCGAGAAGAGTGACTCTGCTGGGAGCCTGACATTCAAGAACCTGTCATCGGCTTGGCCCACCCTGAGCACAGATGGGAGTGACGTCCTTTACCTCAGGTCATGCAGTGGACTGGCCAGAGCATCGGATAAAGGGGTGATGGTTGCTGTCGACCTTGCAGAGAAGAAGGCACTCAAAGTGGAAGCACTTACATCACATCATTTTGGAAATTGTTTTTGTTTTTCTCCGTTGCATATATTGCATCCCTGTGCATTGTAAGTTGCAAAGTAATTTTTTAGGTACTAATGCCATCACCTATGAGGAATGAAATTATGTCCGCTATCTAGTGTGTGTGCGTTTGTAGAAACAATAGGGACATATCCTTTTAGGTATTTTTGTGCCTAATTAATTTTTTAGATAATGAATATCAAATCCGGCCTCTACATCTAGAGATGTACACAGCCAAAAGTTACAAAAAGAGAGAGAAAACAAAAGAGAGAAAAAGCCATAGTCTTATACATCGACCAGGACATTACAACAAAACGATATAAATGCTTCGGCCCTCTATTTGATCAACGAGAGGGCATCCTTGGCTTGCTCTTCATGCCGCAGCTGAGTCTCAAATGCCATACTGCAGGGGCTTAGGAAGGCTTTTAAGCAAGGAAGGAAATTACAGCGACGCCTCCAAGGGGGAATATGACGACGAATTCGTCATCACCGCCGGCCCAGAGCCAGCCAGACAGGGTTTTCACCCGTAATCCAAGTTGCTGCAAAAGCACATCCAAGCCGAACCTGCAGACGACGATATGCCGGAGATGATCGGCAGAGTCTTCACCAGCTGCAGCGAGGCAACCTGTCCACAGGTGATCCGAGCACGGCGTCCTTTGATGTGGGCGTCAAAGCCAGCTTTTGCGGCTGCACGGGAGCAGCGTGGCCGCGCGCTCAGGGGTCAAATGCGACCCCCGTGACGCCGCCATTCGCTGCTGCAATAGGGCCCCTCTGGCCAACGCGTTAGGGTGGGCGCCGACGGCCGGTGGAGGGCAGCTGCCCCGAGTCCAGATCCGGGGGTCAGCCACCCGCCAGTCCCTCCCGTCCATTGCGGGAAGGGACCTGTCGGCTGGAGTCGTGCCCAGCCACGGCACGGAGGCCTCGCGAGGTGGAAATCTGCGACGAGCCCGCCGTACCGCCGCCATGCCCGGCGTTGCCGTTCGGGGCGGCTCCAGGCGGCAAGGGCCGCGGATTCGCGCTCCCAGGCCCCAGCTAGAGTGTGCTACTGTGCTAGCATTTTCCCCAAATTAAGATAGTGAAATTAAATAATTACCACTGGGTCTCTCTTCTCAATTGACATCTCTATTCAGCGTTGATGTCCATTTCCCTATAAACCGTAGGAGCATGGTTTCTATAGAAAGAAAGATTTCACATGCCTTCTGATGGTAGGGAACCATCTCTGTGACTCTGTCCTTCTCATACAGGGAAAATAAAAAAATGAGTATGTGAAAATTGCGGTGATTTGTATATATGTATACAACAGAACACATCTACTAAATAAACTCATGTATACAACGGAATATACATCAAATAAAGTACACAATAAGTATGACATCTGTTCATGCCAAGAACAGTATGTCCAGCAAATTGAAAACACCATGGAATGACTCAATCATCACAGCAATTCAGACATCGGCAGATGCAGCACAAGCGCGCGCGCTTCACGCCGAAGGAGATGGCGCCACGAACGGCATCGGCACACCTGCGATAGAGGGCATCGGCGGCAGTGTCACCTTGGGCATGGGTGGCAGGGTAACCTTGGGCACGGTCGGCATCGGGGAACGCGGCGGCGTTTGGCACGGTGGGCACCGCAGTAGGGACGACCGCCGGACCGATGGCATCATGGGCGGCAAGGTTGCGCCAGGGACTGCCGGCACCGCGGGGATCGGTGGGACGGCGCCCAACGCAGGCACCGTTGGCACGGCGGGCATCGGTGGCATGGCGCCCAACGCAGGCACCATTGGCACGGCGGGCATCGGTGGCATGGCACCCACCGCAGGCACAGTGGGCACGACGGCGGGCGGCTTCGGCACGGCGGGGATGCCAGCTGGGACGACGGCGGTGGGCGCGGCTGCCGGAGTTGTGTCGGCGATATGGCGCGCCGCGTGGGTCGTCGTCGTGCCGCTGAGCACGAGCGCCACTACGAGCACTGCCGTGGCAAGGAGATCTGATGATGCAGAGGCCGCCATGGTTGCTTGCACGGTTCTTGATGTTCTCACCTTACTAGCCGGAGACTGACTGAACACGTACTGAAGCTGTTTACTGCTCTTGAGTTGTGATGCAAAGAGTGCGCAATATACATGCCAATTTTATAGGTCACGTAGTATGTACAGCTTGTGCAAATTGTATTTTTTATGAAACGTGTGCAAATTGGTCATCATCAGCAGTGAGATTTTGCCCTTTTTAATTTGGTCACCTTCCGCGCCGCCATGTAAGACAGTAGTTGAAGAATTTGGTGAGGGAGAGATGGATGCGGCGATCGAGGTTGATACCGGCCGGCTACATTTTTCTCTGGTTAGCTCAACTTCTTATTGGATGACATTGGCACACATGCATCTCTTGATCGAGCTCAAACATGCAGGAGATGACACACATGACATATAGTTAAGCTGCTCAGTACGTGGTTGGTTTCACCAATCAGAGATATGATGATCACATCAGCACAAGAGTTTTATACAATCGACCACCACTACAACAGAATTGTCCATCACTGCCGGGCTCCAACCCCCCTTCACTGCCAAAAACTGAACCGGCAGAACTCATAGCGGTAGTGATGTGGGGTTTGAAACACTACCGGGTCAAAACACCGGCGGTGATGCGAGGAGAGACTGCCGGTTTGATATCGAACCGCAGCGCATCGTCACCAAACACCGCCGGGTGCTCCACGACCCGGCGGCAGATTTTTGATCCAAGCAATGCGAGGTTCGGAAGTCACCGGCAGAGTTGATATTGGGAAGCACTATCGGGCTTTAACGAACCGACAGAATCTGTGGGGATAACACTATCGGGTTAGACTGAGCGGCAGTGTATCGAAGAGCTAACAATGGCGGCTTACTTTGAACCCGTCGCTGAACTTTATGTGAACACTTGTCGGCTGATCTCAACCCGACAAATAAGTATTAGAGTGGAGACTATCGGTTGGTTAATGCAGCCGACAGTGATGTTTCTGTCATCTATGACGGTTAGTAATTCAAACCGATAGTGTTTGGTATAGTTACACTACCGGTTTGTTGCTCATTCACTGTCGGGCCCATGCCACCCGGCGTTTTTGTTTTAAATTTTTGCCACCCGGCGTTTTTGTTTTAAATTTTTGAATTTATTCGTGGAATTCAGCTCTTTTTTTAAATCCGAAAAATCATCATACATTAATATCGTCAAAACATTACAGGATTTAATGGTTACATACAACAAAATCCACCTAATGTTCTAGAAACTAAGCCTACATGAACTTCTAAAATAAAAACACCAATGACCATAGAGTCATAGACATAAATAAAAGCATGACATCTTTCCAAAACCAATTAAGCAAAGAATTCTCGTAATCTTCATAAGTATGTGGGGTGGCTTCTCTTCAATCTCTAGGGGCGGCTAGTTTGCACCATTGTAGGCGACGACAGCTTCACCTTCGGTGTTGTATTTTCTATAACAATTATTAGCGTAGCCTTGGACTTGAGCATAGCAATCTTCCCAAGTTAGATAGATCCCCGGCACGCGACCAACAAACACTACATACCACGCCATGCTTGCCTATACATGTCACCAAAATAGGATGATATTGCTATGTTATTCATAAAAGTTGTACAAAGAAGTTAATGACATATATTTAAAATATCCAAACCGGATTTCGAACAACACTAACTCATGAATTTCAATCACAATTCGAGCACACAAGGTTGCGGTGACCGAGACGGGCATTTCAACGAACACCTCAAGGGCAGTGACCGGCGCACTCACCAAGCTTTAGGCGCCTCGTGGCGCCCTATCTTGTCTTGGAGGATTTGAGGAGGACAAGGTCGCGGGACGGTGCGGGTCGGGCGGTGAAGAGGAAGACGGCGTGAGGCTGCGGGACGGCGAGAGGGTGTGGCGGCGGTCCTCCGTCGGCGTGGAGGAAGACCAAGCGGGCGGCGCGAGGCTAGGACAGCGGCGAATTAGTTCTCATTCTCATAGGTAAAAACTCGTACACCTGAAGGGATAATTAGTTCTCACCATGGAAGGGGCGAAGGGGCGAGGATGCCGGCACGGTGTTGGGGACGTCGGAGTGGAGGAGCGGGCGTGGGAGAACGCCCGTCAAGCCTCGATTCGGCCCTGAGCGGAACGACGACCGATGCGCGAAACGGGACGGCCCGGGCGGCGTAGGGGCGACGAACGGCGACGTTCGAGTTGGTGGTGCGCCCCGTCGGCGAATCTGGTGCTCTTCGGCGGTGGTGGGGAACGAAATGGCGCGGTGTTCAAATGGCTTGCCAAAATTTTTGCTCGAGCCACTCACCTATATATATAGGCAAGGCTGGTTTGGGCGCGGGGGGGACGAAAATGGCGGGAGGTTCAGATAGATTTGGAAAATTTCACCCCAATCCTATTCGGGCCGGTTGGTTATTACACGCAACCGGCAAAGAAATAGAAATGCCGCCACTTCATGGATGGATGATCATATACCTTTGTGAAGGATGTGTAATCCTCCATGGTGGAAATGGCTTGAATTTTTTTTCGATCATGTACACCCAAAATATGATCCCACACAAGTTCTTAGGTTTTTCTGATAAATATTTTAATTACTATGATTTTCTTTTACCTAAATCGGCGACAAGAAGGCTAATTAAACCATGGAAACACAAGAATATGTCTTGGACCTCCACGGTGATTTGCCTCCTAGGGCACATGGGACCCCGTGGAAAAAGTCTAGCAAATTCCGGCTTTTTTTTTTAGTACGCCAGTTCAAACTATAATTACAAGGTGGCGTCCGCTTGAAATTCAAATAAACTGGGAAAAGTACCAAACCAACTCCGAAAAATCTCAAACTTCGTGGGTGCTTCCCAATTTGCATGTGAAAGGCTCGAGAAAAAGTTTGAGACCACTACAACACCGGCAAACATATGAACCACATAGGAGCACAAGAACTACACTTTGTATAGTCCCGGTTCAATGGTAGGGATCATGTGCCTCTGTGAAGGATGTGTAATCCTTCTTGGTGGAAATGGCTTGAATTTTTTTTCAGCCATGTACACCCAAAATATGACCCCACACAAGTTTTTAGATTTTTCTGATAAATATTTTAATTACTATGATTTTCTTTGAGCTAAACTGGCGACAAGAAGGCTAATTAAACCATGGAAACACAAGAATTTTTCTTGGACCTCCACGGTGATTTGCCTCCTAGGGCACATGAGACCCTGTGGAAAAGTCTAGCAGCATTCCGTCTCTTTTTGTGGGTACGCTCAGTTCAAACTATAATTACAAGGTGGCGTCGCGCAGAAATTCAAATAAACTGGGAAAAGTACCAAACCAACTCCGAAAAATCTCAAACTTCGTGGGTGCTTCCCCATTTGCATGTGAAAGGCTCAAAAAAAGTTTGAGACCACATGGGCCACAAGAACATTACAAATTAATTAGGAAGTAACCATACAACCTTACAAATAATTAACATAGTAAACACACTAATCATCATCATCATCGTCGCCGGATCAATATTGGGTCCAGCTTGTGATCCATGCACACGAATATAGGATTGTAGAAATATCGGGTAATTGATGTCACGGATTAAGTATCCGCTGAGTCGATGAAGGTCAATGCCCTTATGATTGCACTCTCTCGCCCCTCGCAAGGGCGTAAAAATGCTCGACCATAGATATAACCTAACGAACGACCGGTGCCTAAATTAGTAAACCTTATGCAAAGATTGTCGCCCTTCCGTAGTTTGCTGGCCAAGGTGTGCCAGAAGTTCCCAATCGTACCCGAGTCGGTCTCAGTAGCTTGGTCGAGAACGACCGCCAAGCCACATGCAGCATAAGTAAGATCGTGGAGCAAAATGCGCAAGTGGGAGAATCAAAATGAATGAGGATGATGTGAATCTATCTAATATGCATTGCCAAAATGATGAATTTAATTTATTACCACATCATCATGGTTGTAACTCCCAACATATTAAGCTATATTGCCGTGGGGGGATATTATCGCAGACAAGGCAAATATCTTGAAGTGCGAAAATCGTGCACAATGTAGCAAACACGTCGAAGAGAATCTAAGCGCACAAGGAAACGGCATGGTACTCGGGCGTTTTGCACGGTCGTTCTCTCGTTTCCCCCCTCTCGTGGATTAGGTGGTCTGTTGTGTCCTGGAATCCTTGAATGGATGTAAAAACTTATTTCACACGTATATAGTTGATGACCAGTGACGATGCTCTAGATGTCGTGGTCTCCACAAAACCAGAGATAGAGAACCAAACTAAGTCTTTGTTTCTAGCCATTGTATTGGGGATAAAGTCCGTGAAACATACAAATGCAACAAAATAACGTTAAGTTAAACTAATTATCCATGTATTTGTTATAGTAAAATAAGAAATAAAAAATATTAGAAAAATTACATACGATGGCTGGATAAGGGAATGGCCTTGTGTCCACACCGGGGCGAATGGCTCATCGCCAAATGTGGAAAACCTCGTTCTTATGGTGGCGGCAAAGGCGGAGGACCGCCACCAAATGAAAGCGATAAAAAGGAAAAAAAAGGACAAAGCTCATAAATATATATAGTATATATATATATATATATATATATATATATATGTGTATTGTTTATATATATGCATATTATATAGGAATTCTAGACAAGAAAAAAATATCATTACCAATGTAATATCCTGGAGCCATGAACAAATCTCCTAGAAAGAGAGAGAGAGAGAGAAAGAGAGCCGAGTGGATTTCGTGCAGAGTGACCGAGCTCGTGGGTGCGTGCTTGGGTATGTGTGTGGATGCGGCGGGCGCATTGATTTATAGCAGATTGATCGGTCAGCGGTACATCACTTTGCCGGGTATTAAGATATACCCTGGTAGTGATAACAACATGACTACCGGTTATTTGAATGGAGCCGGCAGTGAATACAATATCACTACCGGTTGTTTGTATGTATCCGGCAGTGAATTCACAGTGTTGTCACTTCACTCAGTTTGCATGCATGCATTGTTGCAAAGTCTTCTTTGCATATATGTACGAGTAGATGCTTCACGCAAGCTGGGGTTTTGGTTATCCGTTCTTAAGGGGATATGGATGTGAATAAAATTCATTATCTGTTCTTTGTTTTTGTTACATATATAACTTTATTTCATTCACATTAGATTTGGATATATCTATTGAATTTTCCTCACAATATGCAAAGATATTTTATTGACGCAACCGTCTTTATTACAACCGTATTTATTACGTTCGATGAAGGGTAAAAATGGAAACTCAAAGGTATCGAAGAGACAATCAAGATTCATATCAAACAGAAATACAACAGAGATAAGAAATTTGATTGCATATATTTCCATAACAAAGACCTTACATTACATATATTTCCATAGCAAAGACCTTACATAGAACTAAATTATATGGTAACAAAGACCAATTCACGAGATAGGTCAATGCTACAATCAAAGTGTACAAACACATTAAAATTTAACCACCACAAGTAAGTCTCTTGTAGCATCTCCTCGGATCGAAGAAGTGGCGAGGCTGCTACGTGCACTCATTGAGGAGGTTGGAGGATGAGATTCACCGGGAGCTTCATCTTCAGCCCAAACTTGACCATTGGACCAAGGATGAAATCACAGTAACTTGGTCCAATGAGGGTTGTTTTTCCATGGATGCACCATATGATTCAGATACTATATGCCCATGTGCCTGGGATATTGGCTGAACACTAGCACCCCAAAGCACAAGGACTCCGGACTCTTAATATGAGTCCGAGTTCGATCTTGAATCATGGCACCCACAGAAGCTGCAAGCCCCTGTCTCTCCTTCATCGAAGAAGACTCTTCTAGCACCTTTTACGTAAAACATTTTCTTGGACTAGGCATATCTCAGATGTGGAGGGCTTTCTCCCAAAGAAAGGCCATATGTATGTGGAACTGGAAAGTACTGCTAGCAAAGAAGATCGAGGACGAAGAACAAGGAAAATAAGGAGAAAAAGATTTCCTAGATCCAAAACCCATGACACTAAAAATTCAAAACTAAGCCCTCTGTATTTTGAGGAGAGGGTTAGGAACTACTTGGACGAACCAAGAATGCAACAACAGAGAGGAGAAACGGGTGCAAAACATAGCGTCCCCTTGCCATTTAAATAGGCGAGATGGCGTGGTTGAGTCGACCGTTGTACGGAGGACGAAAGCAGCGGCGCCAAAGCATTGGTGTAGTGGTCAGCCAATCGAGTTGAGAACCGTCGCGGCCGTTGAATTTTTTTCGAAATCACCGCCGGGTCTAAGTTTTCACCCCGCAGTGATGTCGAATACCACCGCGAAAGATCCGCACCGGCATCTACACCGGCGGGTGTAGTATCACACCCGGCAATGATCTACACATCACTTTGCCGGTGTGAAACTACATCCGGCGGTTTTTAACCGACATTGATTTAACCCGTCCGACGCTGCAAATGGTGCCCACGTGGCTTTTCTCATCGATTCGGAGACACCGCCGGTTTCCTAACCGGCGAATGCTACCGGCAACGCGGTTCTCCAAGCGGCGGCATGCATGCAGCATGGGCCACCGTGGAACACGCTAAGTGAACGTGGACAGCCTACAATTGTGGTAAAAAGAAAAAAAAAGATGATGGCTATCCGTTGGGCGGTACAAAGTTTGATTCTTTAAATAGCCCGGCAGTGTTGTGGACGTGCTACAGCTTGTTGAGTGTGTCATTTTCGTGCTCCAGCCAGCAGAAGTCTCTCGTCTCCCTCCCTCCCTCCCTCCTGCTCCCTCACCCGTCGGCATCGAAGGTACGTGTGGTTGATCTTGTAGCAATGGTAAACAATGTGAAGCATGCATTCCTTGTTTCAAAATAACAATGCTAAACTTCGATCATCGTTCTTGAAAAAATGGTCAAAAACCGACTTGTTGGGGATCGAACCGGGGACTTCGGGATTGGGTGTTGGGAAACACCGTGCCGGCCGAGGAAGCGGCCATTGGAAACGCACGCAAACGCGTAGCCGGGTCAGCCTTTACGTGGGGAGACGGGCGATCGCGGCGGCCATTGGATGAGCCGGTCGTCTTGCTGTTGATCGTTTTCATGGCGCCGCGTCTTGGGAATGACTATGGACTGCATGCATTCCATAGCTTGCTACTATATAACAATGCTCGATTTGGTACCATCTCCATCGCTAATTAGCCTCTCTCTTTCCATAAACCCCGGGCAGCTAGCTTCTTCTTCATCGACGAGATGGCCAGCGTCTACACCAACGAGGAGCTTTGTTCACCGTGGCGCGCCTCCACGGCGCCCTCCGAGCTCACCCACCGGCCGAAGAACTCGGCCCGCCAATGGTGCCTTGACCGTTGGTGGAGAAGGCGAACTTCTACGCCTTCAAGGTCGAGCCATCGCCGACATCCTCGCTAGGGGATACCGGCGAGGCTGGCGGAGCTCGGCAGCCGCCCGGCCGGAACGCGGCCGGCGGGGCGGGGCGGAGGCCGCGGCGGCGGTGACGAGCCTAGGGCGGCCGGCGGCGGAGGAGGCGATGGCGGCGGTCTTGTACGGGCGGCGGAGGCGATGGCGGCCGCCCGCTTTTTTTTTTTCGTTTTGTAAATATATTATCTAGTAATATATAATGACTCTCAAGTCGTTTTTTAATTCATCTCCGTTCTCTGTTTCTATCGTTTGTTTTTACTGTTCCTTCTTCATTCAACCCCGCGAGCTATCGGTTCCTTTAATTTGCTTCCCCTCCCAAATCGCTATCGGTTCTAATTCAACCCGGTTGTGTCAATCTTCAAATCGCTTTCGGTTCTAATTCGAACCCGCGAGTGATCTGTGTCCATCAAGACCACTGCCGGGGAACGATTCAACCCGGTGGTGATCTGAGTCTTCACTGCCGGAATTTGTCGAATCCATGGAGTTTCTGAGTTTCCCGCGCCTGAACGGTTCATCACTGCCGGGCAAGCTTCAACACTGCCGGTGGATTAAATTCCGGCAGTGATGCCGGCGGTAGTGATGAGCGAATCTGTAGTAGTGCATGTAGGGGGTCCTCTCCTCTGATCTGTTAAACATTAGGTAGAACAAACAGGAAACAATGCAAGATGTGTAGAAAAGGCTCTTCTCATTTCTCACACCGCCCGGCGGCCTACCACAACAGCTAATGTTCTATGCTTTTGACGAGTTGAACGAGGGGATTAAAAATGCCTTTACACCCAGTTCGTTTATACAAACAAATAAACTCCGTTACCGTTACAAGCAGGTGACTTTGAACCCTTTGATATCACAAGTATAAGCAGCAAGCCAGCAACCAGTGGTCTAAGCCATTTCATCTCTTAGTTACAAATGACTTGGATTTAATTGGAGATATGTTGGTATATATATATGACGTTGGCCTACGCAAATGACAGAGGTGGAGCTATAAATTTGACTTGTTTTTTCCTTCATTTTTCTGATGGTACGACGTACGATCTACACAATGAGCCAAGATGCATAGCAAAAACTATTGTCATCTTGATGTTCAATTGAATATAATAGGCTGTTGGATGTTGTTTTTTTTCCAACAAAATCTCTATTCCAGTAAATTAAGAAATATATAAAGAGTTTCTTGGAGATGCTCTAAGAAATATATCGGACTTAACCCCAGCACACGCGCATATACGTACGACCCCTTCTTATTAAATCACACTTGTTTGAAGTTTGAACATGGAAAAAACGGGTGAATGGTCCGATCCCGTGAAAAAAAAAGTTTGAACATGGAACGAGCAGTTGCGCGCGTGAATGTGCATGCATGTTCCCAACATCCTGATCGTCGTCCAAAGTATAACAATGTAAAAACTGTGGTTCCAAAAGAGGTGTTTATAGCTTAAATGGGCTCCTATATATTTAACTGCTATCTATTTAATTGAGCTTTTTTGAGGGGCTCCTATTTAATTGAGCTAACCTGTACACTGTTTCTTATATAGACCTTAAATGGGCCAGGCCCATTTAAAATCAGCACATTATGTAAACATTTTTGAGAGCTAATATGCATTGTGTCTTTTCCAAATATAATACATTACAAAACAACAATCTTTTTGGTTTTCATACTTCTAAAATTCTGTTCATAAAAAAAAAAATGTGCAAAGAGGATACAAATACTGCAATTCTGCAACGAACAAAGTACCAAAATCAAACTCAAATACATGAACTGACAAAACTTAATACAATATATAGAAATTTACAGAACCACATGCATACATAAGAAGGAAAATAAATACTCCAAGTAAATCTACTCATGCACGGGACAGCAGGCAGCAGGCATATGCATGCATGCCAGCGAACACACACGAATTGATCGAGACTCGAGATCAAGTGATCAACTCGACTACCCAGATGGACAATCTATCAGCCATCGTACGTCGAATGTCATACAGACACTCCAAATCGACTCCACGTACGTTTTTCCACACCCAAACACTGACACTGATTATGCCGAAGGAGACGGCGCCACGAACGGCTTGGGCACGCCCGCCGGGATGGAAGGCATCGGCGGCAAGGCGCCGACCTTAGGGACGACGGCGGCGGGGATCGGCGGCAGTGTCAACTTTGGCACGGCGGGTACAGCCGGCATAGTGATAGGGGGCAGCGCAGCGGCGGTGTTGGGCACCGCGGGGATCTTGGGCAGCGCAGGGATCGGTGGAACGGCGCCCACCGCAGGCACCGCGGGGATCGGTGGTACGGCGCCCACAGCAGGCACCGCGGGGATCTTGGGCACCGCGGGAATTGGTGACACGGCGCCCACCGCAGGCACCGCGGGGATCGGTGGCACGGCGCTCACAGCAGGCACCGTTGGCACAGCGGGCAGCGGTGGAAGGGTAGCCGCGGGCACGGTGGGCACGACCGGCGGCTTCGGCACTGTAGGAATGCCCGGAACGGCGGCAGGAGAGGCGGCCGGGGCGGTTGTCGTCGTGTCGGCGAGATGCCGCGCGGCGTGGCTGTCCTCGAGCATGAGTGCCATCATCACAAGCGCCGTGGCGAAGAAGATGGACGAGGCGGCAGAAGCCATGGCTACTAGCTGCCTAGTTAGCAGAAGTGCTCACGAACTATATACAGTAGCTAGCTCTTGCGAGGATGGTGGAGATCGATGCGAAGACATGGAGAAGTGCCGGGGCATTTTATAGCTGCATTTCGAAGCTGAGCACACACTGTTTCGCCAGGCCAGCTGTTGGGAACGGCATTGTAAAGGGATGGTTGGTGGCCTTCCTATGCAAAGCATGCATGGGTAGATACGTGTACGCTGGCGTTTGGTTCATTAGGTCACCTTCTTGTAGCTGTAACCACTCTGCTCCATGACGCAAGATACTGGACACTAATCAACTCATGCTGCGTTATGAACCTCAGCTCTCATGACCTCTGTTTGACAAGTTGAGATAGATTTTTCTTTTCTCTCAGGTTAATTGTACAATATAGTCAAAGACATGTTTGACGTACGTTTCTATTCTATCTGTCCATATGACTTGTGTTTTACGCGTGTTTCTAACTGTCTATATATGTATAAAGGACCACGTACGTAATCTTGACATGGTTAAGGTTAACCTAAGTACATATTACCAGCAAATTATATTCTACTGTAGTAATTATCAAGTGGTGCACTTTATGCTTCTTCACCTTCACCTTCACCTTCACTGCGGCTTGGGATACACATAAAAATGGTAATTAACATCCATATGATCTCGTTTAAAAAACTTAAGATCGATATGGTGAACTAATAGTACATTTTGGTATTATGCAAAATCATAAATGAGTATCTTGCCTTCAAAGAAAAGAAATAATCCTCATTTATTACATATTTAACTAGATACTATATGATAGATAATATATATTTTTTGTATTTATGTAATGTACTAGAGAAATTTCAACAGAGACACAGAACCACATGGCACATCAGAGAAATAATTGTTCAAGGCTTAACTTTTCATTCTACAAGAACCATGCTTTCAAAGTTGTTTTTTCTTTTTTCTCATGAGAAATAGGTGTACTTCCTCTGTTATTTTTATGCATGTTACATTAGGTTTATTTTAAATCAAACATTTACTATCTTTGACCATCCATTTCACAAAATTCTTGTAATTTTACATCATATGACTTTTAAATTATGAAAGTATTTTTCATAGTGAACCCAAAAACATAAATCTGATGTCATGAAAACTACATAGTTTTTTTTTTCAAATATATGATCAAAGATATAAATATTTTACTTAAGACAAATCTAATAGAAAATGTAAATAAAAATGGAGGGAGCAAGTCCCATACATATCTTTATTTTCATAATGATTGGAATGGGCCTTTTTGTTTGTTTGTCAAATTAGAACAAAAAAGGTAGTTGTGTGTATGTGTTTATTTTCTCTCTCTGTTTTTGTGTGTGTGTGTGTGTGTGTTGGGGGGGTGTGGGGGGGGGGAGCCCTCATCTTGAACGTAGTACTACTTAGTTTTTGGATTATTTTTATATAAATTAGGACCCATTTACATTTTTTTTAAGAAAATCCAACAAAAAAAGTGTGGCGAATAGTTTCATCAACTTATTCCTCCCCTGTTATAATCGGAAATGAGCAATGTTTCTACTTATATATATCTAAAATAAATGCATCAACTCCAATACAAATGAGCATGTTTGTTTTATTTGCACCAAAGTTCTCTAGCAATACTAAAAGTGGAGGATTTAGCGGGGAAGGAGATTAATATGATGCCCTAGGTAAACCTTTTTTTCGTGACATATTCTTATTGTTCCCTAAAATTAATCCTTTCGTTTACAAGACATATTTATAGACTTCCAGCACATACTCAAAAATTTAGGGTATATGGAACTTTTGAGCTAGCACTTAATATCTTCTTACAGTACAGTACATACTTAATAAATCAGTACACAACTCCTGACCTCTTACACCAATATCCATATAAATCATGGAGTCGGTCCTGTACTAGTAATTACCGACTACGGTACATCATTTAGCTGCTCAGTCATGGATGCCTCTTTATTTCTAACCGGGATTATAACCCAGTCCTGTACTAGTAACTAGTGCTAGCTTATTAAGCAAGCTATATATTAGTACAAGAGCAAAGTTATTAGCTCGGAGGCAAGAAATATACATCACCTCGAATCCTCAGCACACATATCATAATCCCTTGTACAATCTCTCACTGCTGCTGCCGCCCCCATCGCCTAGATCGATCATGAGGATACTGCAGATCCGTTAGTTACGCAGCTGGAGCGACATCGTAGTCGTCATCGTCATCGTCGCCGGTGCCGCGGCAGCCCCTGAGGTTGCCCTCCATGGGCAATGCCCACACAAGGCGAGCGAACTCATCGTCAGACCAGCTGGTTGTAGCAGCCATATGTCTAGCTACTTCAATTCCCCCTTGACCTAGCTCGAGCAAGCAGGCAGCAAGAACAAGAACAGTGGTCAGTGTGGAGCTAGTAGCTTACTTGTGTGAAGCTCAGAAAGCTCTACCTAGCTGCTTGCTTGTTTGTTGTTGGAATGGCGTTCGCGAGCAGGTGTATTTATAGCCATTGTATAGCCGAGGTGGTCTGTCCTAGCTTGGCGTCCGTGCGCCACGTCGCAGCAGATAGGAGCGAGAGGTCCAGATAGCTCTTCATGGCTAGTAGTAGCTCGGTTAATCGCCAGGAAGAATCGCCGGCTTGCTGACCAAGTGGACAAAAAATCTCTCACAGTATCACCATGACATTGTGGAGCTTTGCACAAGGCGCAGCAGCAGACAGGTCTCATCTTTTCTCTCTGTAAAGCCAGAGGAGCACAGATACCCTTGGCTCTCCCTTGCTTTTCAGTTTTTTTTCCCCAAAGAGACATGCACAATTGCATGGTGATGTCCGGTTGGACCCACATCGACATCTGACGTGGCTTCACGGCGTTGGATTGTCTGTGCCAGCTAGCTTAGTCACGTAGTACTACTACTACTAGTGTAGTACTAGCTAGTAGTGTTTTAGTGCAGTACTATTTAACCAATAAACTGTTACGTGTTCAGGGGCATGCATGCATTGTTGTACGGTGGCTTTCCGGTACGTGGACGTCCGTACGCCTTCTTGACATTGTTAAGATGATGATGATATATCTTGGAAAAAGTACTCTTTAATAATCATGTGGTCATTGTCACCTATAGCCATATTAATTATCTTGTGAATAAATCAAATGTTATACTCCTTCAGTTCCAAATTGTAGTTCACTTTGGCTTTTCTAGATCTATTTTTTCTAGATATAGTGTATAATTAGATGCATAGAAAAATCTATGTATATAGAAAAGTTAAAGTGAACTACAATTTAAAACGGAGGGGTACAAATCAATATATGTGAGAGTGTTAGTACATACATAGCGGTCATTATATGTTTAATGTGTACAATGCTCGCCGCAACCTGTCAGGAAGTGATTATATGCATGGTTGCCCACATGTCTTGTAGTTAATTCCATAAGTTATCTTTTTTCTTTATCATATTCATTTATGAAAAGCTAAACCTAGATTGCTAAATTCCGAGCCTATTTGGATGCATATAGTGCTAATTATTGTTATTAGTCAGCTAATGTTTAAAATAATTATCCCACCCAAACAAAGCAACTAATAGATGGGTTAATCTTTTTGAGCAAAGTAACCAGTTGTTAGCCAACTAGGTGGCCGACACCAATTAATTTGGGCTAAATTTTAGCTCCTGCTAAAATCTAGCCCTACCTGATCCAAACACAGGCCCTTTAGCCTGAGTGTGTTTCTTCACTAGCCCTTCTCACACAAGAATGTTTTCATACCCTTCTTCCTCCTTCGATTCTCCACATTTCATCGTCATCCTAAGGAGATGTTAGGCGTCTTTTCCATCTCCAACAAATACAACAAGCACAAGAGGTTAGGGTTTGTCTGTCGAAAGTTTGAGCCCAGAAGATCTTTCCTTTAATCCATGTTCGTAGATATAGAAGGTTGAGGAGGGAGGCTGGTTCAACAATAGATGGATGATGGGTCGAACGACTAGATGGTGGTGTCGGTGTTCGATCCACACAAAGGACAGAGGGTAGCTAGCCACTTGGGGGTGGTTAAGAGCGACGAGGTTTACCCCGTTGAGCCAACGAAGAGGCAAGAATTGTGACGGATCAAGTGGGTGTTGTAGATCAAGCATATATTAGTGGCGGTGCTCACGGAACCATAGACGATGATCGTCGACAAATCGACCGTGTGGGAGGCAAGATGTAGCCGCGAATTAAGTGGCCGACACATGTGGAGGGTGGTACAATATTAGTATGACATAGATGGATGAAGTTAAGAGTAAGATGGGGTGACAAGGAGGCAATAAAGAGAAAATTACATAGGAAGAAGAGCGCAAAATGAGAATTGGATCACAAAATGAAATCTGGTTAATGGATGGAACTATAAAAGGAAGGATGGATGGATGTACATAGATGCATGGCCCCATATATGGTAAGTTGGTACTTATTGATGATAAGAAATTTCCTAAAGCTGGTTAATCATCTGAATCACTAATCATGCATGCATCCATCACTTAATCTTGGCAAATAAACGCAAAAAAAAATGTGGCACTTGAACGGGGCCGGGCATGCAGGCATGCAATCCAATCCACCACGCACACGCCGGGTTATATATATTTGCAAGACCTAGCAATAGGCAGCAGTAGTGCACCACGGCACAAGAGATCACGGCACCGGAACTGGTGGGCCACCGCCGGGGCATGTCCGTCCGAGTTGGCGCGCGGCGCCCCACCGGTGCTCATGGCGAGCGGCCGCCGCCGCACGGCCGCCACGTGGTGGAACGGCGCGGTGCACGTTCCTCCTCAGCCCGGCGTGCACGCCGCCGCGCCATGGTGGACAGGACAGGACGGGACCCCAGCAAGGGCGATGTGACCATGCACAGCCACGCGGCCCAGCCCAGCAAGCGTTGTAGTGAGGGAAATTCCCTTGATGGGCCACTTGCAAAGATGAGCGTGATAATAGGGCCCAATTTGGCTTACGTGATTGATGCTTACGTACAGCTGATTTTGCCAATAAGACTAAACTCGAAACAATATTTTTCTTAGTACCACATCGCCTGGCCAGAACCGAGGATGAGACGAGGCGCAAACAAAACCAAGGGTTGCCTCTCTTGACAAATCATACCTTTCTCGGCCTTTTGGCTTAGATCAAGTGTAGTATCTGTTCTTATCGAATCTGATATGTGGATCATGTGTTCACTTTGATATTCAAACTATTTTTTGTGGGAGAGAATCTATTACAATGGCTTTGCCATTAGAATTCTCAAGTGTTGCTCAGCCGTTGCACTATTTGGTTGAGCCGGCACATCCCAACCAATTCTAAAATAAATCTTTGGTTTTTTTTTTCAATTATTGTTTTTGATGACGTCATGTCTGCGTTTCTTAGCCGACAAGCGCAACTATGGTATTCATGAATCTCTGAAAACATTTCAGTTTTTTTTGGTTTGAGAATTCTAGAAAAAGACATGCCTTGATATTGCACTGTTTTTTAGGAACGGAGGGAGTATTTCAACTTCAGACTGGCCACAACGTGACCGGTGCTAAAAATACTGAGCTCTGAAACACGGTGCCGATGCCCTCTTGTAAAGATGAGCAATAAGGCCCAATTCGGCTTACAGAATCGTGGAGTTCCCATTAAGATGAATTGGGCCTTGTTCCGCTTGTAAAGTATTATTACTTATATTAGTTAGTCCTTGATTGCCTGGCTGCAAGTTCGGCCCGAAGCATTATTACTTTGTTTAGTACCACATCGTCTGGCCAAAATCACGGAGCAGACAAGGTGCAAATAAAACGAAGAGGTGCATCTCTTGACACATTATACCTTTCTCGGCCTTTTGGCTAAGATCAAGTGTAGTATCTGTTCTTATCAGTTTAATATCTGATATGTGGATCACGTGTCCACTTTGATATTTTAAATTTAAACTATTTTTTGTGGGAGAGAATCTAAGAGCATCTCCAACAGTTTCTTATTTGTGTTTGGCATTCTCAATTTTGCCAAAACGCTTCAAAAATCACCCTCCAACAGTTTGGCATTTGGAGTTGGCAATTTAGTGAGCGTTGGCAAATCACGTTTGGTATTTAGGGCACATCGTACGTATTAGAAGAGGTGGAAGGGCATAAACATAATTTTGTTTCTGCATCAGAGTTCCTGAGGTAAGTTTTTAAGAGGTGGAAGGATATAAACATAATTTTATTTCTCTTTCAGGGGTCCTGATGTAAGTTAGATCCCAAATGAATTATGCCAAACTGTTGGAGATGAACTGTTTTTTGATTTGGCATTTGAATTTGAGAGTTGGCAAATCATGGCAAATGCCAAACTACAAATGAGGAACTGTTGGAGTTGCTCTAACATTGGGATTCTTAGAGCATCTCCAACAGTTTGGTATATTGGGTTGTTATTTTTCAATTTTGACAAAAACGATAAAAACAGCCCTCCAACAATTTGGTATCTCACTTGCCAAAATTTAGCAACTTGTCAAAAACAGCTCCTCTGCGCGTAAATATGCGCGCATCCGTCGCGCATCCGTCGCGCATCTGGCCTTCTTCGCGCGCGGAGCCAGCCTGTGATGGATTTCAGCCAGGCCGCCTCCATCCGACGGACTCGGCTGGTGCTGGAGCGTGGTCGCCGGACTCGGCTGGTGTTGGAGCGTCGCTGCACTATCCAGGTCGCAGGTCGCAGACGCCTCCCGTCGCCCCTCCCATGGCCCTCAAAAATTGCCTCTGCCATGTCGGGCCTCACCGCCAAAAAGCGGCGGCAGCAGGCGGTCCTCCGGCCGGCGGTCTCCACCCGCCCCTGCCGCCGCCGCCGGCGACCCACCGGCGGATTGGGCATCATCGTCGGCACTTTTCCTCGATCGTAGATGAAGAAGGACATATATATAAATAGAAACTTTTTTGTGTGTTCACTTTGCGTAAATGCCAGACACATAGATTTATATACATGGGCTTGGTTAATTTACAAAAAGTTTTATGTTCACTTTGCAAAAGTATTTTTCTTTATCTATTTTTCTTTATTTTATTTAAATCGCTGAAAAATTGATTTGGGGAGTGAAATATGCCAAACTGTTGAAGATGGGAAGATTTTTCACTTGGCATATCTTTTCCCAAGTTGCTAAAATCTAACTTTTGCCAAGCAAATTTTAGCAAACTGTTGGAGATGCTCTTAAGTGTTGCTCAACCGTTGCACTATTGGTAGAGTCGGCACATCCCAACCAATTAAAAAAAAAAAAAAAATTTGTCGCTCTATAATTGAATTTTTTATTTGATTTGATAACTAAAATTTATTTTTCACCAATTATCATAAGTCTGAAGATACTGGAAAAGGACCAGCAGATAAGTTGAAATTGCACTGTTTTTCAAGTAAGACATTGCTGCATGGTATTTCAGCTTTAGAGCAACGACTAGCATGTAAAGTGTGTGCTTGTCATTTTGGAGAACTTGTTTTTTTACCTAGCCCTCTTCATCATTAAACAAAATGTTTATTGTCGTAGGGACATAGCTCGGTTTCCCTATGTCCACACAATTTAAGATAAATAAACAAACGCTTAGTTTCTAGGAGAACACAACTGAACAAAGTACCAGAAGAAAGGTCATCTGAACATTCTCGATCTGTACATAACTATATATAGCAGCAGAGTAGCTTTGCATCTTCATTAACAGGTGCGGTGGGTCTTCTTCGACAACGCGAAGCTACAATATCATATAAATTACACGAGTAGTAGCATCAGCAGCGCGGTTATTCGCTGTACAGAACAACTGTGGATCGAGTACGTTTCAGTTCATTCAGTTGAGGAGCTAGCTCGAGATGAAAGCTGAAGCAACCATATCCTAGATTACTGATTACACACACAGCAGGCAGCACGCAGCAACTGCTGATGAAATGAATGGATCGGATGGAACTAGTCGGTCTTCCTGAACTTGCTGACGCCCCCTTGAGGATGCTCTTGGTGTCCAGCTTGCTGTACTGGCTCTGCACCACACCCAGCATGTTGTACAGGAAGTCGTCCACCTGGTCCTGGTACTTCTCGTACAGCACCGGCAGAGTGTGCGCGCACACGAACCCTGAAACACCACACCATCCATCATTACAGCAGCTAATTACTAGTAATCAAGCTGTTACTACTACCAAACAGCTAAACAGAATATTCAGAACAGTAATGTAACCCTGAAAGCATGCACTGGCCAGAATTCAGCACTCCTCACCGATGTACACCACCGTCAGGAAGTTGCAGAAGCTGCCGACCACCGCCGCCGCGAAGAACCCGGCGATCACCTTACATACAGTAGAGGAAAGCAAGCTCATCATCAATCAATCTGCTTGTAGCACAAATGTAACAATGTTGAGAGAAGAGATGCACGCATGGATCAGAGTGGACTACTCCTACTTACGATGACCAACTGCTTGAGGTCCCGTCCACATGCCACGTCCTGGACGAATCCGAGCGCCCTGTTCACCTGTGCGCCGACGGCGGCGCCGGCGTTGGCGAAGAGCTCCTCCGGCAGCTGCACGCGAGGCACGGTGGACGCGAACATGGACCAGGCGAACTGGACGGCCATGCCGAGCGCGAGCAGGAAGCAGACGATGGTGAGGAAATGGTAGTCGAGCCACTCGAAGAAGACCCACACCAACGTCGCCACGCCCAGCACGCTCGACGAGATCTTCTTGTTCCGCCACAGCAGCACGTCGGCGGCTGTTTGCATTGCAGCCATCCATCGTCACAATCATCATCATTCATGGCGAGGATTTGCAGTACTTGGTATGGGTAGGTGGGATAGGAGCAACAACAACACGTACGTTTGCCGCCGCCGAGGACGTGGTGGATGGACTTCTTGTTCCTGCTGGCACCGCCGCCGAACAGGTTCTTGGCCTGCTCGGAGATGGAGGAGCCGCCGTCGCCGTCGTCGAACCGGACAGACTTCTGCTTCGGGGTTCTCCGCGATGGTCTCCATGATGTTACCCATCAGGTCCGACGCCGCGTTCTCTGAATGCTCCGCCATCTTCGACCCCGCCGCCTCCCGCTGGACTGCAGAGTCATTTTGGAGTCAGAGCTATATGTTTTTTTTCTTCTATCTGTAAATTTTCTCAAACAGGTATGCAGTAGCAAGGCTGAAAAGCTTACAAATACTACTGTGCTGGGGCGATTAGTTGAACAAGAGGTTAAACAGAGCACTCCATGGCGTATTACTGTCTGAACTGAATTAATAGCCTGAATCCTGAACAGCTCAGGAACTCTAATCTAACATAAAATTGGGACCTGAAGTCTGAACAGGTCATCCTTCCTTTTGTCCCACCTCGACGGCGGATTCTTTATTCAGGTTCAGGTTATATTACAGAAAAAAGCTAAAAGCAGCCGGCCAAAACGAATTGGATAATTAAGGGCTCGTATAAATTGACCGGAAGAAGGCGATGATGAACTTACCGAGGAACAGCAGCGGTGAGCTCGAATTGTGGTGATGCGATCACAGTAGGCGACGAGCGAGCCAGGTATCGGGGATTCTTGGTCACCAATGGCGAGGCAGAGCTGGTTGAGGAGGGGGGAGACTGGATGGAGAGAGAGGAAAGGTAGTTGGGGGAAGAGCCACCATTTGTTCATGGACAAGGACAGCCGGACAGGTGGGCCACGGGGCCCACTACCCTGATTGGGCTGTGTGTGGGTGGGCTCACGGCGAGCGTCCTCCTTGCAGCCATACGTTTTGCATTCGTGGGCCATGCCTGTCAGTGATATTTTTTTTCTCGCCAACACACTGCAGCCATTCGTTTCGTTTAGCAAGGGTGGACGTGGACGAAAGCCCAAACTAACCCGTAACGCTTCATGGACCGTGGCCTCCCGACTTTGGTTGGGCTGAAAAACCTTTCCTGGCGGATTTCACTTGGGCTTTGCTGATTGATTGCTCGTTCACCGTCACCGGCACGGCCGCACGGCACCACTCTCGCTCCGCCCGCCGCCGCTACCGTACCAGCCACCGTCTCCGCGTTCCGCGGTCGGCAACCCCGGGGCATTTCTGCGCCTCGTCGATCCCTGCGTCTGCGCCTGGCCCTGAGGCAACCCGGCAAGCCAATATCCGCGGCGCTGAAGAAAGAAGCGACGGCGGCGGGGAGGCGATTTGGCGACCCGCGCTCACGGAGGGAGCGGGCGTATCGAGGCTCCTCGTGCTTCAGGTGCGTGTTTCTCTAGGATTGAGGGTCGTTTATGTGTGGTGTGATGTAGCAGAAGATTTTGGTTTGGATTAGGGGAACCTTTGCCTCAGCATTGCATTTCGGTCGTTCTGCTGCCTACGCTGTTTATCAGTCTTTTTGTGAACATTTTGTCTCACATTGTAGCGGCCGATCCCGTATTCGTCGTCTTCACTGAGCACTGGAAATGTCTCTCAAGGCCTGAAGCTGCACAACCAGAATCCATCTACGTTTCTACTGGATGTACACAACACCCGCCTGGTTGGTTCATGTCTAGTACGCCTTTGCTTTTAGTACACCAGTTCTGTTCTTGGTCCTTTTTGGATTGGGCTCTAGTTAGTCAGTTCTCTTGATTTCTTGGCGCTTCTATCTAGGTAATGGCTGAAATCGAGCCTCTAGAAGTGGTGATGTACGGAGGCAATGCAGACCCACAGACATCACTCACATCAGGTGGTGAGGATGAGTCTGTCGCCGTAGCAGGCAATGGATCCACAGATGCGGTGCTAGAAGATCACGCACATCTGCAAGCAGTCGATGCAGAGGGTGGTGAGTTTGTCAACGAGAAGGTCGGTGCTCATTCTGATGACCCAGCCACATGGAGATTCATGGAGCCGGTGAAGGGAATGATATTTTATAGCGAGAAGGACGCGATCGCATTCAGTCAGAGATATGCTCGGGAGAAGGGATTCACTCTAACACGGAGGACCTTCAAAACCAAGGATGACAAGTTGCAGTATTTCACTCTCGCTTGCAACAGACAGGGGAAAGCTCAGTGCAGCTCCAGCTCCAGAAATAAATTGAAGCATAATCCCTCCACAAAGACACAGTGTCCAGCTAAACTGAATTTTAGACTTAATGGAACTGACGAGTTCTGCTTAACTTCACTCATACTCGAGCACAACCATGATTTGAATCCAAGCAAGACACGGGTCAATGTGTGCCTGAACAAGACAACTGGGGTGAGTGCTAAAAGAAGAAGGCAAGAATCATGTGGCAGGTCAGAAGTTTGTGCAAACAAAATGGTCATCTCTACTTGTGCATTGACCTGAGCATTTTTCGGGCGGGTCGGGTTCGGGCCGGGCCGAAAAAACCCGGTTATTTCGGACCGAAAAAAATCTTGCCCATGACGTCCCCACCGGGCAAGTCGGGCCTAGTTTTTTTCGGGCTCGGGCGGGCCCGGGCTTGGGCGGGCTACCCGTGCATTTTACACTACAAAAATTGCTAGAAATGTATTTCGGGCCGAGTTCGGGCCAAGAAAAATTTTACCGGGCTTCAAAATCTCTGCCCGGCCCTGTCGGTAAGGTTCGTGGGCGGGCCAAAACCCCGTCGGGGTCGGGCGGGCCTGCCCGGGCGGGTCGGGCCGGGCTAGTTTTGCTCGGGTATAGTTGTGCACATGGTGGAGGCTCTGAAAACCAACAGCTTGCTGAAAATGAGTGCACAGACAGTTCTGAAGAGGAGACAAGGCTGAAGTTTAGTGCGAAGATACGCATGTGCTTTATCGGTACTTCTTCCACACGTAGTCAAGGATCCAAACTTTTTCTATGCCATGGACTTCGACGGAAATTCCCGGCTGAGGAATGTTTTCTGGGCAGATGCAAGAAGTAGGGCTGCATATGAATCTTTCTCAGATGCTGTGAAGTTTGACACTGCCTACCTAACAAACAAGTATGAAGTGCCTCTTGCTTCTTTCGTTGGTTTAAATCATCATGGAGAACCAATTCTTCTGGGCTGCGGTCTACTGTCCAATCAGAACACCGAATCTTTTGTGTGGTTGTTCAAATCCTGGTTGGCTTGTATGTCTAACAAACCACCAAAAGGCATGATTACTGATCAGTGCACTGAAATGCAGGATGCTGTCGAGCAAGTTTTCCCTCAAACTAAACATATCTGGTGTCTGTCGAGTGTCATAAGGAAAATCCCTGAAAAGTTCTGTGGACTTTCAGAGTTAAAAGACATTAGATCCGCTTTCTCAAATTTGATCTATGAGTCGCTGACGAAAGGTGAATTTGGAAAAGGTTGGATGGAGATGATCAACAAGTTCGGCCTTCAAGGCAATGACTGGCTTATTCAGCTGTGCATTAATTGGCCAAAATGGGCACCTTTTTATATAAAAGATACCTTTGGGGCTGGCATGCCTGTCACAAAAGAGTGTGAAAGTGAATATGCTTTGTTTGATGGACATGTCAGTTCCGGAACGACAATAAACCAGTTTCTGGAGCGATACAGCAAAGCACTAAGAGACATGGTTGAGAAGGAAGAAGATGCTGATTTTAAGTCTTCGCAGGAAGTGGCATCTTGCATCACTCACTATGATATATTGAGAAGCAGTTCCAGTTAGTATATACAAATAAAAAGTTTGAAGAATTTCAGGAGCAGTTAAAAGATAAAATTTACTGTTATCCAAAACTTCTGAAACAAGAAGGTACATCTTGCACGTTCCATGTTGCTCAAGATGTCAAAATCAGGGAGCAACAACTTACATTGGACTTCTGTGTCTGGTTTAACGAAGACGGATGTGACGTGAAATGCGCATGCCGTCATTTTGAATTCCGAGGAATCTTGTGTTGCCATATCATCTCTGTATTTGCTCTGATGAAGATCAGAGAAGTGCCCTCCAAATATGTTCTTCAGAGGTGGAGAAAGGATATGCAGCGTAGGCACACCTCTATTGCGTGCTTGTATGATGAGAATGTCAACGCACCAAATGCACAGCGTTTTGATGTTCTATGCAAATCGTTCTATGATGCAGCGGAGAAAGCAGCGACATCAGATGCACTGTTCGAGTTAGTGGTGGACGGCCTTGGACAACTGAAAGTAAAGGTCGAGGCACAACATGCTATCCTTAACACTCAGAGTGGTAATGCTTCATCAGGAGCGTCAAACATGGAGATATGATGATGAGTCCGTTCGCCATTTCTCCTGACATGAGATTAATGTCTGACAGTTTTCTGTTGTTCCAATGTACTGTAAGATATTTCTAGCGTCTTCTGTATCTGGAATTGCAAGTAGTAATGAACCATGATTAGATGGTAGGATGATAGTACAAGAACAAGAAGCGAATTAAGTGGAATATCTTCAATTCTATATATAGCTTGCAATTCCCAGCTTCTCACGGCAAGCTGACCATTTAGCCGTGTTGTCCATTAAACATGCATGTCCTCACTAAATTTAGCTTCTCACAATGAGGCCTCTTGGCTTCCTGACTCTCCTGGCCATTTTTTTCTCTACCGATCTTCATCTTTGTTCATCCTCACGCCCCCTCGCCGAACGTCCCGCGGCAGCTCCAAACGGCCAACGTCTTCTCGCCGAGCGTCAAGCGGCGGCTCCAAATGGCCAGGCAACAGCGGGCGCCGGTTCCTCCAGCCGGGTTGCGGGAGCACATCCCGGTGAGCATGCCGGTAAATAATGTCCCAGCTTACGGCAACCTCCCACCGGAGGTGGTGGCGAAAGCTCCCGAGCAACATCCCGCCGGAGACGTTGGCCAACATCGAGGCGTCGCGGGGGCAGCTGCAGGCGAAGCGAGGTCGTAGCCACCCTCCCGGCGGTGCAGGGCCAGCTGCCGGCGAACGTGCCGCCCGAGGTGCTGGCCAAGATCCCGGAGGTGCAGCACCATCTGCCGGCGACCATAACGCCCGAAATGCTTGCCAGCGTCGCCGCCATGCAGCAGCAGAATGCTAGCTCACCTGGGGCGTCGGTCACGGCGGCGGCTCTCTCCGGTGACATCCCGCAGATCCCCAAGATGCCTGACTTCTCCGGGCTGGCTAACATCTCGTTCCCGCCGATGCCGTCGGGGCCCAAGATGCCGCAGCTGCCGCCCAACTTGTCGCTGTTTGGGTACGACGTCCCCATCCCCAAGTTCATCAGCAAGATGGTCGACGGCAAAGGCGGTGGTGGGCAAAACTGACGCCAATCTTTGTTCGATGTCAGTGGCATCTAGTCTGTCAATTACACATTAACTGAAGTTTCGCGCTATGCTTTTGAGTTCTAATGAGATTATTTTGTGAATGCTTTGGTTTGGTTGATTACTGGCAGGAAATGTGTAATCTGATGGACTATGTTCTTGTCATGTGTGTATATATCTTTTTGCTCATTTGCTAAACGCCTGCACTTTGAAAAGCGCTGCAATTTTGCTACTCCTTGCAGTGCATTATTATGGAGTCAAATTGTAAACGAATGATATTATATTATGCAACATATATAGATGTATTCCTCGTCCAAAGCCAAAGATAGAACAGTCTAATTCCGGGTAGATGAGGTTTATTTGTCGATTGTTTGGACGTACGGTATAGAGCGTTGTGATAAGTTGATGCACCATACATTTGGCTAGAAAGTTGCCCACGTTATACTGAGCTCGTGAGCTGACACGACTCACCCGTAAACAATGGCCTGTTTGCAAATAAGTCACCAACTTATAAGTTAAAAATTAAAATAAATGAATTATTTTACCAAACACCACCAACTTATAAGCAATAAGTTGATTTACCACTACTTAAAACTTATAAGTCACCGTTTTTTCTGACTTATAAGTCATTTACAACCAAACAACCATAACTTAGAAGTCATTGATTTTAAGTGACTTGCATTATAAGGCACCTGCTTATTTGAAACTAAACAGCAGGGTCTCGATCAGGCGACAAAGCTAAACCTACAATCTCCGTACAGCAGGCTCGCAGGTAGGAAAAGTGGTAAACAATTTATTTGGATCACAATGGAATGCTTATCCTTGCAACTTAAATTTTTGGTCTCCTATGCGCATAGTCCTGAAGCAAAAAAAAAAAAAAAAAAAAAAAAAAAACACAAAAAGTCATGATAAAACACAAAAAGGAAAGCACCATCTAGTCCTGAAGCACCTTTAGCTTAGCAACTGGGAATGCGGCATCCTTTATTTCATTCTCTGAAAGAGGAGATATCAAGAAATCATTTTCACTAACTAACAATCTCACCTTGTTCCCAAAAAAGATAAGGAAATCTTCAGTTTGTCTTCCTTTTTAAACAGGTCTTTATAAAAGGCTAAAGCAATGTCCATCATCATACCTTTCTCTGATCTTCCACTAGACCAATAGGACCTTGTAAAGCATATATATCCACCCTTTTCTTAGTACTCCTGTCATTCAAAAAATTTGAAAACTTTATGGTGACATGGAACATCTTAGGTGTGGAGTGTCATTGGACATGTCATGGATGGAACAATCTCACCAGCTTGGACTTCACGAAAGAAACATATCAATCGACATGGGTTAGTAGAAAAGCGAAGTGGAACAATGAGCTTATTTTGAAGTGGGAAAAGCCGTATGGATCAAAGTACCTTTTACTCCCTCTCGTCCCCTTTGAATTTGTCGTTGAATACGCCCGACATTCAATGAATCTAGACGCGTGCAGGTGCATGGCTAACCGAGTGAATCTGGACATTTCAGACATCTACCCTAGCGACGACCAACACGGGACGGAGGGAAAGAACTCTTATTTTCTCTTGTAGTATGTTGTCAATTATTGCTAAATAAAACAATATATACTCAGAGCCACTTTGAATACAAATCTATTGATACGAGTTTTAATTACTTTGTAAACTTGAATATAATTTGACTATTTCCTATATTTGTCAAAATTCATACAATGTGACATTTTTCCTGTCACAGTTTGCTTGCTTAACATTCAGGATCGACATAGTAATAAATAAAACTTTAAGCCAAATAAGATGCACACATGCACACTAGCGTGTGGTGTGGTACAACCAGCAGGTAGCCGTAGACGAGAGCTGCCAAACGGAGATGGAGGGAAAGGGAGAACCAGTAGTGTGTGCTGGCCCAAACATCGCGATCCGACGTGGCCCAATGGCGCGTCGCGGAGCCTTATCCCGGGGCGTCGTCCCTGATCCGAACTCCATCCGCTCAGCCACCGCGCACCACAAGTAGTCGCTCACCGGCGACCCCACCGCCGCCTCCCGTCGTTAACACGCCACCGCCTAGCTAACACACCCCGAGCTAGTGCCATCCACACTCTTCTCCCTGTCCCGGCAAAACCAAGCAGCTTTCTGGTAGCCATGGCGTCCACCTCCTGCTTCCTCCACCAGTCCACCGCCCGCCTCGGCGCGTCAGCTCCACGCCTCACCGCCGCGCCACGCAGCGCGCAGCTGTTCGTCTGCAAGGCCCAGAAGCAGCAGGACGCCGCCCCCGCCGCCGTGGAGAGCAGCGACGTGTCCCGTCGAGGCGCGCTCGCGCTCCTCGCTGGCGTCGCCGCCGTCGGCGCCAAGGTCAGCCCCGCCGCCGCTGCCTACGGAGAAGCAGGTAATTAATTAACTAACGAACGGAACCACCGCCGCCGTGCCGGCGTCCTTAATTCTCTTCAATCTGACGACGACTGATCCGCCGCGTGCGTGCATCGATCGGCAGCCAACGTGTTCGGCAAGCCCAAGACGAACACGGAGTACATCGCGTACAGTGGCGACGGCTTCAAGCTGCTGATCCCGTCGAAATGGAACCCCAGCAAGGAGCGTGAGTTCCCGGGGCAGGTGCTCCGCTACGAGGACAACTTCGACGCCAATAGCAATGTCTCCGTCATCATCCAGCCAACCTCCAAGAAGACCATCACCGAGTACGGCTCCCCTGAGGAGTTCCTCTCCCAGGTCGACTTCCTCCTCGGCAAACAAGCCTTCGGCGGCAGCACCGACTCCGAGGTCTGTCTCTAACCTCGCACGCCATGGCCGGCCATGCTCGTGATCTGTGCCTCTGCTTGCTTGCTTGCTTGGTGCTTATTGCCATCGTCATCTATATATGCTGGTGTTGCAGGGTGGGTTTGAGACGGGCGCGGTGGCGACGGCGAACGTGCTGGAGAGCTCGGCGCCGGTGGTGGACGGCAAGCAGTACTACAGCATCTCGGTGCTGACGAGGACGGCGGACGGCGACGAGGGCGGCAAGCACCAGCTCATCACAGCCACCGTGTCCGACGGCAAGCTCTACATCTGCAAGGCGCAGGCCGGAGACAAGAGGTGGTTCAAGGGCGCCAGGAAGGGCGTCGAGAAGGCCGCCGCATCCTTCAGCGTCGCATGAGATTAATGTAATTGTAATTGTGCATCGATCCATCGGGATTATTATGGTTTCTTTGATGATGGTTTGGTTTCATCAGGGATGCACGTACTACTGCACGCACCTACGTAGAGAGCATGCTTGTGTATGTATGTGTTCCTTTGATTGTACATGAGAACAACAAAGACTAAGGAGAGCTCCATTTCATTGCAAGGATCCATCGATTTCTTCAGTCATGCAAGCTGTTTAAGAAATCTTAGCAGTAATAATTGTTTTTAGATAAGGGAACGAAGTTCCGGCCTTACTATCCGAGAACAGTACACAGCCTTTGTTTTAGCCATACCTCTGTTTTTTTAGCCAAAGATTCTAAAAGGCAGTTTGAATGAATGAATTATGGGAAACTAAATTGTGTGGAAACTAAGGGTTTTAAATCTCAATCAAACAGCATACACCACCACACCAATGCAAGGTTTTGTGGTTGTTGAACTTTTGTGTAAGCAATGGGGAAGGGATTGAAGAACAGAAAGGGAGATGCAGTGCGGAGGAATGTCAAGAGTTTGAAACGAACTGACACCGTAATGTCACTAATTGAGAGGGAGATGTCTCCAAAAAGGGCTTAACGTTCCCTTTCCAACTCATCTCCTTCATAGCTAGTATTACACAAAATCTGAGTGAACCCTGAAAGCTGCTGAATTGAAACCATGCATGGATGTCACTGTTGGTACCGTTTTAAATGAACTGAGTGACAAAATTGGGGAGGAAAGGGAGATGCAGACTGAAACCGTTGTTTCTTCATGTGGGGATAAAGAAAAAGAGGTGGACATTACTCCGGTTGATTCAGGTTGAAGATGCTTCTTTTGTTAAAGGAAGTTTGGGATTGGGAGTTGTTCTGTTAGTGCCAGATTGGTTACTTTCAAAAAGGGCCAGTACACGAATGCAAGAGCTGCTGCTGGTATTTCAGAAGTTATGGTCTTCATCTCCACTAAACGTGCAAGTCCAAGACTAGTACTCCTATCTGATGAACACACTCTTTCAGATTCAGAACATAACCGAATATATTTACATTTGTTTTTTCTAACAGTTTTTTTAGTAAGAACGTATGTCGTTCCAGTTCTGATAGTTCTATCCAAACCTGTTTATGTTTCTATTTGGATTTTTCAAAATTAAATTCTTCCAGTTGGATCCGATCAAGTTCCACCTATTTTCTTGCACATCGAGACAAACACTAAGAGGGGCTTCACAGCTGGGCCATAACCCTCGTTTTAAATTGGTCCCAAAAACAAAGGAATATGCTCCGAGAAACAGAATCCACCCAGTTGAGCTAGGAACGGTATTCACTACTGTGAACTGATTTGATTACATGAACCAGCTAGCAACAAATTAATTTTAATCTTAGTCAGGCATGTGAACAGAGTACTGATTCAGCCAACCCAAGAATCAAAAGCAGAAAAATACAGTCGATAGTTAAAATGATTCTCTGAAGAAAGGGAGCTCAGCCGCTGTTACCGTGGACTCTGTAGCCAGCACAAGGTGACGGTCTGACGGAGCTCTGGCAACCCACCAAGGGTTTGCATGCTCTGCCGTCATCCATGCCAATCACATACAGTTTCCAAATGGGAGAGTTTGACAAGGCATGGTAATGCACAAGGGGAGCTTATTTAGAGAAAAGGAAACAGTACTCTGACACAAGCAAATGTTTGAGAGAAAACATGGCAGCAGGTTCAGTTTGTAAAACTAACAAGCCAGCAGCACTGCAGCAGTTCAATGTGAATAAATATTACAGGTCCAAATCAACAAATTGAAACTTTTATCAAACCCAAGTTCATGCTAGCAGATTCGGAGAGGAGCCATCATCGCACAATTCTGCCACCGATCCATCAGAAATTGCCAAGCCTTACAAACATCGGTTGATCCTGAAGCAAGACCATGCAGGTTTGCATCTGCAAGAGAAAGCAAGGTCATAAATAAATTTGTTTACTCTGCAGCGTATAACTTAGCTTAGAAACACAGCGGGATTAACTACTGCTACGTTCTTTGTTGTTAATGTTGCAAATGACCAATCTACTAGTGTAGAATCAGAGCATATATAGTACATGGCAGATTAGAGCAAGTGATAAAAAAACGTATAAACGATGCATATTATCAAGCAAAAGAAGAGAGAACCAAAGAACAGAGACATGTAATCCATCTAGTGATGATCTACATACAATGAATAAAGTTTAATCAGTCGTGTGCATGGGAACTAGGAAACATGTGAACAGAGTACGGATTATGTTGGTGATGTGACTAGGAGGCAACGCTACATGGTTACGTTTTGGATCTATCTATATACATATACATGGGCTAGGATAGGATATTGACCCACGAGGGGTGAAGGTCCTAATGGTCTTTCAGGCCCATGAAACAGGGGTGCGGTCTGCTTCTCTCATCGAGTTTTTTTTTTTTTTCTTTTTTAATAAATGAAATGTAAGGACAATTGCCTGCTTGCTTGCTCTACATCAATTCGATCGGTAGACTAAATACCATTCCTAATAATAGCCAATGAATCTATTTTATTCCTTAAATAATTTGCCACCTATATAGCAGTGTAAAACAACATAAAAGTCGCCGATAAATATATATAAATTATCCACCTATATACCATTAAGAGACATGATTTATGTAAACCTAAGTTTACATCTGTTACCCACATGTTACTATGATAGATAATTTACAGAACCTCTTAAATTTACATATAAATTACTACTTCTATCATTATTACAAAACAATAATATCACCTCAAATGTACATCTAAATCTCAATTATCAATATATTCCATTACAATTTAAATAATTAAACATGCAACATATATATTTCTTTGTTACCCACTTTTATTAATATTAATACATTAAAATTTGATTGAAGTAAACATACATATTATGTCATTTTTTGGATTAATATGAACCTAGAATTGCCTAATTGTTCGACAAGTATTCCTCACACCCGGAAGCCAACCACCTGGGCATCACCCAGTCCCCGCCTAATTCTCCGACAATATTTCGTATATGGTGATTGTTTCAATCATCAGCTAACTTGGTGTGGCGTGCATAGGCTGCCTGCCTGCCTACGCCCCCACACGAGCACGGCATTGACTAAACATACCATTAAAAAGTTATTCCACATAAAACCTGAATACTTAATAGCTCTTATAAAGCAAAACCTCATTAAAAACGTTGCATGCATCATAACGTTCCACTTCCACATCATCGGTTGCCTCCTTGTCTCCTCGTTGCATCTCTTTCAATCAACCTCAAGCATTAAGGGTGCGAGATCCACGTCAAAAATGATTATGAAAATGTTTAATTAATGAGCTGCGCTGCTTCGAGATGCATGTGTTTGTTTAAAAGAGTATATGAGCAAAAGCCTTTTAAATTATTCTTCGCCCACAAAAAGTTTTGATTTTGTTGAAAAAATATTATGATTTATATTTTTTTTATAGAAAAAGTTATTTGTTTTGTGAATCAGAATCTAGCCTCTCAACCAAAGTGATTCTGATTCATCATCTAAATTGTTTCTTGAGATAAAGGGGCACTTGCGCACAAGATCAACCAATAAAGAATTCATGGATGAATGATTTTTTTCCTAAAAAGGAAAGTTACGAGAAATGTTGGACCATTAGCTAGATTCGAATCCGGTAAGTGTTTGTGAGTTAGTGGGAGTAGAAGCGTTCGTGAGGTAGGCTGGTCCATTCTATGTGCCCGATGTTGGCCATGCAAGCTTGGAGACACACTTTCTATTTGGTGGATACAATGAATGAATGAAGTGGATTTGTAGGAATTGTTTTCTGAATTCGCTAAGTCCTTCCATCATAATTTATTCTGTTGTTATTAATTACTCATTTGTTTAGTACTCTTAAGGCAAGGTCATGCCAGATAATGGTGTGTGCGCTGGTGCAGCTAACATCTGTATGTGTATCATGATCTATTGTTTGGTAGTCGGCCAATGATGTGCCGATATATAGATCCACTTGCTTTACTGTTTGAAGTCTGTCGAATATTTGTTGCATTTAATGTGGGCCAGGCCCATATATTATCTAATTAAATTTAATAAATTCTAAGGCTCGTATTAAATAATGTGTTCAATATTATTTAGTATCATATGGGATATTGACTGGATGTTGACTCAACTTATATGTGCAGACTATATTTGCCTTTATATTGAGAAAGTTGAGAAGAGGTGTGACATGACATGTCATGATCGAGCTGGCCCGAGCGGGACGTGGTGAATTGGTTTTGCCACTCAAGTCAATTAAGTGGAGGACTTTCTATAAGTTGCATCACTGCTCATCCCGGCTGATTTGGCTTCCTAGCTATTTGATAAAAGCATGACTCATTTCTAGTCACTCTCACAAAAAAAAACCATATATCTCGCTGCTCATCAAGTTCTCCTCCCGTGGCAACTCTTCCACTTCCCGGCTGATTTGTTGGAATCATTGCTCGTCAAGTTCTCCAAGGCTCATTCGTGCACACGAGCTGGGAGAGTAGAGCCTCTGGAACGCCTGTGTTTTCGTGTTCATCTACACCGTGAAGGGCGGCAATAATCTCGTTTTTTGGGGTGTGTCGGTGTTCTTCTCGGCGGCGAGGCACATGATCGGCATTGCTTCTTTCCTGCACTGCATCAAGCGGGACGACTACACCATCAGGCACGACTACACCATCAGGCGCTATGTCGACTAGTGCAATCGGCTTTGCCGTAGGGTATGATTGTGTTCTTCATCATCCGCTCAAGATGTATATCAAAACCTTGTTGGTTGGCGTCATGTAAATGACGTTCAAGCTTAGTTCACACAAGCACATATATAATGCCACCAATATATTTATTATGTCATTTTCATGGATTAATATGAACCTAAAATTGCCTAATTCTCTAACAGTATTTCGTATATGGTGATTGTTTCCATCATCAGCTCACTTGGTGTGGCGTGGATAGGCTGCCTCCTTGACTGTAGATACCACTAAAAATTACTCAGCATAAAACCCAAATACTTAATAGCTCCTCAATGAAAAAAGCGCGCGCTATTAAAAATAGCGTTTTGACCTTTTTTCGCCGCTATCGGTGCTATAGCGCCACAATAGTAGGGTAGCGTTAGCTAATAGCTGCAGCTATAGCGCCGCTATATCGCGCTATTTGTTTACAAGTGACAGGAAAAAAAAAATATATGATAAGTTGATAACATATTATGTTAAACATAATAACAACCAATATGATCCATGAATTTTGAACATAATATATGAGTTTCCAACGTAATAACAACCAGGAATAGGATTGATGGACTTTTTGGGCCGGCCAAATTTTCCCTTTTTAGAAATGAATGGGCCGCATGCTATTTTTGGTCGGCAGCAAATAGCGCCTGAATAGCGGCGCTATGGCGCTATTCGCGTTTAGCAAAGCACCAATAGTGCGAAAAACTGGCAATAGCGTTGTAGGCATTTTAATTGGCACGCTGTAGCGTGCTTTTTTTCATGGTAGCTCTTATAAAGCAAAACTTCATTAAAAATGTTGTATGAATCGTAACGTTCCACTTCCACATCATCGGTTGCCTCCTTGTCTCCTCGTTGCATCTCTTTCAATCAAGCTCCAACGATCGTGCGAGATCCATGTCAAAAATGATTATGAAAATATTCAATTAGTGAGCCAAGCTGCTTCGAGATGCATGAATTTTTAAAAGAGTATATGAGCAAAAGCTTTTAAATTATTCAATAGTACACAAATCTTAACCGTGACGGGTAAAAAAATGATTTTGCGTGGCGGGCAAACATGCCCGTCACACATAGGTGGTCACGGTTAATCCAAGATAAACCATGGCGGTCTACGGTACCCACCACGCTTAATGGTTTTAAAAATGACGAGCCCACTAGCGAGGCCATTTCCGAGCCCACCGCACGCCCTAGATCCAGATCCAGCCGTGCGCCGCTGATTCGCCGCTCCAAGGGTGCACCGTCGGTCGCTAGAGATCTAGCGGATCTGACCCAACTGTTGTCGGATTTGGCCTCGCCGCCGTCGGTTCGGGCCTCCCGTCCCATCGCGCCGCCGTTGGGCAACAACGGCCGACTCAGATCTACAAAGAGATATGGATGAGTGAGGAAGAGAGAGGGAGACGACCGACGCATCTGGCGATGATGGATGAAGGAAGGCCGCCGTGGACGAAGCACGTCGTGGATCGAGTCTCCATGGAGGAGTGAGGGTGCTGGATCCGCACCTCTTCCACGCAGATCTCGGCGCGCCCATGATGATCGCGCTGCCAAGAGAAAGAGGAAGGGGAGCCGGCCGTGCTGCCCTCAAGAGGATGTCGAGCCGGGCGCCCACCCTCTCATCGTGCTTCCTTCATGAGTAGAGGAAGGGGAGCCATGAGAAGGGAGGGAGAGAAGAGGGAGGGAGGGAGGAGGGGGGAGGCGGCTCATGCACGGGAGGAGAGGAGGGGGCGGTTGCATGTACGAGAGGAGAGCGAGAGAAGGGAATGGGAGTGGTGGTTGATTTATATATGAACCCAGTAGGAGAGTTGAGATGGGCTTCTGCCTGGGCCTTGAGATGGGGCTATTATTTTCGGTGCATGTCATGGAAAATAGATTTTCCGTGGCGGGCACGTTAGGATGCCCGGCATGGTTAGTAGATATTAACCGTGGCGGGCGTTTTTATGTTGCACGCCACGGTAAATCAATTTTGGTGTGGCGGGCGCCCGCCTGGCCGGGCGACCATTAACCGTGGCGGGCAAACCGTGTGCCAGCCACGGGTTCATTGGGGGGGTGGTTCACGCAAAAATATTGTGTGCTAGTGATTCTTCACCCACATTTTTTTTATTTCTTTAAAAAATATTACGATTTAAATGTTTGTTTTATAAAAAATTATTTGTTTTGTAAACCAGAATCTAGCCTCTAAACCAAACAATCTGACAAAGTGATTCTGATTCATCATCTAAAATGTTTCTTGAGATAAAGGGGCACTTGCGCACGAGACCAAACAATAAAGAAATCATGCATGAATGATTTTTTCCCTAAAAAGGAAAGTCACGAGAAATGTTGGATCATTAGCTAGATTTGAATCCGGTAAGAGCTCATGAGTTAGTGGGAGCAAAAGCTTCGTGTCACAACCCGTTAGATTGGGCCGGCCGTGACACGCCGGCCAGCCCGGCTTCCTGGCGCCCGGCCGGCCGTGCCGGCAGCGGTGATAACGACGATCGGCGGCGTGATGACGTAGATAACGCAGGCCGATGAAGAACGGCAAGGTAGAAGACGACGGCGATGACGTGTAGTAGCTCCGGGCGGTGACGAGAGGGAGGTGGCGGCGGCATGCAAGAGGGGCGGCAGCGCTAAGGCGGCGACGGGCGGCGGGCGCCCTAGGGCGAGCGTGTGGACGGGGGCAGGAGGCGGCGGCGCTTAGTGGTGGCGGCGCACGTGCGCTAGGGTTAGAGAGAGAGAGAGAGCGCGCCTGAGAGGCGAGAGCTGTTGGGTGTTACCCCTTTAATTTTTCTGATTAATTCCAACCGATTACAAGTCTCTTGTATTTATAGTCCTGGGAGACTTACATCTAAAGAAATCCCTGATTTTATTTCCTATTTTGTTCCTATCTTTATTCCCTAAATATCTATTACTTAATGATGAAGCCGATGACGACGGCGGTGGCAATAGGACCTCCAGCGCGTGCACATGAGCCCTCTTGGGCCGGTGGTGTTGCTCCCCTTGGGGCCCATCTTTCTCGGTTCATGACATCTCTCCCCCCCTTTCCCGAACAGCGCGTCCCGCGCGCTGGGTTCTCGCACGACCGTCATTGTTGATGGGCCGATTGAAGCAAAGATGGTCCGAAGATTGCTGCATCCACTTGTAGAAGGGGAATGAGCCGGACGAAGATGAGGTTGGTAACCTTTTCCATCATTAGTCCGTTGGAAGGAAGTCCGTTGCTCTCTTGTCCCATGAGAATGATGTTGATGCTTTGGCGAGGTAGTGATTGTTGTTGTCGAAGAAGACCGTCACGATGGAGAAAAAAGCTGTCGATTGCTTCTCCAACAGCAAGTTGCTTTTGTCGTGAGGCATGGCGAAGTCGTCGGAAGGTGAACGCCAATCACATTACTCGGCGGCCAAACTGGTGCTCCCGCCTGAAGCTTGTTGGTTCCGGCTATGCCATGTAGCTCAGGGGCGCTTGGTGTAGTGAGTTGGGGTAGAACGTTGGCCTCTAGGGTAGCGATGAGGTAGTTGCCGTAGAGGATGAGTGCATGTGCCATGTACCTCATGTCACTGTCGGCGGGGCTGGTGAGTTGGAGCTCGTTGAAGACCTCGTAGGGAACGTGGGCCTCGAGTTGGTGGGCGAGTTGGATCGCCGTGCCCAACATGCAGGGCGCCTCCTGATGCGGTGCAGCCCGAAGCTTGTTGCAGAGCCTGTTGGCGGGTTTGTTGGCGTAGTCGTACTGGGCGTAGATGTCGTCGAGGAACAAGGGAGCCGATTGGTTTGGCTCAGGGGAGTTGTCCCCGTTGCAATATCCGAGTTGTCGATGGCGCGATGGTTGTTGGCCCGGCGCCGTGGTGTCCGGTAAGCCCATGTTCCCGACATAGGTGTCGGGGCCATAGGTGTAGTCGATCATGGCGTCATTCCATCGAGGTTGCGCGGTAGATGGTAGTGTCGCCGTTGATGGATGGTCCAAAGCTGCAAGTGAGACACCATGGTAAGGTGTCCCCGTTCTCCAAGTGGCGCCTTTCTTCGGTGATGCGAGGAGCTATAGAAAGAGGAGTGCCGCTCTTGTTAGTTGGGTAGCGGTGTACCTTATGTTCTGCTGACGTGGTTCTGATGATGGCGCCTGTGCTGGGTCTGCAGCTTGCTTGATGGTGTTCTCCGCCTTTGTTGATGTCGGGAGGATGTCCAGAAGTTCAATGGATTGTCGTCGAAGCATAGCAAGGGGACGACCGTGTCGTCGGCGGCGCCCGGCGAGGCGTCGTTGTTCTCGCCCTTGGGGTTGTTGTCGATGGTAGGCATGGTGATGTCGTAGTTGACGTCAGGGGGGTTGTCATCGGCATTGGTGTCCTTGAGGGCGTTGTTGACGTTCATGGCGCCGGATAGCGTCGTCGTTGTTGTCGATGTTGTCGATGCCGAGGACGTTGTGGCTAGCGACGTCAATGGCGATGTCCGGGATGTCGTTGATGCTCAGGGAGGTGTCGCTATTCCCTCCTTTGGCGGCGCTCGTGGGGGCGCCGTTGTTGTTGCCGATGGTGCCGGTGTCGAAGACGTCATGGTTGACGACATCGAGCGGCATCGTTGTTGTATGGGTGGTAGAGGTAGAAGTTCCTTTTTGATTGGGGTGGGCTTGCCTGGTGACTGTGGAGCGTGTGATGTCCTGGTCGGCGAAGATGTTGATGTTATTGTTCATGTCACCGGTGTTGTCCAGGGTGTCGGGGTCAACGACGTCGATGTCGACGTCGGTTGACATTGTCTTGTCGCCCATACTAACGTAGGTGATCCCGATGTTCCTGATGTCAGAGGTGACGTTGCTAGTGTTGTCGAAACTTATCTGGACCGTTGCTGGAGTCTCACGACGTTGGCGTAGTTGGGTAGGCTTTTTGTCAAGCAGTTGGTGGACGTCGGTGGTGGCCTCCTGATCTGATCTGATCTGAACCACAACAGCAGGGGCATCCTCGGGGTAGACGTGTCCGTTGCTTGTAGCGTCGATGATCGTGGAGGGATGACGTCGGCAGCGCCCGTGGGAGCACCGCTCTTCGTCGGTGGCGCCCATGGTGGGGCGGCATCGAGGAGGTCGTCGAGCTCACCGGTGACCTTCATGCGGGAGAGGTGGCCTAACAGGATTGCGTAGTGATGGACCCGGAAGGCCGAGCCGTACTTATCTTTGATGTAGTTGAGGATCACAGCTTTGTCGGCAGCGCGTTCTCGGTTCCAAGGCGCGTAGATGGCTTCCATAATCATCTCCGGGGCGGCAGCGGGACGGCCATCGAATCTTGACGGTGGCGCTGTGGTTGGATCGTCCGGTCTCCGGATACCATCCGCCACAAACCGATTAGATTGGGCCGGTTGTGACACGCCGCCAGCGGCTTCCCGCGCGGCGGCGGCGCAGGCAGCAGTGATGACGACGATCGGCGGCGTGATGACGTAGATGACGCAGTCTGATGAAGAACGGCGGGTAGAAGACGCGACAAAGATGACGTGTAGTAGCTCCGGGGTGGTGACGAGGGAGGTGGCGGCGGTACGGGCGGGCGGCAGCGGCGACGGCGGGGGGCGCCCTAGGGCGCGCTGCGGCGACGGGGCAGGAGGGCGGCGGCGCTTAGTGGTGGCGGACGCGGCGCTAGGGTAGAGAGAGAGAGAGAGAGCCCGAGAGACGAGAGAGCTGTTGGGTGTTACCCCTTTAATTTTTCTGATTAATTCCAACTGATTACAAGTCCCTTGTATTTATAGTCCGGGGCAGACTTGCATCTAAAGAAATCCCTAATTTTATTTCCTATTTTATTCCTATCTTTATTCCCTAAATATCTATTACTTAATGACGAAGCTGATGACGACGGCGCGGCGGCGGCGGCCGGCCACAAGACCTCCCGCGCGTGCGCATGAGCCCTCTTGGGCCGGTGGTGTTGCTCCCCTTGGGGCCCATCTTTCTCGGTTCATGACAGACGGTGAAACAAGTACGGCTGCTGTGAGCTTGCAGATGATTCATTAATGACGGCTGCTGTGAAACAAGTCACTTTGGTATTGTCTTAAAAAATGTCACTTTGGTATTCATCATTTCTAAAATATTTTCCACGTAAAACCAATGAGGAAACAAGAGGAATACATTGCCAGTTGCATATACAAGCTTACGAAAGCAGTGGTAACTCCTAAAAATCCTCATAATGATATGTTTCGACTGCACTTGTTTTGACTAGAGCTAGAGCTTATGGATTACAAATGATTCGTACGGCCAGTATAGGTGGAGCTAACGTTTCTGGAAGTTCAAGAACATGATGGAATAACCGAATACGAAGAGGAATGCAATGATGTAGGCGAAATGGACGAGCACAACATAGCCGAGGAAGTCATGCTGGAAGCCAACATTATCCTTCAAGAACTGCTTGACCACCACGGGTATCCCACTACCGGGAACTGAAAGCTTACCTTCGTCCTCGCCAAACTGAGATGCAACAACACCGTAAATGGTCCATGAGACAGGGTTCGCCCAGCAGTACCACCTCCACCAAATTGGTATTGCCTGCATTAGTGACATCATAGCTCATAAGATCAGAGTCTCACTCAAATTGGAACCCAAGCGCACAGAGCTTAGCCCAGACGAGTACGTTGCTCACCGGTCTAACGATGAGGAATCCAGCGAAGAGGTTCCAAAGAGGTTGTACAAACGTGACAAGAATGTTTGCGAGCGTTGCGGAGGGAGTGCATGCTACCAACATCATGCCAAACAATGTGAAGTAGTTTAAGCTTGCAATGATGAAAAACAGGAAATAGAAGAATTTATCCACTTTCCAGTCATATCCGATCATCGCATATATGATGATTGTGTACAGTATCCCCTGTAAGATGCTGTAGATGACCTCCACACATGTCTGCCAAAACCAAATGTCAAATAAACTCATAAAGGATGGATTTATCAGTGATAGCTTACAGATAAGATCCATATCCACATTGTTACACAACCTATATGTTATATCATAATGACATAAAAGGGGCTAAAGGAAATTAATTTCATTCCTTTTACTCTATCAAAGTCACTAATATTGTTCTTCATTTAGCAAGTATACCGAGTTGTTCGTTACTGAAACTTTATAGTCCCACTTTTTCCTTTAATTATTGTTGCCACATTTGAATATTATGCATTAATATAATAGTATAAAAAACTGAAAGGGCTAGTATTATACTAGTTTAGTAATTGGTGTTATTGTTTCCATTTGATCTAGCGGCTGCCAAATTCATCCTCTACACAGAAGCATGAGCTCCTACACTTATTTGAAACAAGTTCAATACATCCAAAATGATTATAATTCACTCAAAGTGACTATTATATTACCCAGAAGATTAAAGGCTACCTGAGCAAATGCATAGGATAATGGAGAGTACATCCCGGCTGCCTTTTCACGGTATAAAACTGCTCGCTCAATCGATACAACAGGCTGAACTGTAATGCAATTTGAAGCCCCAATAAACAAGATAGCAGTGTAAGTGCCTCCAAGTATACTAGATAGACCTTGTTCTGAATCTCTGTGCATCATAAATAGAAAACCTAAATGTATTAGTGCCACCATAAAAACCAACATAGAATCATTCAAACAATTTTAGTTTCAAGTACAACATCAAAGTAGCTAGGCACATACATGTTCTTTCCTTTTTGCCAAAATACTGCACCAAATACAAGGCCAAAGAGAAATGTCACCAGAAAGCGCATAGCATTGTAGGACGGATTCTTCCAATAAGAACGGTATTGCTTCCAAAAGTTTGCAATGCATTGGGTGTAGAAATTTTGTGAATAGTTTGTAGGAAATGATAGGTCCTGGTAGTCTGGTGGAGGAATACTCAACTCCTTGATAAGCTCTTGATTTTTCCTGATCACAGTTATGAAGGGAGAATATATGTCAATAATATAAAACAATATCCCCTGCATTTTCAAAATTTTTGTCCAATTATATTCCTAGCACAAACCAAGGAATCATCTAATCTAGGAGTTAGATGCCATTGGAACCATTTTTTTACTGCACAATGGATAAGCAATATGAAACAATGCTCCCCAAAAAAAAAAATGACATTAGATGCCATTTTTAACTCTCTTTCAGTTATTTTTTTCCTTGTGAAAAAACAAAGGATTGGTAGAACAAATCAATGATAAAGAATGGTCTTGTTAAAAAATTGAGGGTGTTTACCTATAAAGCACAGAGTTAGCATAAATTTCAGTAAAGTTCATGTTCAGCCGGGCCTCAGATAGAGGAGAGCTAACTTCCAGCATCCATGTTGCAGGATTATATCCTTCTGTGATCTTTGGAACACCTGGAATCGCCTGCAGGAAAATGAGATGAACAAAAGTTAAAATGCCCACTTTTGGTAAACCTGCATGACTGCATAAAGTTCACGGCTGGTTTGGTCTTTTCCTGAACTGGTCAATATGTATGTTTGTGAGCAAGTTATGGATTCCACATGAGAAACATCTAAAGACTTCTACATCCAAAAACTCAAACACGTAAGAAAAGAGATCTAACCTCAAAATATTCAACTAGTTTGTGAGAGTGGCGACCAAGTTCACCAGCATAAATAACTTGACCTCCATGTTTCAGAAGCAGAAGCTGGAAAACAAACTAGTTGTGAGGATATCACATATAGGTAAAAACTAAAACATTAAATATGCTATCTAGATGTGCACACACACAGTTTTGCCCCCCGGAGAGAGAGAGAGAGAGAGAGAGAGAGAGAGAGAGAGAGGACCTCATCAAAAGACTCAAATATGTCTATGCTGGGCTGATGGATTGTGCGCACCCACAGTTAAGCCCGGTGTTAACTGTATTTCTTACTGTACGCATGACAATTGCTGCAGCTCGAGCATCAAGACCAGAAGTTGGTTCATCCATGAAGATGATTGAAGGGTTCGCTACCAGCTCCACAGCAATTGTTAGCCTTTTTCTTTGTTCAGTTGATAACCCACTAACTCCAGGAAGACCCACAAGGGCGTCACGCAACACATCAAGCTCTACAAGGGCCATCACTTCCTCCACAAACATCTAAGTGGTTGAAGTTTAAATAAATCGGTCAGAAACAATTGCTCTTTGGAATTTCAAATATATTTAGAACAGTGTATATTTAATTAAGCGAGAAGCTCGCTGGTCACCTTAAGTACCTTTTTCGTACCATCATCAATGTCTGAGGAAAGATGCAGCCAGGCAGAGTAGGTGATGGATTCAAATACAGTAACATTCGGAGAATGGATATCAGTTTGTTCACAATAACCACTAATCCGGGCAAAAGTCTCTTGTTTTTTAGGGAAACCGGACAGGGTAATATCTCCTTCAATAGCTCCACTAGTTTTCCTTCCTGCCAGGACATCCATTAAAGTGGTCTTTCCAGCTCCACTCACACCAACTAATGCGGTCAGAACCCCTGGCCTAAAACAACCACTGATATCAGAGAGCAGTTGTAAACGGTTTTCTGTGAATCCTTGTTCCTTCATTTCCTGAAAAATAACATCCGAATATCAGATATTATGATTTTAGATAGAATCTATTTTCTAATTCATGCCTGTTTAAGTTTTTATATATTTACTTACTGCAGGCATGTCGACATAATAGTTTACATGATTAAAGCAAAGTGAAAGAGGCTGGAAAGGCAAAGTGGCTCGTGACTCAGCTAGTGTGTTTGTTGCTCCATTACTGCCTGCACAAAACACTAATGCTTCAATATCCATTAATGGGAAACAAAAGGCATCAATACCTTGTAAATTAAAACAGAAAAAGTTCAACCAATACACTACATGAAAGAATGTTTTGGAGAATGTAGTAGTCTGATATGCTCATACAAGATATGCTAAAATAGATTGAAACATGACATCTAAAAGTGTTTGCACCTGGATCACCGTACACAGCTTCGGATATCTCATCTTCGCCTTTTGCATCTTTGCTTCTTCCTTTCAATACCATTTCATTTACATTGTCTTCACCTTCTGTAACTAAAGCATTGGAGCCACCACTTGCTACAAGGAACGAAACATATAAATAGTAAGTCCCGGCTTACAAAAAAGTGTCCACCACAAATACAAAAAGAAGAAGAAAATAATAGTGCTTACGACTTAAATATGTAAGGGCCCAAAGATAGAGAATGTTGAACAAAATAATGAATCCTATAATGGCTCCGATCGAAAGCCAAAATCCCCATTCTTCAGTAAACAAGCCTTTGGATTTAAGAATTGCTTTGCCTACCGTCGGTGCATCGATATTCGTGTCGTTGTTTGGCTGTAGTAAAAAAACTATCATTAATCCAAAATTTAATCACCTTCCAATATTAAATTATTATATTGAATCCTTGTTATCTGAGCCTCAAGAAGAAAACGAGTAGATTCATAGAAAAAACTTACAATAGCCCACCTACTAGAAAGGAATTCGTTGATAGATATTGCATTTTGGCAATACATCATAGGTGATGCCCAGTAACCCCAGATCCACCATGGTTTGATGTCATCTGTTAACATTGTAAGCAGAGGTCAAAATAAATGACAGGATTTTTTGCTGATTTCTCGTGCCTATATAGAGATAATATTTTTTTTTGAATGACAGCATCACAACATACTTACTTCTACTGATGACAAATCCTCCAGAGATGAAAACAATGAGCATCGAAAACATCCCAAAAGTATTGGCCACAACCATTGTTTTGAAAAGAGCAGCGGTAAACCGGAATATAGCCATTGCCACTTGTTGTGTGGTAAAGAAAGCTATAAACTGACGAAAGAACCTATTTACCAAAAGATAGATGACTCATGAAGCTAATATCAAAATGACAAAATCCGACTATGTAAATGATGAAAGTTGGAAGAAGTATTATGGATACCTTCCTGCACCAGGTGCAAAGCCCATCACATAGTACGTGAGAACAACCCATACCGCTGACTCCACGAATGAGACAGGAACTTTTAAGATTATGTTGGCCACTCCGAATGTCCATGCGGGGAAGAATAAGAAATCCCTATGTTTGTAGAAAATTGGAAGCTTCTTTATGGTCAATGGTTGCTCAGCAAACCCATTGAACATGATTGTTATTAAACTAAAAGTAAGAGCCCCTAAGAATTTGTTACCATCAGCAATCTTCCCATGGGGCATCTTTGTTCTGAGAAAGACAGTCATGGACACGAGTGCAAGGATGATCAACGTGACGACCTTGAAAATATAGATGAAGGAGTTTCGCTTCATCAATAGCAGCTCTCTCGACATCACAACCTTGAGTGATTCCCAGCTGGAAAGCCCATATTTTCTGGTGGTCAACGCAGCAGGGTGGGTTTTGGACTTTTCAAAAGGACTTTGCAACTCCTTGTGCATCTGCTGGCCTGCATGGAATGACTTGAAACGTTCTGCAAATTCTGGTACAGATACATAATGATACTGCTCCTGATCAAGGTGCCAGTATTGCTGCTGGTCTTTCTTGGAAGTAACCTCTTGAAGAAAGTCTGCAACACCTTTCCTGTCAGGGCACCGGAAACCGGCAGACTCAAAGAATTCCAAGATATTCTCGCGTGGCCCATGGTAGACTATGTATCCTTCTGATAGCAGGATTATATCATCAAAAAGATTGTAGGTCTCTGGTGGTGGCTGGAGGAGAGAGATCATGACAGTTTCATTCATTACATGGACCAATTGCCTCATAAACTTTACAATCTGAAATGTGCTCGAGCTATCCAGACCAGTGGATATTTCGTCCATAAATAAAGCCCTTGCTGGTCCCGTTAACATCTCCCCTGCACAAAAGGAAATAAAAAGGAATAGATAGATATCCTGAGATAATTTGCAATGAATTGGGATTCCAACTATAAATAAATTGATGATACGATCACGTAATAAGGTTTGCAGGCTTGGCATGCATATATACCAGTTGTTACGCGTTTCTTTTGCCCACCAGAAATTCCTCTGATCATCTCATCGCCAATAATGATATCAGCACAAATGTCCAGCCCAAGCACCTTAGAGAGGTTTTAATAGACTCAATAAGCACGTTTTTTTCAGCCTAGCTATCAGTAAAATCAGAATATCATATATATACCTTGAGAGTGAGATCTGTTATAATATTAGTCTCCTGTCCTTGTACTGCGGTAGCTTTCATGAAAGCATCAATCTCAGGATCTGGCTTAATGCCTGCTTCTCGCTCCCTTCTAGCAAGTTCTGCGATCATGTCATATCTGGCACCAATGCCTAGGCACCGCCTAGAGAAATCCAGCGTCTCTCTTACAGTCATCTCGGCATTGTGGAGATCATATTGTCCAACATACGCACTAGTCCTCTCAGGATAGAATTCTGAGATTGGATAACCACAGTACGTGATGCTGCCAGAGACCTGTTTTAATTTGCTGTAGAAGATTTAGCATGCATGTGACATTATATAAACGCATAAGCCAAGCTGACAGAGTGGCACAGGATGGCGGATTCAAGTAGTTAAACCTTGAGGTTTTTGTCCAGCTTGCCAGCGAGTGCTCGCATGAGCGTGCTCTTTCCTGAGGATGGAGGCCCAAGAAGAAGCGTCATCCTAAAGGCCAGGGGGGAAAAACTAGCTTAGTACTTGCTCGATCTGCTTTTAAGAATGCAACAAAGTGATGTATATATGTAGTTATCAGATTACATGGCTGCAAACAAAGCAAAAAAACTCATGGATGTATTTTAATTTCTTCATTCAGGATGATTAATTGGTTGGCATGATATCACTACCGGACAGGGCGCCGTTGCCGAGCGCCACAGCCTCTGCCGAGCGCCAAAAGGCGAGCACTCGGCAACGAGGGCCTTTGGTGAAGGCCGGCAGAATCGCGCTCGGCAAAGGCTCTCCTTTGCCGAGCGCCTACGCCGCGAAACAAAAACGCTTCGGTGAAGGCTATATTTTACCGGCGCCGGCTCTCGGAAACGCGTTTGCGCTCGGTGAAGGGGGATGGAGTGAGACGGTCGCCACTGTCGTCAATTTTGCCGAGCGCTCGTCCGTTTGGTTTTTTTGGAAGTTTAAAACAATCCAGCCGCAACTAAATCGTCATGTCTCGTGAATTCGGCCTTCGATATTTCATGTGAGAACTTGCATGGGGCCTACAATTACGCTCCCTAACAAGAATATGAATTTTCCATTCACTTTTTCCAATTATTCTAATGACTTGTAGTTCAAATTTGCTTTTCAAAACAAAATTCAAAAAATAGACATAAATGCTATAAATATAGCAAATAGTACGAAAAAAATCTAACATTTCAATATGAGGTGAATAGTGCCCTAACAAAGCTACAGAAAAAATATGAACTCCAAAATCAAAAAATAAAAAATATTTTGCCAAGTGGCGGGGAGGGCGCTCGGCAAACCACGTCGTTGCCGAAGCGAGCCCCATCCGCCGCTTCGGCAAAGGAATTTGCCGCGTGTGGGTGCATCTCCCGTTTTTTTTGGGTGGTACCACGAAAGGAAATTTAGGAGGGAATGGGGAAAAAGAAAAAAAAATAAAACTTTACCGGCGCCCTAGATCTCGTGCTTTCGCTCGCAAAGTTAGCGCCCAAATTGACTGAAAACTCTTAGCTCTCACTCTCCCTCTCTCTCTCTCACTCTCAGTCAACTCTCACTCTCAATCTCGCCACTCACGATCCCCTCCCCATCCGGGCGGTTGCTGCCCCGGCGCCCGTCCGCCGCCCCCCCTCCGCCAAGGCCCGCGCCCCTCGCTGCCGGGACCCGCCCGCGGCGCCCCATCCCGCGCGGCCGCCCGGGAGGAGAGGAGGACACCAGCCCCCGGCCCCGGAACCGGGCCACGCCGCCACCGCCCGTCCCGCACGGCCGCCGGTCGCCCCATCCCGCGCGCGACGCCGCCACCGGTCATGGGAGCAGGGGGGGAGAGGAGGACGCGCCACGCGCCCGGGCTCCATACCGTCCGGCGCGTCCGCCCGCCGCACCATCCCGCGCCCCGGTCGTGCGGCGGGGGGAAGAGGAGGACGCCGCGCCCCGTCCCCGCACCCCGCGGTCCCCAGACCGGCTCGGCCCCATCCCTCACCGGACCCGGCCCCGACCGCGCCACCGCCGGCACCCAGACAGACACCAGTGTCGTCTCCCATCCCGCGCGGCTGCCTAAGGAAAGCAGGGGGAGAAGGAGAGGGAGGAGGACGCCCGCCCCATCCCGTGTCGCCTCGCTGCCTCCCCACAAGTCGGGGAAGAAGAAGGAGACGGGACGCCCGCCCCGCCGCTTCCCGGTGCGTGGAGCTCGCCAGCCCCACCCCTGCCGCCACTGTCCCTTGACGCCATGCCGCTCATCGGTGTCTCCGGCCATTTGGACACTTCGTTGGCGACGGGCATCCACTAGGTAACCTCATGCCTCCTCTTCCATTTATGCTTTGTACAGTGGTGGTAGTTGTCGTTGCCGGCCGTCTTGCCGTTGAGTTCATGCTTAGGCGGAGGATAGTGATTATATGAATGTGATGTCAATGCATATGCAAGTGTGGTTTCCGGTCATCCTGCCGTTATGTTTATTGCAGGTTTTGGAAACCTCACCGTGTAGGGAGGTGCTGCCAAAATTTTGAACTGGCCTCTATGCTCTTTTTTTCTGAGTAGACCCGGTCCGAGCCTAGCCGGGGTACCTTGACGACCCATACCGTCTTCCTCGGCGTCACCCTAGGTATGAATAACCTCTCTTCCCCGTCCCATGTTCTTGTATCGCGTAACTTTGTTTAGGTGTCTCTCGTTCGAAAGGGATACAACTAGTGGTATGCATATCTTTGCATATCTACGACCGTATCTGTTTCGGATTGTCCACATTTTTTGGACAGCCCGCGGATGCGTAGATGGGTTAGTTTCCATGTTCCGCTCCTATTCGAGACAGAGTTTCGGCATCACCAACTGTTGTTCTCCAGATACACACTCTCCCTTACAGGACGTGTATCAGGAGAACAGCGGGGAGGTGCTGCCGAAATTCTGTCTCGGAGAGGAGCGGGGCATGGAAACTAACCTCATCTACGCATCCGCGGGTGGGATTAGGACCTATCCTCACCTATTAGATAGTAGGAGTGTGCGGCCTTTATGTAGACTGATGAGTTGGTGGTTACATTACTGGGTGACTCCATATGCTAAAGGATGGAGGACCGTTAGTGGATGTACAATGGCTGGAGAAGCAAGCATGATGTGGACCTTGAATGGGTGAACAAGACCAATGACTTCATGGAGGCTGCATTTGGGGATGCTCCAACATATGTTCACCTAAAATGTCCCTGCGCCAGATGTGACAATAGGAGGGCGGCTAACATGGAGAAGATGGGCATGCATCTGTTCAACAACGGATGGACAAAAAACTATCACCTGTGGGCCTATCATGGTGAAGCCCGTTGTGTGAGAGAGGAGGTGGTGAGGCAACGCCTCGAGGCTTGTGATGATGATGCCGGGGTAGCAGACTAGTTAGATGATGTTCAACAAGCCCAGTTCGCTCAGTCACGTAATAGGGAGGAGATGGAGGAAGATGCACGAAACTTCTACGAGATGCTGGACGCGGCTGGGCAACCCCTTCATGAGCACACAGATGTATGTCGACCGGATGCCGTTGGGCGCTTTGTTAGGGTTGAAGGCTGACCTAAAGATTAGTCGAGATGGCTTTGATAAGATCTTTGACCGGTATTTGGCGATGCGCTTCGAAGCGCCACAAACTACCACAGAACATGCACGAGTCAAAGAATCTCCTCAAAGCACTTAAGATGTTGTATGAATAGATACATGCTTGCCCAAAGGGGTGCGTCCTATTCAGGAATGAATACGTGGATTTAAAGTACTTGTCCGGTGTCAGTCCTCCGTGTATCGAGGAGGTGCCGTCTGCTGATGGTGAGAAGGAGCAGCTCCCGTATGCCAACAAAATCCTACGGTACCTTCCGTTCTTACCGAGGCTACAACGGCTATACATGACCGAGGATTTTGCGAAACAGATGACCTGGCACAAAGAGGGCAAACGATACAAGTCCGCCAAGAAACACGTCGTCGATATGCATCCCGAGGTGAAGTACCAATGCGCCATAACCTACAGCGGGGAGAAACTTGGGAGAAAGCTTGATAAGAAGCGTGAGAGACAGATCACGATGACCCGAGAGCAGTACATTGAGGTAGTCCAATAACATTGAGCTTGATTCGTTTTGATATTAAGATTGCTTCTTCTTATATGTCAAGTACTTCATGGACTGGTGCAGGCGATTCTAGAGTGGTGTCATTTGTATCCAAACTACTGGGAGAAGATCGTGGACAGGTGGTTCACCGAGGAGTACATTAAGCAGCATGAAGCTCTCCGGGTGCATCGTTCGAAGATGAAAGGTCCAGCTCACCATCAGGGCAGCCGCAACCTCGCCCAATACAAAGCCACATGGGTATGAAAAGCCTAGGTTGCTTTCTTTCTTGGTGCCCCCTTAGCGCCGTTCTAATCAGGTTTCTTTCTTTTTTGCAACTGAAGGCACATCCAGGGAAGGACTGCAAAGACTTCCAGGTATTCTGCATGTCCCACATGGGCAAGTCGGGGTCGGACATGAACTGCACCGGGCAGGAACCACCCGAGGCGTACACCAACCCGGACATCGCCGAATGGATCAGGCAGTACACGGTGGCGGCAAAGGCGCGCCATGGGGAGGAGTACGATCCGTGCACACAGGAGATCGATGCAGATCTCGTCATGAGGCAAGGAGGAGGAAAGAAGCACGGGCGGATGTGGATTGCCAACAGCGTCATCAACAATTCCGATCTCTCCCTCACCCAGATCCGAGCAGGTAGCGCCGCCACCGACCCACCCATACGTCCACGGGTGAGCTCTTCACAGCACCAGGTCGACACACTCATGGTTAATCCATGGTTACTCGCCGTCCATTCATATTTACACCTTAGTTACTTTTGGAAAACTGAGACTTTGTTACTATGTGTTGTAGGCCAAGCTAGAAAATGAGAAGAAGCAGCGTGAGGAGATAGATGCGAAGCTTCTGCCACAAGTGCGACGGTGGAGGCCCGAATCTGGCGCGCGGCAATGCAAAGAAACACGGCTTGAGGAACCGACAAAGTTCCTAGCAGCTATTGGCGAGAAGTCCGGTTTGTCCTTGCCACCTGAGCTCCTCGCTCCCCTCCCTTTGCCGGCGCCTGTTCTACCTACTCCTGTGAGTATAAAAAATCGATTGTTTTCGCTTCTTTGCTCAAATCCTTTCTAACACATTTAAGCGGCTCTTTTCTTTTTGCAGCAACCGTCGACGGGTTCGAATCCTACTCCTGCAACAGCTGTAGAAGGCCTACCCTCACCAGGCGTTCAGTGCCCTCCAGGCGGAGCCGCAACGTCTTGAGATGCAGTGGTAGGGCATATTGGACTTGTGTTGTGAACTTGTGGAGACAATTATGCACTTTGTGAACTTGAGCCACACTTTTAGCACTTGTGGATGTGAACTTGTGATGCACTTGTGACATTTATGCTATATATATTATGCTTGTTGTGGTGAATGTGCCATGTTGTATCTATGTGTTCGATATGATATATATATATATGGAATGAAAAAAAAGAAAAAAGCCTATTTTTTATATATATTTGCCGAGCGCAATTGGTCATTACGCTCGGCAAAGGGGAATGAAAATTGCCGAAAACCATGGTCGGGCGCCGACAAAGCTAGAACGACGGCACACCGAAAAACCCGTGGTTTCGGCTTTGCCGCGCGCAGCGACCATGGCGCTTCGGCAAAGTGGGCATCTTCGCCGAAAGGGAAGGAGGTGCGCTCGGAAACCGTGGAAGAAGTTGCCGAGCGCGGAGGGGAGCGGCGCGGCAAAGCAAGGTGGTTTGCCGAGCATATACGTGTGGTGGCGCTCGGCAAACTTGGCGACTTTGCCGAAGCGTGGGCGCGGGTGACGGTCGGCAAAATTGTCGTGCTTTGCCGAGCGCGGTGTACCGCTTCGGCAAACGGTGCTAACGTGATGGCGGCGATAACATTAAGACGCGGCGGACTCAATGGCGATTTCACTTTGCCAAGCGTGGGGATTGGCGCCGGCAAAGTACACGCGTGGGATGCCGGCGAGGGCTAAAAGGAGCTCGGCGAAAGTATTTTCCGTCAAAAAATTCGCCGAGCTCCCTTCGCCGAAAGACGCCGCTCGGTGAAGCCTTCACCGAGCGTGAAGGGGCTTCACCGAGCGCCTCGACCGACACCGAGTACACAAAAACACAATTCTATATTCCTTTAATAAAGAAGAAGAATGATAAGATGAGAAAAATGCATATGCATGGTACCTTTGTCTATCAAATTCTTCTTTACGCCTTGTTCATAAATAACACATATAACATGATAAGAAGTGTATTGAGAAATAATATGGTACTGCTAGTGCAAGCTAGAGCAATCACTTTCGATTAGCTGACGAAAGCATGTTAAATAATTAGGTTAGCAGATGCAGGGAGCAAGTAATTAAGGTACCTGGATGGCTTGAGGATACCATTGACATTCTTAAGTATGGTGATGTTCCTCTTGTTTGAAGAACCAAAGCGTCCAATGAGACCCTGCAACGCATCACATCACTAAGTTATTACTAGATTCGATGGGAAACGACGACTCTTCCGTCGTTACCATATCAACTCATGATCGATGCGTGCATCATATTCGTACTTATCCGAGAAAATCATATTGATATTTGACATTGACCGGAGAGGGGTAGGTTTCGCCGACCACCCCTCGCTTTTTTTTTTAACCTTTTCGCGGCCCAAGACGGCGTCCCTGGCCTTCTTCTACCTCCTCCCCGACGCCGCCGCTCCTCGGCGACCCCTACCCTCCCGGTCCAGCGGCCGGGCGAGCCCTAGCGCGCCAGCGGGCGCCGCCTTCTTCCCCTCCCCTACCCTTTTTCGCGCCCACCGCGCCGCCATGAAAATGCTCCGCTGCTCGAGCTTGCCGCCGCATCCGCCATCATCGGAGATCCGAGCTCGGCGCCCCCCCCCTACCTGGCCCAACCGCCCGACCACGGCCAACCGCACCTAATGAAATCTCATGTTTGGTTTTGGAAATTGATGACACACTTGTATGCTAATCATTTGCTCTAAGTGTGACTTAAGAGATAGGATTACATGAATGACGTGGAGCATGATGATCATGAACATGGATAATGATGATGGACATGGTGGATCATCAAGCTCGGTGATCGGCTTGAGAGGAACACGGAGATCAAGTCAAAGGTATACTTGATAGGGTTATTTCTTTTCGGTGATCAAGACACGATAAAGCGTGTGATCACATTATAGGATAGATAGCCGACTATCAAGAGGGAATGCCGTGACAATCCTTTGGTGAAGTGCTTCTAGGTCCAATTGACTTGCATATTGCATTTAGGACATGAGAGCACTAACCGTTCTTGCCTAACCAATCGCCTTGCTAACATAAGTGATAACGTGATCATCTTCGGCGTGTTGGCAACTTGAGGCAAGGGGTGAAGCAAGGTTGAAGCGAAGGCGACAACAATATTGAAGAACTTCGCGAGGAAAGTGCGACGGGGCCTTGGGACCAGGATCCTCGACCGGACTCACGATTTTTAACCGGGCGTCCGGTCGGTGAGTCCGGCGAGAGAGCATGTTTCTTGGTGTGTGGTTGATGGTTGACCGGACGCATACACGGAAGCATCCGGTGCTCGACTGGGCTCGCGCTCTCGACGCCAAGCAGGTGTGGGCCAGGGGGCTCTATCGGTTGTGACCGGACGCCGCGGTCGGCTGCGGCCAGAAGCACGACCGGACCCAGCTGTGCGTCCGGAACCTCGCGTCCATACCCCACACCCCCCCCCACGGCTTTTCTCGAGGAGGACTCTTTAAATACTTGGATGGCCGGGTCATTTGAGTCTCTCTTGCACATTTGAACACTCCTACACACTTGTGAGCTTGTGAGACTCCCCTCCACTCATCTCTTCACTCTAACATCGACTCTTGAGTGAGATTGAGAGAGATAGAAGTGCATTGCTTGATTGTCTTGCATCTAGAGGCACTTCATCCTTGGAGAAGCCGCGGGATTTCGTTTCTCTTGGGAATTTGCTTGGTTCCCTAGCGGCTTGGAGCAAGAGGCGGTGTTGAGCTCGATTGGAGCTTGTTCGAGGCCACACCGGTGGTTTGTGAGGGGTCGTTCCTTACTCCGCGGGAGATTCGCGAAAGGAGCACTAGTGGATTGCTCGTGGCTTGTTGATCCTCTCTTGTGATAGTTTCATTGAGCTCCCACCGGAGATTTAGCACCGCCCATTAAGCTTGTGAAACTTTAAGTGAGTGTATCGCCACAACGGGGACTAGCATGCCGGCAAGCACGTGAACCTCGGTGAAAAATCATCGTGTCTATTGTGTTGAGCTCGTTGGAGATTTCTCATTGTACACGGTGATTGGCTTCTACATCTTCTACACTACACCGTCGGTATATCGATCACTCTCTCTAGCATTACATTTGATATACTTGTGTAGAATTGCTTAGGTTGCTTAGTTGATTCGAATAGTTTATCTCCTAGTTGGTAATCTAGTTAGACTTGCTTGTTCACCTAGGAGTAAACTAGCAACCTAGACCTTGCTTATTTAGCTTCGCCATCTTATTTACTAATCCGGGTGCTTAGTGTTGTTGCAAGAATTTTTAATAGGCTATTCACCCCCTCTCTAGCCATTAGGACCTTTCACCTAAGCCGTCCGCGACCATGCCAACCGCCCGGGCCTACCTACCTCCCCTCGGCCGGCCATTCTATAGCCCCACAGAAGCTGCTGGGGTGGAGGTGGTGTCGCGGTAGGGGCGGTTGTCGCGGGGGCCGTCGTCTTCGACTCCGGCGGCTGTTAGGGTTAGGATCCCGGTGAAGCTCGGCGTGGCGCGAGGAAGAAGACGACGTCGCAGCATCCTCCGTCGTCGTCCTGGGCCTATTGGGCCACCAAAGTGTTGGGCAGGCCAATTTCGAGGGGTGGTCGGCGTGATCATCCGCGCAGACCAGTCGGCGCGGAAGATTCCCGGACTGGAGATGGTTTCAGAACATGAAGAAAATTGGTGTAATAAATAATTAATTAACCTGGAGAAAATTGGTGGCAGCGTTCCAGAGCGTGGGAAGGGCGCGACCGGCGACGATGACATCAGCTTCCACCCTCAGCTGCTCGTACCGAACCTCGATGGTCGGGAGCTCGATGCCAACCCTGCATATATAAATATATATGGATTATGAATACGAATGATATATTTAGCTGCTTGTCAGCTTGATGGACAAGCACGATGACGTACCTGTCGATTCGTTCCCTGAGCCGTCGCAGGAATCTCTCGCTGTCGTTCTGGAAGAGGCGCTCCAAGAGTTCACGGCCCCCGTCGCCGGCGGCCAGCTTCTGGATGTCCACGACCTCGACGCCGACAGTCTGTTGCTGCTCGTCGAGCGCCCGCCGGAGGATGCCCTGGCGCATGCGCTCGAAGGTGGGCAGCTTCTCCAGCGCGGCCCAGCGCAGGCTCTCCTCGTCGTCGCGGTTGTCATGCTCCGACTGCGCCCGCCCGAAGGGGTCCTCCGTGTCCATCTGCCGAATCGACCGCGAGATGGAGGAGCCCCAGCTCCGGCTCCGACGGCTAGACGAAGCCAGCGCCGCCGCCGCCGCTAGCGGATGCTGATGCGACTCCGCCATCGTCGTCGATCGTCTATGCTGCGTAATTGGTACGTGGAGTACCGTGCGTGTGTGTAGTACGCATTATATATCTTCGATCCTACGAGTGGCGAAGCTACGTTCATTTGACGGGGTCGGCCGACCAGTACGATCGACTTTGCTGTCAGCCTGTCACGCTCGTACGAACGATTCTAAAAAAACACGTAGGAACCCGGCAGGCCGGCAGCGCATTATGTAAGTGTCTAATCTGCTTGGCAGCCCATCTATGGATCCATATAATCCATTCACGGGTCCAGCAGAGAGAGTGACAAACGTTAGGCGCCTGGCCGCACACCTGGCCGCACGACGTTTCCCTTTCAGTTTTCATCTTACACGTAGGCAGTCCGACAACACAAATTCCAGCGGCCGCCGGCAATTTGATCCGCTTCCGTGCTCATGTAATCAAGGTTCTCATGAAAATGTAATTAAGCGTAATTGGCATATGCTTTTGTCACCAAGTGGAGATAATCCAGTAGTACTTGTTTTTTCGAATGCCATTCCACGCGCTTCTTCATTTGGGTACAACATATATGTTTGCTGGATGGCTAAATGGAGTTAGAGAACATCTAAGTTCAATAGTTCTGCTCGGGGCAGCTGTGACTTGTTGGTCTATTTGGTTACACAGGAATGATTTTGGTTTTGAAAAGAAAAAACTTAATTCTCCTCTACAGGTTACCTATGCAATCTTCCACTAGCTCCTTTCGTGGGCTATTCTTCATAGTTCAGAGTTCTAGGATATAGTTGTGGCGGCATCGTGACGTTTGGACCAGGTGGCGAAGGATATCTATACATGGGCATATGGGTGGCGATCTAGTATTAGAATTGAATGTCACTAGAATATGCTTGGTCTTTTTCTTTAGTTGTGTGCCTATCACTACCGGATTCCTAGCGCTTTCCGTGTGGAAACAGGTTCCCGTCAGCCGTTCACGGGAAAGAAGATGATTTCCCGTGAGCAACAAAGAAACCCCACGGGAAAGAAACAACACACGGAAAACATATTTCCCGTGAGGTATAGCTCACGGGAAAGCCCCCGCCCTTTCCTGGTGAGACGGGGCTCACGGGAAAGGTAACCGCCGTGAGCCCCCGCCCCGCTCCGTCACCTCCGTGCCCCTTTCCCCGTGAAAACTCCCGTGCGGCTCACGGGAAAGAGTTTCCCATGAGCAGGCTTTCCCGTGGGCTGAGCAGCGGCCTCGGCAAAGGCCCCCTTTCCGTGAGTATTATATCCGGCTCACGGGAAAGGAGCTCACGGAAATTTTTTTTTTTTTCATCTCCAAACTTTTCTACACTTGTTGCACATCATATGGCACTCAATATTAAAAGTTTGGTGAATTATTGACTTTATTTGTTATATTTAGGTAATTATTCTCTTTTATGGGAATTTATGAAATGAGGCCAAATTTGAACTACAAGTGCTTCAAATTTTTGAAAAAAATTAGTAGAAAATTTATATTCCTCGTACTCAACACAATGTAAGGCCTTGCATTTAAAAAATAATGAAATCTGGAACATCTTAATACGAAATCATCAACTCTAATCCCCTCGCTCGAGTGGTTTAAAAATTCTAGAAAATAAACCGATGTGCAAAAATCATGAAATTTGATAATATGTCATGATATCTTATGCCGAGGCTATGATAAAAAATTGGGAACGTTTCGCACAAGTTGGCACGCATTTATGTTAACAAGCTCCAACATCTACGTAGAAGTTTCATGTTTGTTGAGAATGATATAGTGTCATTTCATGTGGATGTGGCGGTCAAGTTATGGTTTGGCTACGAAACTTTTTCTATATGCAAATGCACCTCGATGTTGTGTCACGTCTATTTTCGAGAATTTTTTGGATTATTTTGGTAATTATTATAATTTTTTGCTGTAGTCAAGTAAATACAATTTTGAAAAAAAGGAGATAGAACCACATGAAATAATGGCAATTTTTTCGAAAAAGGATCAATTATGTATGGGTGAGTGTATGTGATAAGGTATTTTTGAAGTAATCTTGATCAAAGTTTGAAAACATATATGTTAGAAAAAGAAAGGGGGGAGTAATATATTTAATTTCGAAAAAACCCTTTCCGTGAGCGTACTCACGAAAGGCAAGAGATTTCCGTGAGCTAATCACGGGAAAGGGGGTCATGGGACCCGCATCGCGATGGCGTCGGTGGATATTTAAAAAACAAAATTCCCTCTTTCCCGTGATGGATCCGGGCGGCTCACGGGGAAAGGGGTGGTCGGTGGGACCCGCCGCCATGCAGTGGTGTCGGTGGATATTTAAAAAAAAAAATTCCCTCTTTCCGTGATGGATCCGGCGCCACGGGGAAGAGGTGTCTTTCCCGTGAGCCGCCCGGATCCATCACGGAAAGCGCGCTTTTTTAAAAATTAGTCAACCCGCACCACACACTCACACGCACCACACACTCACACACTCACACGCACACGCACACACGCCGCCCGGCGCCGCCCCCCGACGCCCGCCCCGCCCGACCGCGCCCGGCGTCCCCTGCCCCCCGCTCACGCGCGCCCGCCCCGGCGCGCCCCGGCCCACAGCCCAAGCCCCCCCGACGCCCGTGCGCCGGCCGGGAAGGAGTAAGGGGGGGAGGGGGAGGGGAGGGGAGGGGGAGGAAGGAAGAGGAGGAGGAAGGAGGGAGAAGGGAGGAGAGGAGGAGGAGGAGGAGGAAGGAAGAGGAGGAGGAAGGAGGAGGAGGAGGAGGAGGAGGAAGAGGAGGAGGAGGAAGAGGAGGAGGAGGACCGCCCACCGCCGCCCGGTGTGTCCGCCACCCCTTGCGACCTCGCACCGCTGCCACCCGCCGGCGGAAGAGAGGGAGGAGGACCGCCCACCGTGCCGTCCGTCCGCACGCCGTTGCCGCCTTCGCCTCGCAGGTTGTCGGCCATCGTGCCCTTGATGTGAATATGATTGTCGGCCATCGCCCCCTTGATGTGAATATGATTGTCGGCCATCGTGCCATGTGCTTTGTTTGCAGTGTATTGAAACCTCCCTGGTGCAGGGGAGGTTCTCACGAAATTTTGAACTGATCCCGTGTGTTTCTTTTTTATGCAGAGAGGATGAAGATCTGTAGATTGGTTTTGAGTAATTAATGACAATCTAGAACTAATCTCTATGCTTAAGTGTGTATCTAGCTTGAGATGGTTCTAGCCAAGTTGTGAAGCATGGTGGTCATGGTGGATGCACGGTGATGATCCAAAAGTTGATCGAAATGCTTGGACTTGGAAAAAGAAAAATAAAATGGGCTCAAGGCAAAGGTATATTTGATAGGGCCATTTTATTTTACACTCAAGACATCTAGCGGATGTGAGTGATTTAGGTTTGTTAACCGTACTATAAAGAGGAGAAAATCATAATCGCTTTACTCACCTAGTGCCACTAAATCCGAATTTCAAATTGCATGTGCATTTGGGCTAGTGACGTGGTAATTCGATGAGAAACTCCTTGGAAAAGGTTTGAGAAAGTGCTATCTATTTATGCTCAAAAGGTTTGACATGTTTGGATGAGATAGCAAAAATATTTGGATCAAGGTTTGATTGAATATTTGGAGAAGTAAAAAGAAATAGCAAATATATATATATATATATATATATATATATACATAACCATGTATATGTATATATATGGATGGACATGCCCACGTACACTATAGCTTGCTAGCTTTGCTTGCTGATTGCTGTACACATACACGTACACAACTTCTTGCTAGCTAGCTTACTTGCTGCTGTCCTGCCTGCTCGCTGCTAGTTGCCGAATGGAACTTGCCGAATGCAACTTGCCGAATGGTACACGCTGCTAGTTGCCGAATGTGACTCTGGTGGTTGCCGAATGGACTTGCTGCTGGTTCGTGCGTGTGAGAAGCTGGACTGGCCCATCGACGTCTAGAGCCCAGTCGTCCGTTTTGCTGCAGCTTTGGCCCAGGAGAGCACCGGCCCACTTGTCCGTTTTGGCTGCTGCCGATTGAAGTTGGGAACTCGTCTGGTTTCATCGTAAATTTTCCAGAGACGCCGCCGCCGCACGGAGCGAACAGAAAAAGGAGAGCGCTCGAGGAGCTGCTGCTCCGCCGACCGTTGGAGAGTGCCGTTGGGTGTCTGGGGCTGGCCTGAGTATATATATGTGAGCTCCTCCCTCTCTGCTCTCTCTCTCTTGCAAATTTCGAAATCCTACAGTGAGCTGTTCTTCCCCTCTCTCCAACCCTAGAACAGAGAAAAAAAGCTCCTCTCCTCCTCTCTCTCGATCTACTGATTTGGGCTGAAATCAAGTGAGAGAGCTTGTGCTTGAGATCGATTTGAGGGCTCCAAGAAGATTGCTTCCCTCTCCTCTCCACTTCGTTGGTGGATTTGAGTTCTTGAGAGGATTTGAGGGTAACCCTAGTGTGCATTGCATTTGTGATTCATTTCGTGGCACTAGGTGGTTATTGCAATTGTGGTCATCTCATTACTCTTGGTGATTGCCGTCACCTAGACGGTTGGAGTTGGATTGATTGGTGAGGGATTTGGTGATTGTATCCGCCCCAATCAAGGTGATATTGTGAGGGGTTCTTGAGCTTCCCGGTGGGACACCAAATTGCTACTTTAGTGGATTGCTTTCGTGTCATTGAGTTACCTCTCTTGTGAGTGGTGTCTTGGAGAGCCCGAGGGGCCAACTAGCGAGTGCACCGCCTAGTCCAAGAACCATCCAAGTGTTGGTCGACAGAACGGGGACTAGCTTGCCGGCAAGCAAGTGAACCTCGGGGATAAATCAATTGTGTCATCTCTTGTCTCCCGGTGAAATTGGATTGATTGATACTACATATTATTGTTATTCTTATTCCTTATCGGTGATTGGGTCATTGCCTCTACACGTCGGTATAACAAGCTTTCCTCTCTTGTATTTACTTCCTTAGTTTACTTTGAGTAGAGAGCTAGCTTTTGCTTGTGTAGGTATTCTTGCTAGCATAAGGCCTTTTCTAGAATTGCTCACTAGATAGTGTAGTGACATAGCAATTGTGTGCCTTAGAGATAATAATCACTAGAATTGTAATAGGTGGCTTGCCTAACATTTAGAGCCAGAGCAAACCGCTTTTCGCCATTTGTTTTACTTATATCTTTGCTCTAGTGTATTTGGACATTTTTTTATTAGGCTATTCACCCCCCCTCTAGCCATTTAGGACCTTACAAGTGGTATCAGAGCCGTGGTCACCATTTTTTCAAGGCTTAACATCCTTCGGTGCAAGATATGGCTAATATTGTGTTCAACAATGTTAGGGGAAAGCCTCCGTTCTTTGATGGAGTCAAGAATTTTGACTATTGGAAGAGATGAGAATGTACTTGAGATCAATCAATGACCAAGTATGGGAAGTGACCGAGAAGGATTTTGTCATCCTAGATCCTACCAACCTCACTCCCACCGACAAGATCCACAAACAATGCAACATAATGGCATTGAGCACTCTCTACAAGGGAATGGATGTCAAAGTGTTTGAAGGTATCAAGGATCTCGAGAAGGCAAGTGAAGTATGAGAGAAGCTATGTGAGACCTATGAGGGCACCAAGATGGTGAAAAGTGCCAAATTGTATGTGCTCAAAAGTGAGTTTGAGAACTTCAAGATAAAGAAAGATGAGAGTATACCGGACACATTTCATAGGCTCCAAGTCATTGTGAATGACCTCAAGGCATTGGGTGTGAAAACATTGGACCGTGACTTTGGGCACAAATTCTTGATGTGCTTACCCAAAAGATTCGTAATGTTGAGAAAGATTCTCTTTAGAGGTGCATTGGACACTATGACACCTAGTGACTTGCTTGGTGAGGTGCTAACCGATGAGCAAGTTGATGGGATGGAAGATGGAGAAGAGAAGGAAGATGACAAGAGCAAGAAGGTTGTGGCATTCAAGGCCGCCACCACCTCATCCAAGGCTAAGGGCAAGTCCAAGGCTCAAGAAAAAGATGATGAGGAAGTTAATCTTGATGAGATTGATCAAGAGTTTGCTATGTTTGTGAGGAAATTTAGCAAAGTCTTGAAGAACAAGAGGATGGGGCAAGGCTCTAGAAGAAGAAATGATTCATCCAAGAGTAATGAAGAGCCAAGAAAGTGCTTTGAGTGTGATAGCCCTTATCATATTCTTGCCTATTGCCCAATCAAGAAAGAGAAGGAGAAGATGAAGGCATACAAGAGTGGCAAGACAAACAAGAAGAGCAAGACCATGACATTCAAAAAGACAAATGATGGTGCCTTTGTTTGTTTTGGGATAGTGATGGCTCCTCCGATGAAGAGGAAGATAAGGCCAAGGCAATATGAGTGTAATTGGTCAAGATAAGAAGCCATCTCTCTTCGGCTCATCACCATCATGCTTCATGGCTTAGGCCACTAAGGTATCATTGCATGAGAATGAAGAACTAAGTGATAATGAAGTAAAATATGATGATAGTGATGATGATGATGAATATGAACCCACTAGAGATGACCTTCTAGAGATGCTTAAGCAAACTCATATCATGCTTAAGACTAAGGACAAAGAATGTAGAACCTTGCAAAAGAGTGTAAAAACTCTTGAGCAAAGTTTTAGTGAGCTAGAGGCCACCCATGAGGGTCTAAAGAAAGACCATGGGGAACTTGAGCTAGCTCATACAAGGCTTCAAAAGCCCATGCCTTGCTCTTAGAAAAGAATGATAAAGCTTGCTTAATCATCAAAAAGGATGTTGGTTCAACATGTGACATTATAGATGAACCATTCTTGGTTGATGTTGAAGAACCATCCATTCCTTCCACATCCACATCAACCCACTCTACCTCTACTAGTAGTGATGAAGTAATTTTAGATTCATCATTGTTGGTTGAGAATGAGACTGTCAAAAGAGAGGTGGATGAGCTCACCCACTCCTTGAGGAAGGCATATGGTGGGGATGCCCGCTTGCTAAAGTGCTTGGGTAGCCAAAGGTTTTCCCTTAACAAGGAAGGCTTAGGCTATGTCCTCAAGAAAGGCAAGAAGGCCTTTGCTACTCCAAAGCCTAGCTTTGTGAAGAGTAATGGGTCCGATTGCAATAGATGCAAGCAAGTGGGGCATCAAGAGCTAAAATGTGCTAAAAAATGAATATGAACAAGAAATCAAGCAAAGTGCATTCCATACATTTTGATTCTTGTTATTTGCTTACCAAGGGTGAGAAGGGTGTCAAGCCAAAGTTTATTGATACACCCATTGTTGGCCCAAAGAAGAAGGCAATTTGAGTACCAAAAGCTTTGGTTGCTAACCTCTAAGGACCCAAAGGCAAATGGGTACCTAAATCTTATTGATTTCCTTGTAGGTGAATTACAAGATTGGGGGGAATCATTGGATTCTTGATAGTGGGTGCACTCAACACATGACCGGTGATGCAAGAAAGTTCAACATTATTGATTCAACTCAAGAAAATGGCAAGCCTATTACATTTGGTGATAGCAAAAGTGGCAAGATACAAGGCATAGGCAAGATAGCAATAACCAATGATTTGACCTTATCAAATGTGGCACTACTGGACATATTGAAGTACAATTTTCTTTTCGGTGGCACAAATTTGTGATCTTGGTTACAAGTGCATCTTTGATGAAGACAAGTGTTGAGATAGTGAATACAAAAGATTCAAGCTTGATCTTTAAGGGAATAAGATTTGATAACCTCTACCTTGTGGATTTTGGTGCTAGTGAGACACAAATTAGTACATGCTTGATATATGAATCTAGCATGGGTTGGCTATGGCATAGAAGGCTTGGTCATGTTGGCATGAAGCAACTCAACAAGTTAGTGACACATGATCTAGTGAGGGGCTTGAAGGATGTTCACTTTGACAAGGACAAGCTATGTAGTGCATGTCAAGCCGGGAAACAAGTTGCCAACACTCATACAAAGAAGAGCTTCATGAGTACTTGCAAGCCATTTGACTTGATACATATTGACTTGTTTGGACCAACCACATACACAAGCATTGGTGGGAACAAGTATGGATTTGTGATTGTGGATGACTATACAAGATTCACTTGGGTGTTCTTTCTCAATGATAAGAGTGATGTGTATTCATTGTTCAAGATATTTTTCAAGAGGGTGCAAAATGAGTTTGACATCATAATCAAGAAAGTGAGAAGTGACAATGGAAGTGAGTTCAAGAACACTAGAGTTGATGAGCTATGTGATGATTATGGAATCATGCATCAACTTTCGGCCAAGTATACACCACAATCAAATGGCCTAGTTGAGAGGAAGAATAGGACTCTCATTGAGATGGCAAGGTCAATGCTTAGTGAGTACAATGTGAGTCAATCATTTTGGGCCGAAGCAATCAACACCGCTTGTCACTATATCAATAGATTGTATTACCATCCCATGATGAACAAGACACCTTATGAGTTATTGAATGGAAGAAAGCCAACCATTGCATACTTTAGAGTGTTTGGGTGCAAATGCTACATATTGAAGAAGGGTGCAAGACTTGACAAGTTTGACAAGAGGTGTGATGAGGGGTTCCTACTTGGTTATTCCACCACAAGCAAAGCATATAGAGTGTGGAACAACTCAAGTGGTGTATTGGAAGAAGTCCATGATGTTGAATTTGATGAAACCAATGGGTCCCAAGATGAAGATGAGAACCTCAATGATGTTAGTGAAACTCAATTGGTAGATGCCATGAAGGGTATGGACATTGGTGATATTAGGCCAACTCAAGTTGATGATGACAAAGATGAAGTGCAAATAACTCAAGCTAGTGGTGCTCAATTGCAAGATCAACAAGCTAATTCATCAAGTGATCAACCAAGCACAAGCCATCAAGCTCCAATACTCCAAAGCTCAAGCATAACTAGAGATTACCTAATTGATCAAATTGTTGGTGACATTGCAAGTGGAGTACAAACAAGAGGAAGACTAGCGGCATTTTATGAACACTTTGCTTTTGTGTCACAAGAAGAGCCCGAAAAGATTGATGATGCTTTGAAGGATGAAGAATGGGTCATTACAATGCAAGAGGAGCTAAACAACTTTGATAGAAATAAAGTGTGGGAATTGGTAGAAAGACCAAAAGACTACAATGTCATTGGAACCAAATGGGTTTTCAAGAACAGGCAAGATGAAGATGGCATTGTTGTGAGAAACAAAGCAAGACTTGTTGCACAAGGCTACACTCAAGTTGAGGGTCTTGACTTTGGTGAAACATATGCTCCGGTTGCAAGATTAGAGGCAATTAGAATTCTATTAGCCTATGCATGTGCCCACAACATCAAGCTATATCAAATGGATGTTAAAAGTGCTTTTCTCAATGGATTCATAAATGAGCTAGTGTATGTTGAACAACCTCCCGGTTTTGAAGACTATCATCATCCCAACCATGTGTACAAGTTGAATAAGGCACTATATGGATTGAAGCAAGCACCTAGAGCATGGTATGAGAGGTTGAGAGACTTTCTACTCAAGAAAGGTTTCAAGATGGGAAAAAGTTGACACTACCCTCTTCACCAAAAAGATTGGAAATGATTTGTTTGTCATGCAAATATATGTTGATGATATTATCTTTGGATCAACAAATCAAGACTATTGTGAAGAGTTTGGGAAAATGATGGCAAAAGAGTTTGAAATGTCTATGCTTGGTGAACTTACATACTTCCTTGGTCTACAAATCAAGCAAATGAAGAATGGCACTTTCATTAGCCAAGGCAAATACATTAGAGATATGATCAAGAAGTTTGGCATGCAAGATGCAAAGGGCATAAATACACCAATGGGTACCAATGGATCATTAGACAATGATGAAAGTGGCAATATGGTTGATTAAAGGTACTATAGGTCATTGATTGGAAGCTTACTCTATGTGACCGCTTCTAGGCCCGATGTGATGTTTAGTGTTGGCAAGTGTGCAAGGTTTCAATCCTCACCTAGAGAGAGTCATCTCACCGCATCCAAGAGAAATTTTGAGGTATTTGAAGCACACTCAAAATGTTGGGCTATGGTATCCCAAGGGGTCAAACTTTGAGCTTATTGGATATTCGGACTCCGACTATGGGGTATGCAAGGCTGATAGAAGAAGCACAAGTGGCACTTGTCAATTCCATGGAAGATCTCTAGTATCATGGTCATCAAAGAAGCAAACCGGTGTGACACTTTCAACCGCCGAGGCCGAATACATTAGTGCCGGTAGTTGTTGTGCACAATTGCTTTGGATGAGATCAACCTTGAAGGATTATGGGTTTGATTTTCATCATGTGCCTTTGTATTGTGACAATGAGAGTGCTTGCAAGATGACACAAAACCCGGTCCAACATACAAGAACCAAGCACATTGACATAAGGCATCACTTCATTAGAGATCATCAACAAAAGGGTGACATTGCTATCCAACCTATTGGCAATCAAGATCAACTAGCCGATATCTTTACCAAGCCACTAGATGAGAAGAGGTTTTGCAAGCTAAGAAATGAGTTGAACATTCTTGATTTCTCCAACATGAGTTGAATGCACCCCATATATATGACATGCCTCTCATTCGAGCAAAAGCAAGGTATAATTGGTTGACATGGCATTCATGATATCTAAGGACTTGTTAGAACATATAGACATGTAACTTGTGCCTTAGGAAGCATTCATGAAAAATCAATGAGTTTCAATGTATGTATGCCATCACTATTGCTATTTATGCTTGTTTTATCTAGTGATGACATATGACATGTTTATGGGCTTGCAATCTCAAGTGTTGAATTTGGCTATCTTGTCACACATATACTTCAACATAGGCAAGATAACCCTTTTCATAAGGTGTGAAGAAGCTTGTCTTTGGTTCAAACCGAAATATATGTTGGGCAAACTATCCAAATTTGACCAAATTAGAGAACTAATTCTTTCCTCCATCACACAACTTGGTCATACCTTTTGTGGAAATTGTTGACAAAGGGGAGAGATTAGTGCATAAAGGATTTGAAAGGGATAAAATTTTTTGAAGCACACAAGTAGGGGGAGCAAGCTCATAGACAAATTGTTGTATTTGTTTGTGCATTAACATATGACTTGCTCATTGCACATGTATTTAAATTCCATATATACATGTTTGTGTGGTGTATGCTAGTACTATTTTGAAAGGTGAATGATCAACTAGCATGCATAGGAGATAGCTAGACTTTTTAAATTCGCACTTAATTCAAGTACCTTGCTTATAATGTTGATCTCACGGGGTATTTTGAGTTTTGATGAAATGTCTAGTTATTCATGGTGCTAAGATGGTGTAAATGGCTACTCTGATTGGTATCACGCTTCAAAAGTTCATTTCTTACACCTTAGCATCTTTTGGTAACATTGCTCACCCTCAATTTCAATATTCATACATATGTGCAAAGCTTATATCCAATCTCTAGGCACATATGTAGGGGAGCTAATGCTACCAAAATCGAACCTATAATGGTTGTCCAATCCTATAATCATGATCAAATTGCTTGCACAAACATGATATGTTCAAAAATCTTTTATCATAAAATCTTTTATGCGGATTGTCATCAATTACCAAAAAGGGGGAGATTGAAGATCTCTAGATTGGTTTTGAGTAATTAATGACAATCTAGAACTAATCTCTATGCTTAAGTGTGTATCTAGCTTGAGATGGTTCTAGCCAAGTTGTGAAGCATGGTGGTCATGGTGGATGCACGTGATGATCCAAAAGTTGATCGAGTGCTTGGACTTAGAAAAATAAAATAAAAATGGGCTCAAGGCAAAGGTATATTTGATAGGGCCATTTTATTTTACACTCAAGACATCTAGCGGATGTGAGTGATTTAGGTTTGTTAACCGTACTATAAAGAGGAGAAAATCATAATCGCTTTACTCACCTAGTGCCACTAAATCCGAATTTTAAATTGCATGTGCATTTGGGCTAGTGACGTGGTAATTCGATGAGAAACTCCTTGGAAAAGGTTTGAGAAAGTGCTATCTATTTATGCTCAAAAGGTTTGACATGTTTGGATGAGATAGCAAAAATATTTGGATCAAGGTTTGATTGAATATTTGGAGAAGTAAAAGAAATAGCAAATATATATATATATATATATATATATATGTACATAACCATGTATATGTATATATATGGATAGACGTGCCCACGTACACTATAGCTTGCTAGCTTTGCTTGCTGATTGCTGTACACATACACGTACACAACTTCTTGCTAGCTAGCTTACTTGCTGCTGTCCTGCCTGCTCGCTGCTAGTTGCCGAATGGAACTTGCCGAATGCAACTTGCCGAATGGAACACGCTGCTAGTTGCCGAATGTGACTCTGGTGGTTGCCGAATGGACTTGCTGCTTTTTTTTTTTTTTTTTTTTTTTAGAATGACGCAGTACAACGCAGACGCCACAACACGCACGCACACTCACCCCCTATGAACACACGTCACGCAAAACCCTACCCCTATGAGCACCTCCGGCGGAGGACTGAGCACCCGGCAGATCTGGAGATTCTCGGTCACCATTGGCGCCTCGTCGCCGACGGAACGCCGCTACCACTTAATGCATAACGCCGAAATCTCGGAAAATCCCAAGAAAGGTGCGAAGCACCGGATTTGAACCCCGTGTGGGTAGCGTCCCACATTTGACCGTCCCTACCATTGGACTACAAGCCAATTCGCAAAAATGGAATGGACTTGCTGCTGGTTCGTGCGTGTGAGAAGCTGGACTGGCCCATCGACGTCTAGAGCCCAGTCGTCCGTTTTGCTGCAGCTTTGGCCCAGGAGAGCGCCGGCCCACTTGTCCGTTTTGGCTGCTGCCGATTGAAGTTGGGAACTCGTCTGGTTTCATCGTAAATTTTCCAGAGACGCCGCCGCCGCACGGAGCGAACAGAAAAAGGAGAGCGCTCGAGGAGCTGCTGCTCCGCCGACCGTTGGAGAGTGCCGTTGGGTGTCTGGGGCTGGCCTGAGTATATATATGTGAGCTCCTCCCTTTCTGCTCTCTCTCTCTTGCAAATTTTGAAATCCTACAGTGAGCTGTTCTTCCCCTCTCTCCAACCCTAGAACAGAGAAAAAGAGCTCCTCTCCTCCTCTCTCTCGATCTACTGATTTGGGCTGAAATCAAGTGAAAGAGTTTGTGCTTGAGATCGATTTGAGGGCTCCAAGAAGATTGCTTCCCTCTCCTCTCCACTTCCGTTGGTGGATTTGAGTTCTTGAGAGGATTTGAGGGTAACCCTAGTGTGCATTGCATTTGTGATTCATTTCGTGGCACTAGATGGTTATTGCAATTGTGGTCATCTCATTACTCTTGGTGATTGCCGTCACCTAGACGGTTAGAGTTGGATTGATTGGTGAGGGATTTGGTGATTGTATCCGCCCCAATCAAGGTGATATTGTGAGGGGTTCTTGAGCTTCCCGGTGGGACACCAAATTGCTACTTTAGTGGATTGCTCGTGTCATTGAGTTACCTCTCTTGTGAGTGGTGTCTTGGAGAGCCCGAGGGGCCAACTAGCGAGTGCACCGCTTAGTCCAAGAACCATCCAAGTGTTGGTCGACAGAACGGGGACTAGCTTGCCGGCAAGCAAGTGAACCTCGGGGATAAATCAATTGTGTCATCTCTTGTCTCCCGGTGAAATTGGATTGATTGATACCGCTACATATTATTGTTATTCTTATTCCTCATCGGTGATTGGGTCATTGCCTCTACACGTCGGTATAACAAGCTTTCCTCTCTTGTATTTACTTCCTTAGTTTACTTTGAGTAGAGAGCTAGCTTTTGCTTGTGTAGGTGTTCTTGCTAGCATAAGGCCTTTTCTAGGATTGCTCACTAGATAGTATAGTGACATAGCAATTGTGTGCCTTAGAGATAATAATCACTAGAATTGCAATAGGTGGCTTGCCTAACATTTAGAGCTAGAGCAAACCGCTTTTCGCCATTTGTTTTACTTATATCTTTGCTCTAGTGTCTTTGAAGATTTTTTTTATTAGGCTATTCACCCCCCCCTCTAGCCATCTAGGACCTTCTGAGGAGCCCTCCCTGGAGCGGAGTTGAGTGCCTTGCCGAGCCGGCCGGAGTCCCTTGGCGGCCCCGATCTTCTTCCTCGTCGGGTAGCCTGACTCCACCGCGACACTAGGTATATCCTCTCCTTCCGTGTCATGGTCGTAGCTAGATCGCGCGCGGCTCGCTTAGGCGTCTCCCGTTCGAAAGAGATCACGGTTGGAAGTATGCAGATCCCCGCATACCTATAACCATATCTGTTTCGAATTGTCCACGTTTTGGACAGCCCGAGGATGCGTAGATGAGGTTAGCCCATGCTCCACTCCCCCTCGATTGAGTTTCGCAAATCTCCCTGTTGTTCTTCGAATACACGCCTCCCCTCTCGGGGAGGACGTGTATTTGGAGAAACGGGGAGGTGCTGCCAAAATTTTGTCTCGGATAGGAGTGGAGCATGGAACTGACCTCATCTACGCATCCCTGGGTGGATTAGGACCTATCTTCACCTACTAGATGGTAGGATCCTTGTGTAGATGCACTTTGCATTCTTATATTCTCGCGCATATGATAGAGAATGGATGACCGTCTTTGCGTGGATATACGATGGTTGGAGGAGTTTTGGAGATTATGACCTTGAGTGGGTTAAGAAGAGCAAAGCTTTCGTGGACAAGGCTTTTTCGAATGCTCGAGGTGCGAGTAAGGTTTGGTGTCCATGCAAGAAATGTGGGAATAAAAAAGGCAAAGTAAGGAGGACATGTCTAAACATCTTCCCAAGTATGGATGGACGGATGGCTATAAGCGGTGGATCTTCCATGGTGAAACTGAGCGTATGAGAGACGAGGTCGTGAGGCAACGCATCGATGATCTTGCTTCTGATGCCGGGATAGGAGACATGATAGATGACTTTCATGCCTGAAACTTTGAGCAAGGACTTGGGGATGAGGGGAGGAGGAGCCGGAAGAAACCGCAAAGGCCTATTATACCATGTTGGAGGCGGCACGTAAAACCCCTTCACGACTATTGTGAGGTCTCCAAACTAGATGCCATTTCATGCCTTATGGACTTGAAGGCCCGATGCAATATTAGTCGAGACGGCTTCACCGACATGTTGACGATCTTTGGGGGCTTGCTTCCGCGAGGTCACGTCTTTGCCAAAGAACATGTACGAGTCGAGAAAAACTCCTCAAGGTACTCAAGATGCCATACGAGCAGATACATGCTTGTGAGAACGGGTGCGTCTTATTTAGGAAAGACTACAAAGATGATACGCACTGTCCAAAGTGTAAATCCTCAAGGTTCATAGAGGTAGACCCTGGTGAAGACGGTGAGAAGAGGCAAAAAGGTCCCCGTGAAAAATCCTACGGTACCTTCCCTTCGGACCGAGGTTACAACGGATGTACATGACCGAGGAGTCTCCATAAATTCATGACATGGCACAAAGATAGGCGTCGCTACAATCCGATAAGATGGTACACCCATCCGATGTCGAAGCATGGACCCATTTCAATAATATTCATCCCGACAAAGCTATGGAGGCTCGTAATATGCGTGTTGCGCTTGCAAATGATGGGTTCAATCCTTATGGAATGATGGCTGCCCCATACACTTGTTGGCCTCAGATTCGTTATCATCCCGCCGACCCTCCGGCGTCTGCTTTCAACAGAAAGAACATTCTTTTGTCTTTGATAATTCCCCGCCACCCGGAAATAAAATGGGTGTGTTCTTAGAGCCTGTGATTGATGAATTGATCAAAGGTTGGAATGAAGGGTTTTGGACGCACGACCGAGCTTTGAAGAGAAATTTCAAGATGTGCGTGTGGTACCACTACTCCCTCGCATGATTTCTTGGCATATGGGATATTACGTGGGTCGGTGTGTGCACGGCAAGTTCCCTTGCCCAAGTATGCAAGGCGGCTGTGAGGTTCACCTGGTTGAAGAAGGGTGGCAAGTATTCTGCGTTCGACAAGCATCGACAGTTCCTCCCTCCTGACCATGCATTCAGGCTAGACAAGAAGAACTTTACGAAAGGTCTCCAAGTTACGGACCCAAAACCGGAGATGATGACATCTGCTGAGGTACGTGCTCAAGTGGATTCTCTTGTGGCTGATGAAAATGGTGTCTTTGTGGGTTATGGCGAGGATCATGCATGGACTCACAAGTCAGGATTAGAGAGGCTCCCCTATTATGATGACCTTCTTCTTCCACATAACCTTGATTTAATGCATACCGAAAAGAACATCGTCGAGTATTTTCTTGGAACATTGATGGAAACTAGCAAGTCAAAGGACAACGTTAAGGCTAGAATTGATCCGGCGAGTTATGTGACGTACCGAAGCAAGAAATGAAGCCTCCTAGCAATGGCAAGAGATGGAAAAAAAACCCTAAGGCCGATTACGTGTTGAGCAGGCCCCAAAGGAGGGAAGTGCTTTGCAATGGTTTCGAGAATTAATGTTCCCCTCGATGGGTATGCAAAGAAATCGAGGAGGGGAGTGAACTTATCTACTATGCGAATCAATGGGCTCAAGAGTCATGACTACCACATATGAATGGAGCGGCTTCTTCCAGGTGATGCTTCGAGGCTATGTCCCCGATCATGTCCGGCATGTGATGGCAGAGTTGAGCAATTTCTTTCAAAGAACTTTGTGCTAAAGAGTTATCTCGGACCACACTAGAAGAAATGGAAAAAATGGCACCTGTGTTGGTCTGTAAGTTGGAGAAGATATTTCCACCAGGCTTCTTCGTTCCGATGGTGCATTTGATTTTGCACCTTCCATACGAGGCAAGGGGTGGGTGGCCCCGCTACGCTTTAGTTGGTGCTATCTTTGTTGAGAGAGTTACGAAGCATGTTCGGTCCGATTTGTAAAAATAAGTGTAAGATTGAGGGTTCCATCGCGAAGCAAAGGTTCGCAGGAGAGGTGTCGACTTCACATCAAAATACTATGGTGACAACCTTCCTAGCTCGCATTATCCACCCCCTCGTTACAATGCCGATGAAAATGAATCAACCCTCGGCCTTTTCCAAGGAGAACTAGGGCGTGCAAGTGGTTCAAAAATAAAGATGTTGACAAATCCAGAGTGGATCAAGATAATGAATTATATACTTTTCAACCTGGATGAAGTGCTTCCTTACGTCTGTAAGTCACAACTCTAAGCATAGAACCTACTTGTCTTCTAGTACTTAATATTCTGCATCCAACTCTTTTGTCTCTCATTGGTATAGGAAATTTCAAAGGCAATTCTCAAGCGCCAACGAACGCGCCTTTGGCACATGAATTGGGCGCCCGCTAGACAGGTGCCGGCAATGGAAAACCCGATTTCGTTAGTTCGCTCAAACGCCAGTACTTGTCCAATTCATGTTAAATAACATCTCGTTTGATATGCTAACGAACCGCCTCATTTCATATATCCTGCTTGAGCTTGCGAGCACCGACCGATCCGGGTATGCATCCCGAGCTCATACAGGTTGCCAATGGCTTTGAGACCAGGGTTAGGTCATTTACGGTTATGACGTGAATGGATATCGCTACCACACAACGAGCTATGAGCGAGAATCGACCAAACCGAAAAACCACAAATACCGGAGTTTTCACTAAAGGTGATGATGGAACTAGCACTAAAGGTTATTATGGAAGAATTGAAGAAATATACGAGCTCCATTTCCCGGCTCTAAATGGCTTGCTCCCGTCGTGTTTAAGTGCCATTGGTTCGATCCTAAAATAACAAATTCGGACCTCGAACAACTTAGGATTGTTCGGATTCGACAAGATTCCCGTGATGGCCGGAGATGATGTCTACATTGTGGCTCAACATGCCACACAAGTTTATTATCTCCCATGGTGTTGCCGGGGACGACGGCGGCTTAAGGGTTGGGATGTTGTGCGTAAGGTATTGCCACACGGTAGACTACCTGTCCCAAAAGCAGGGGACGATTACCATTTTAATGCAAACACATATGAGGGAGAGTTCTTCCAAGAAGATGGGCTACAAGGTAAATTTGTGATAGAAATAACCGGGCCCAACGAAATGGAAGTAGACAATGAAAGTGTTGTTGATGATGAGGAGGGCGAGGAGGTTCGAGATGCGAAGGACTTACAGTTACTTGAGAAATTACTTAAGGACAAATGCAAAGTGTTGACGCTCGTTCCTCCTCCCATGGATCCCGCCAATCTTCATATGTTGGAAGACGTAGACATGGATGATAGTGATCATGAGGATTATGATCCGACAATTGCAAAATCGTGACGAGGGATGAGGATTATTTCTAATACATGTAATACTATGCATCTCTTAATAATTATGTTCTTGATTATTGGTTTTTCATCTCTTCATGATTATGTTCTATTTAATTTTGCATTTTTACTAATTATGTACATCTAATTGCGGTCATTCAAAAGATGCCTCAAACGAATGTCCTCAAGAAAATGACCAGGGAAATTCAAAAGTGTAGCCTCGCTAGGGCAAGGGCAACAGGAAGGGGAAGCGTCGAGCCACCACCACCGCCACGGGGGTAGGGGCAGGGGCGTCGTGCACCCCGACCATTGTTGCCACCACCACCGGGTGCACGAGGAAGAGGAGGGAGGAGGAGGAGGCGGAGGCGGAGGCGTGGACCTCTCGGCGTCGCGGCCGACGCGGACCGCCGGCGTCACACCACCACGGGGACAATCGGCGTCGCACCACGCGGAGGGGACTAGCCGTAGTGCGGGAGGGGGTTCCTCTTCCTCCGCTCGAGAGGCATGTCTACTTGCGAGGCCCCTCCGACTCCCGATCGACTACCACGAGGACCGGCCCCCGACCATAAGACCGCATCGGCCAAGGTAATTTACTTTACACTTTAGCACTACTTTCTTATTTTTCGTGTTTCAAAATCGTAATAAGAACTAATAGTTATTCTTGATCATTTGGGCAGGGGTTTTGTTGTCACCGCGAACTTCGGTTCAAGGACGCCTTCCCAATGGCATTCTCGATATTCTCGTCAAGAAGCACTACCCCGGCCTTGTTACCATCGACGGAGTAGAGCATCTTTGTCACGCTGTTCCACCAAGATCACGTGGACTTTGAGGACAACTATGATGAGGATGGCATAAAATATAGTAACAAGGCAAAGGCGTGTGATCAAAGAGTTTTAGGTAAGTCATTGTCGCCTTTGTAGTGTACAAATACATCGCTTCAAATTCTAATGTTAGAAATAATGACTTATTACATTGCTTCTATGTGCGTAAATACTTCAAGATCGAGGAGGGATACGAGGCTGAGAAGGATGAAGTGGCTCTAAACGCTGTTTCAAGCTTGTGTCGGACATGTGGTGCGAGGTACGCGGGCCAGCCGTCGGGGACGTGGTACGCGACATACGACAAAAAGGAGGCTCGATAAGGAGGAATGGAAAACGCCGAATCGACCAAAAGAACAATACATGCGGGGTAAATATTGAATGGTCATACTAAGTTTAATTATGCTTAATGTGATTTTTATAATATGTGTTATACTTGGTGTCCTCGTAGGTGATTCCGCGGTGGTGCTTGTTGCATAGGCGTTCTTTGGGAGCTTCGGTGGACAAGTGGGTCGATCTGATTATCGAGGAGGTCCACAATGACTACCGGGAACGGCGTGCCATGATGCTAGGTGTACCACACCATCAAGGCAGCCTTAATCTCGACCTACCAAGCTAGATATGTAAGTGTTATCCAATTCTTATTTTCTCGATGTGCAACTCAATACTTTCTAAGCATTCTAGCTACTTTTCTTTTTCTCACACGGGAAGCGGACACATGGCACGCCAATCAAGACGCCGAGGCCTTTGCTTGCTCCCACACGGGCGGGTATAAAGATCCCGCGGCCGTCTTCAACCCCGAGGCCGGGCCCGAAGCCTACACCAACCCGACCGCCTACGAGAAGATCGGTGGGGTACACCGAAGTGGCGAGGGAGCAAGTATGGAGAAAGCTTCGATCCCCGCGGCCACGACATTGAGGGGGACATCGCTATGATCGCCGGAGGAGGCAAGAAGCACGGGCGGTACTATTTGGGTGATAGCGTTATCAACCCGCACAACACAAAGAAGCTATCGAGCTCCGAGCACGCCGGGGCCCGTGATACGCGAGCGGCCAACCACTTACCGGGCTACGGTCTCGGACTTGAGGTTTATTTATTTTTATTTAAGGTTCATTTATCGTTACATACTCTTTCACCGTGTTTCTAACTTTGTGTTGAAATAGGCCCGTATAGAGGAAGAGAGGAAGCGACGGGAGGAGGCCGAGGAGAGGGAGCGGGCAAGGGCTCAAAGCGAGCAAGAGAGGGCTCGAGCGGAGCAAGAGAGGGTCGAAAGGCAGCACCCGAGAGCATGGAAGCTCTCTAGCGCACCTCCGGCGTGTTGGTGGCCAGGTTGGTGTGCAGCTACCACCGGAGATCGCCTTCCCGCCACCGCCCGTCTTCGCCCCACCGCCCGCCTTCCCGCCACCGCCCGTCTTTGGTCGGCCCGCCGATCTTCCCTCCACCGCATGGAGCCTCTCCCGTGAGTTTGTCTCCCCGTAACTCGAAATATGCATATATGAATGTGAATGGATATGATCTGAGTTTTGAATGCACCATGAGATGTGCACGTGGACATGTGGTTGTCGGCCATCGAGCCGTTGTTTTCTTGCAAAGTTGGAAACCCCTCCGCGGGGGAGGTGCTTGCGAAATTTCTAACTATTTATCTTCTTTTTTCAAGTTAATAGAATCTACCTTGAATTTTGTCTCACAAATTTCTAACTATTTATCTTTGCCTACGTGCAGGGATAATTCTCATGCCTCGAACCCAACTCCGAACCAATCTCAACCGGACGGTTGGGAACGCGCTTTCGGGTTGGAGGCCGTGGGTCGTAAACTTGTTATGATTTAGGTTCAAAACTTGTGCACTTGAACTTGTGAACTTGGATTTTATGTGAGTTTGTGAAATTGTGGTTGCACTCATGGACATGTGGTTGTACTTGTGACTTGGTTGGATCTAATGTAATATATGTGGTATTATGGATTTATCGAGCTATACATGTGATATTATGCAATCTGTGGTATGTATATATATATTTATATGTGTCAATTATGTCTTTGGAACAAAAAAAAAAAAAAAAAATCAATTTCCGTGAGTAGGCGACGGAAAGAGGCCAAACCTTTCCCATGAGTGGAGGCGCTCACGGAAATCGGCCAAATCTATCCCGTGAGCACAACTCGACTCACGGAAAGAGCCTAGATATCCCGTGAGCTACTGCATTGCGCTCACGGAAATAACCCCAAAACGCCGTTTTATGCAACGAGCCCACGTTGGCCATAACGGGTTCCACACACCTCCCCCGTTGACGGCGCCCCCCACCCCCGTTAAGTCTATCCCGTGTGCTAAACATGTTCATGGGAAAGGATATCCCGTGTGTAGTTGCTGCGCTCACGGGAAAGGGTTATTTCCCCGCCCTTTTTTCCCGTCATCTCTATCCCGTGTTTTACCCCCTGGAAAGGCTTTCCCGGGGAAAGAGGCCTTTCCCCGTGAGGAGTAGACTCACAGAAATCCCCCGGTTCCGGTAGTGTATCCTTTAGGCGGAGGTCGGAGGCTTTTCATTCCAAAGTTGTATATCAACTCGATGTACGCTCTTGGAATGCAATAAAATCCTCCGTTTCTAAAAAAAAAAAAAAATAAAGGTTCTCGATGGGATTCAAGCGGCCGGTGGCGAGTGCGGCTTTTCGGGATTCGCCATGGATGATGGCTCGAGCCTTCCCATTTGCGATTGAACGCCGGTGCTCATTCAATCAATCCGAGATTGGGTTTTGTTGCTTCTCATTTTCTATTCTTCATTCAATCTCTATGTCCGAACATGCACTACTATAGAATTGTCCATCACCTGCCGGGCTCCAACCCCTTCACCGCCAAAACTGAACCGGCGGAACCATAGCGTAGTGATGTGGGGTTTGAAACACTACCGGGCCAAAATACCGGGCGGTGATGCGAGGAGAGACTGCCGGTTTGATATCGAACCGGCAGAAAGCAATCGTCACGAACACTTGTCGGGTGTTCCACGGACCGGCGGCATTTTTGATCCAAGCAATGCGAGGTTCGAAGTCGGTACCGCAAAGTTGATATTGGGAGCACTTTGTCGGGCTTTAACGAACCGATAGAATCTGTAGGGATAACACTATCGGGTTGGATTGAGCCGACAATGTATCGAAGAGCTAACAATGTCGGTTTACATTGAACCCGTCGATGAACTTTGCGTGAACACTATCGGTGATTTCAACCCGACAACGTTATTAGAGTGGAGACTATCGGTTGCTTAGTGCGGCCGACGGTGATGTTTACGTCATCGATGGCGGTTTGTAATTCAAACCCGATAGTGTTTGGTGTAGTTACACTACCGGTTTTGTATGTCATTCACTTTGTGGGGCCCATGCCACCCGACGTTTTTGTTTAAAATTTTTATAATTTTTGAATTTTTCTTGAAAATCAGTTATTTTTAAACCCATAAAAGCATCATAGATACATTACATGGTTCAAAGGTTACATACAACTAACTCCACCTAATATTCGACAAAATTGAGCCTAGGACATCAACTTCCAAATAAGGAAAACAATGACAATAGCCATGGCCGAAATCAAAACATCTTTCATAGGCCAAGTCGCAATTCTCTAATCTTCATATCTATGGAGAGGCTTTTTCTTGTCGATCTCGAGGGGCTGGTTGATAGTGAAAGTTTTCACCATAGTAGGTCGTGAAAGCTTCAGCTTCAGTCTTGTATTTTTGTAACAATTACGGGGTAGCGAGAGACTTGAGCGAGCAATCTTCCCGGGTTTGATAGATCCACGGCACTTGACCAACATGCACTACATACCACGCCATGATTTGCCTATACATGCAGCCAAAATAGGATGTTAATGCTATGTCATTCAGAACTGTTGTACAACAAGATTTTGAACACCACGAAACTCATGAATTTCAACATCTATCTCATTTCAATCACACTTGAGCATTAGAATATCTTCAATCATTGCTATAAATGACCACAATGTTTAAATCTAATTTGTTCACCATAGACCAACTAAAAAACTTTTGCTACTATATAAGGATCCTGAACTGTTTGAAAGCAAAATGTAAATAGAAAAAGGAAATAGCGAGTTAGATTTATCAACATGGGCATTTCAACGAACAACTCAAAGGCGTGACCGACGCACTCACCGAAGCTTCCGGCGGTCAGCGCGGCTCTGTCTTGTCTCGGCGGTGCGAGACGCAGCGCCCTAGAAGGAAGCAGAGGGTGCGGACGGGCGTTCTTCCGGCGGAATTGAGCTCGAGGTCGCGGCAGGTACGGTGTCGGGCGTGGACGGGGACGCGGAGGCCGCAGACGGCCGGTGGTGCGGTAGCGGTCCCCCGTCGACGTGGACGGGCAACAAGCGGTGAGGCGAGGCGAGAACAACGGCGAATTAGATCTCATTCTCATAGGCAAAATCTCGAGGAACGAAATGGCTAATTAGTTCTCACCGTGGAAGGGTGCAGGATGCCGGCCCGGGGGACATCGGAGAAGAAGAGAATGGAGGGCGCGCCAGGGCGACCGGACAACCTGCGGCGTGTGTGGTGGTGGTGCTCCATCGGCGACGCCGATGGGGAACGACAGGGCGCGGGGTTGAAATGACCTGGGAAAATTTCGGCTCGGCTCGCGCCAGCTATTATATATCGTCGAGGTCGGAACGAATGGCGCGGGGTTCAAATGACTTGTGAAATTTTCACCTCGCGCGCCCATTTCTATAGTTAATCACTGCCGGTTTAGCGGTAGCCCTTTAGTGTTACATTATAGGTTCATCTGCTTAGGGTATAAACGCGTCGGTGACCCGACGATGTCGAAACTCTGTTGCCACCGCCACACGGTACCACCACTCACGGTGATAAGATCACACTTGTTGCCACCTACCACCGCTCACGGTGATAAGATCACACTTGTTGCCACCTACCACCGCTCATTCCCACCTACCACCGCCTATAAAAACAGCCCCGCAGAGAGCCATGTATGGTGAACCGTCTTGGCCAGGGTGACCTCTTCTGTTATTTGCCAATTCTCCTATCCACATATATGGCCTCTATTTGGGAGAAAGCCCTCCACATAAACATTTTATCATGGGTAGACGGTGTATACAAGAGGTACTAGAAGGGTGTTTTTGAAGATTAAGCTACAACTTTGCTTCTGAAGGCGGGTGTGATGCTCATGCAATGCCATTGTTGCATGGACTGCCCAAGACAAAAAAGCGAGGAGCCAAGTAGCGTGCATTCTTGTGCCGTCGCCCGAGATGAGAGCCCGTCTCTGTCGGGCCTTTGCCGACACGGAGAGACATTGGTTCTTCACAAAGGTCCCATCCGCCTTACTTAGATCGATAAGCATAACGTGTAGCATTGTAACCACCTCGGGCATAGGTGCTAGAAGGGTGTTTTTGAGGTGGTTATTTCTTAATGTGTTTGTACACTTTGATTATTGTACCGTGTCAATTGTAATCAATTAATTGTAATTCTTTTGTGAAGTATGTATAATCCCGAGTTCAACCTGTAATTACTCGGGGTCATCGCGTAGAAATTCAATTTAATTGAAAAAATACCAAACCTTGTCCTAAAAATCTCAAACATCGTGGTTTCCTTCACACGTGGCATGTGCATATCTAAGAAAAAAAGTTTGAGGCCGAGACCACACCGAAGCGAAGATGACCCAGCATAGCTTATGGATGTAATTGTCGGTCATGCTTCCGATGAAAGGGGTCATGTACCTTTGTGAAGCATGTCTACTCCCCACAATGTAGAAATGTCTTGAATTTTTTTACAACCTTGTACACCCAAATTATGCCCCCACACAAAGGAATTAGGTTTTTCGATCCATATTTTTATTATTAGATTTTCCTACGTGATAAACGCGATAGAAGGAGGTTAATTAAAGCTTGAAAACTTATGAATTTTGCACCAACCTACACCTTTGAATTGCCTCCTAGGACACATGAAACCATGTGGGAAATTTTGGCACCACTACTCTCTGTTAGTGGGTAACCCATTCAACACATGTAATTACTCGGGGTCGTCGGCGTAGAAGTTCAATTTAATTGAAAAAATACCAAACCTTGTCCGAAAAATCTCAAACATCGTGGTTCCTTCACACGTGGCATGTGCATGTCTAAGAAAAAGTTTGAGGATGAGACCACACGGAACGAAGATGACCCGGCATAGCTTATGGATGTAATTGTCGAGTCATGCTTCCGATGAAAGGGGTCATGTACCTTTGTGAAGCATGTCTACTCCCCCAACGTAGAAATGTCTCGAATTTTTTTTTACAACCTTGTGCACCCAAATTATGCCCCCACACAAGATCTTAGGTTTTTCTGATCCATATTTTTATTATTAGATTTTCCTACGTGATAAACGCGATAGAAGGCGATCACTATCGGTTTCAGTATTTGCAAACCGGTAGTGTTGTCTCTTTTTTTTGCCCCCTATTAAAACCCGGCAGTGATATATTTCAAACCGACAGTTTAGAAATATCTTTCACTTTGCCGTGAGATTACTTGGACCTTTCTTTTTTCACTAAGTTGTGCGTTTCAATGATGTTTACCAACTTTTCGATTAGTACATAGAGCATTTATATATTTTTTTCACCGAGTTGTGCGTTTCAATGATGTTTACCAACTTTTTGGTTAGTACACGAGCATTTATATATTTATGTTCGTCCATGAAAGATAAGAAGGGCGTCGAAAAAATAAGAATCTGGCTTTGTATTATGATATATAAATGCAAACATCCATTGGAAAGGAACACACGATTACATATATATATAGAGAGGAGCAAACCGATTACAATATCCGATTACATATATGATAACAAAGACCTTGAAAAAAAAGTTACATACATGATAACAAAGACCTTTCCACGAATAGATCAATGTTCTCATCAAAGTGTACAAACACATTTAAAATAAAAAACAACGAAGGTAATGTGATTCTTGCCGATGAAATTCCGATGGGATTTTGAAAGCCCATCGCTGCCCGTTGACGTTCCATCGGTGCTCTATGAGGTTTCTTGTGCTCGATCTTACAAGGAGGGCATAACTCGGATTTACATTGAATCCACGGCAAGGATGCCTTACAGATTTTCTTTGCTCGGCCAAGCCGTGGTTTTCGTCCAATGATAGCATGCATAGGCATTCGCGAGGAGAAGATCATGTTAATCTATGAAAATCGCTTTGGTCACCAAAGGAGATTTTCATTGAAGCAGATTTTCATAAATCGATATGATCTTATCCGGAGAATGCCATGTCTCTCATATGGACATGTAAATCCAGCTATCCCAAATTCTCAAGCACACGCGAGCGGATGGCTCTGTGAATCTCACAATGTTCTAACCTTCGGTATTTGCTCAATCTTGATAAGACTCTTGTAGCACCTCTTGTGTGTGAACCATTTTGGTGGCCTAAGATGCATAACAACGATATATATATATGCGTGGAAGGCTTTCTCCCATAGAGAGCCATAGATATGTATGGTAGAGTGGAGAGTAGCAAAGAAGATCGAGGAAGAAGAACAGAGCAAATCGAATCAAGAGTATCAAGAAAGAGGGCGAAGAATCAATTGCAAACCTAAGGGCCGCACTAGCCGTTTTTATAGGCCGATGCCGTGGTAATGATCGATCACGCCGGTTTCAATTGGCACCCGACAGTGATATGGAAGTTCACCGCCGGATAATTGGCACCGGCATAAACCAAGCACCGCGGCCGTGGTACGGAGAACGAGGCAAAAAGTGCTCTTCCCGCAATTGTGTGGGGTCGGGCCGCCGTGGCGTGCATCGCCCGTTGACAATGCAAAATACTGGCGGTTCTTAGTTTTAACCCTAAGCGTGATACTCCATAACACCGCCACAGCGTAGTGGTACACCGCCAAAGGTGATATATGTGATCACCGCCGGTCTTTGAAAGTGCACCCTGGTAGTGTTATTACCGACATTGATATAACCCATCGACGCAGCGGCGGGGTGCTCGGCCTTTTCTCATGGGAAGCAAAGACACCGTCGGTTTAATTAAAGCGGAACCGGTAGTGAAGACTAGAGCAACATGATTCTCAAGGTGCCCGGCCGTGACGTATCACGTGCCATGACCTACACGGCCTATATATGTACTCATCGAAATGAAAATTTATAATACGGAGTGTAATGCGTGGCGGTGAACGGGGTTAGTTGAAATCTCAATGTATTAACGCTGAGATAAAATTAATGATTTCAATAAATCGATTTTTACGGATATAACTATTTGTTTCACCGATTTGTTAATCACCGTCCGGTTCATGTGTGGGCCCGATAGTGATCAATGAAGGTGGAGACTTCTGTTGTCGTCCGCGCGCCATTGGAAACGCAGCCTAGAATTGAAGCGCAACCGTGCGTCGCGGGAAACGCGGTGCCCGGCGAGAGAGATCGTCGCGAATTCTAACCGCGATCGTGGGAATTCCAAGCGGTTGGGTTGACGCTGATTGACATCTCTTATAGCATAAAATATATAGGCTTTTAAAAACTGAAATAAGGGCTTAAAATGAATATCAACATAGTATAGGGGCTTTACTTGACATAATTCCACGAGTTTTGGTGATTTATATATTTTCGAGGGGACTAAATGGATAAAAGCGATAAAGCCCAAGAGTTTGCAAGCCCCTACGCCATAAAGACGTATCCGTGAAGCAATCCAACTTGAAACCCACGTAAGAACATTCCGAAGACACCGTAAGGCATGAGCCATGAGCCGGGGCCCACCTGGCAGTGAGCCAGGGCGACCGCCTAGTAGCGGCGGCGGCGCGGCGGCCGTGGCCCCCCGTCGACCTACGCCGATAAGGTCGGTTCACAACCGCCATTAAGAAGAGATCTACACCGTTGCTCAAGGTCGGTTTGATCCAAGGGCTGTCGTGCATCGCCTAGGGCTATATAAGGAGACCCCCTGCCCCCTGGGTGAAACCCTAATTCATTATCATTCATTATCAATAGGCTGAGTCCCTGAGTCTCCTCCTAGGTCTAGAACTAGAACTAGATGAGCTAGTATTCAAGAGGGATTAGATCTCATTAGATCTAGTCTTTAGAATAAGAGAGATAGAGAGAGGGAAGGAACCCGAGGAGGTGCCGGCCCGTCGGTGCTACCTCTACAACTTGTACCTCGGTGGAAGTTAACCTACACTTGGAGTTACTACGGTAATCTACTTCTTCTTTTAGTAAGCATCATTGTTTATATTGTTCTTCTGATCTGCGGGTCTCTTTTGAGTACTTTAATCTAAGGCATTAGGTTAAGGTAATATTCGTAGTGTAAGCGTGGTGCTTAGGCTCGGGTATCTCGTTAGATTCATCCTATATTCCGGATTGGTGGTAGATCGCGACTGTGATAGCCTCCTAGTTGGATGACCAACTAGTTGGGGTGTCGTTGATCCTTTGTATTCCCCATCCCATCTGTAGGACTCGTGGGATTTATCTCTAGATGAATCATCTTTTGTTGGTGTTTCTCCCTATGTGATGTCCCCAAATAGAACAGTGGAAGGCAAGTTTACTACGAGTGGGATTAGATATCTTAGTAAATCATCTCTATACTTTTAACCTTCTTAGGTCTTGTGCTACTACGGGTTAAGATTAGATCTTAGTCTCCCTTACACGTTTCCTCGTGGATACGATATTTAAAACCCTCCGGTGCAGGCTACAACGGTATCCGTGCGCTTGCGGATTATTCATCTTCAATATTTACGTAGGCATAACAAATACCAACAAGCTTTAAAAGCGCCGTTGTCGGGAAACGGATTCTTGAGTTGACTTTGAATCTACCTTATCCTTGTATCATATTCTTTTTTTTATTCTTTTATCCCTTTTATTCTTTTGTTTTTTTTTTCATTATGGATTCCACGCCTATCTATAAATATCATCAATGTACAAGCGAAAGCTTTAGGACGCCACAATCTTCAGAACCTATCTTAACATCGTCCTATGAGCTACCCCTTGACTTTATAAACTTGGTTCAGAAACTAGCCTTCTCGGGAGAGGGCGAGGCCAACCCATATTCACACCTACGAGTTTGAGCTAATTATGGATTGTCTTGAATAAAGGCACATCCAATAATACCTTCTACATGGAAGTTCTTTCCGTACTCTTTGACGGGAAAAGCTAAACAGTGGTATTACCTGAATGTAGAGAAAGTGAATGGAGATTGGGGAACATTGTACACCAATTTTTATCTAAAATTCTTTCCCACCTATCGAGTGGCCCGCCTTCGAGTAGAAATTCTAACTTTTAAACAACACAAAGAAGAGTCTCTTGCTGCATCATGGGAACGTTTTAATGTCCTTACCACTACATGCCCAAACCTTGCTATTCCGGACCGGTCTTTCTTTAACATTTTTATTTAGGTCTTAATAAGGAAGATGCAGATGACCTTAATCTTTTGCGGGGAGGCACATTCCTCCATCTGCCTTTGCTAGAGAAGCAAGACTTCTCGTGGACAGATTTAGTGGATACTCCACCTCCCCTAGTACTTTTCCCGAGAAAAAGGAAGAAGAGGAAATTACGATAGCTAATTCACAACACTTCCAATCCCAAAATTTAGCTATCCACCCTGAACCATCAACATCCCAAAATCCCCCAAAGGAAGAAGAAATTCCACCTTTGAAAGATCCTTTTGAACCAACCCTTAGAGATTATGGGAGAAGTCCATACAAGAGATCTCCAAGTGACTATAATTCAGATTCTTTTAAGGAGATGACTCTTGTTGAACATGCTTATTCTTTTAAAAGACATTGGGAGAAACCCAAGGAAGGCATGTCTGATCATGTCATAGAAGGAGAGCAAAGCTATCCAGAAGACCACCTTATCTTCTCCCCTTCTATGCCTAAACAAGATGACCTATTCGAACCTATCTCTAAACCCATCCTTGACCCCGATGAATCCACATATCCCTACTTCTTTGAGACTCATGATGATCCTAGAAATTCACCAAACAACCTATGTCTAGGAATCATCAAGACCACCAAGAAGACCAACAACAATGGCTTGAAAGTGTTAATAACATATGTGTCACAGCCATCGAGTTGATGGACGAAATTTTAGATGAAATCAGCCCGAGAGACACCAACCTAAGGAATCCCTTAGATAACCATGATATATTAACCTTGGAGGTTGAGAAGGAAGATGGCATCAATGAGCATGAGAGCTGCTTCATAGACACTTCATCTAGTCCATGTTCACATGATGAACTTCCTGAACCACCTAGTCTCTCTATCTTTAGCACACACGCAAGTTCTTGACCCCTTATTCTCTCTCCTCCTATAGATTTTGAAAGGGTGGTTGTGGACGTGTTCATCTATCATAAATATTCTAGATCCCGAATCTTGAGACAGTTGAAGTTGGAGGGGAAACCACTTTATCATCATGAATCATAATTCAATGGTTTCCCAAGGACGAGCTTGCTGTCCTAAAACAAGCATTTCTTAAGAAATAACATGAGTGTTTACCTTATTGCTATAAAACCCTTGTGAAATGAGCATAGAGATATAAATGAGGAAATATTCCTTCGGGTATTTTTATCGCTAACCATTTCAGGTCTAGAGCAAGGAGAACGAAGGATGACAATGTAAGGTATGTCCAACCAATCATTGTGCAACATTAATTAACATGCATAGAAATATTCCTTATCATGTTGCTACACTACTTGGTTGTCTCTACCATAACGTCATGCTAAAAAAGGAGAGAATCATGTTCTTCATCTCGTTTGAATAAATCTCTTTAATGTTTTCATGTTACCATAATCTACTATGTTATATGATTTGGTTTTGATGTACTTTCAAACACCTTTTTTTAAATTAGGCATGGTGCTTAGTTTATGTTGTGTTCCTAAATTAAGTTAGACAAGGTGTCTAGTTTGATTTTTGAACCAAAGGTGTGCTGATTTTACTTCTAAAGGTTTTTAAATTAAGCGTGGTGCTTAGGTTAAAACTCCTTCCTAAATCAAATTAGACGTGGTGTCTAGGTTGATTTTTTGAACCAATAGTATATTGTAGTAGATCTTGGTATATTTTGTTGGACTAACCCCTGTAGAAAAGAAGAAACTCTCAAATAAGCTTGGGGGAGGTCCTGAGATGGACTCACCGTGAGAAGAAGCAAGATACAACAAATCTTTCACAAGGAAGACGCGCATGGACAAAGGAACTTTGTGAAATAAAAAGGAAGAAGACAAGTCGGGAATAAGCTACATAAGAGGCCAAATAAGGAAAGCTTCAAGCAGATGGAAAGGTCCACCACGAGGTGTTACGGTGCCGGCATGCTCCAACAATAAAGGTAACATCTTGAGGTAGGTTGTCAATAAATAAGCTTTCCCATAATTAGGGCATGTTCATAAATAAAGAACCAAACATGTTAGAGTAACGCCCTTGCTTGATCTTTGTTCATTAGGTCAACATGTTTCGTTAAGTTGTTCCTAACACCACTCTCTTCTCATAGTCCCAATCATATAAGCAAAAATATTATAACATTCATGTTTCATCTTCTGATCTTGCCACCCTAGTTAAGATTAATCAAAATATATAATACATCAAATGCATCTTGTTCAATGTGCCCGAGGTTTTAAAGAAGAATGAATTTTTGGTTACTGTTGGTGTTTTCCCACCAGCAGAGCCCATGCACTTGATCTCTACCTTAAGTTTTGCAAACAGGACAACACTTCGAGCAAAAATGTTGAGGAGTCCTGTCACTCCCCCCAAATTTCTATGAGTGAATGTCCTAAACCACAAAGCGGGCACACGAAACAAGAGGCTGCCAACCCCCACTATCAAATTTTCACTTCGAAGTGTTGGACCAGCAATAGAACATGGGTGACACCATCTTCAGAATCACCATCTCGGAGATGCACCTACCAAGATCGGATGATGCACTTAAGAAATTAACAAGGTAAGTAGTCTTGTTCCGGGACTTAAAACACTAAACCCTCGCCGGAGGTAAGATCGTTAGTTATCCATATTTAATGCATACCATATTTACTTCCTTGCATTGCATAATCATTTTCCTTTAGCATATTTAAATTTCCGCATTAGCATTGCATTGAAAATTTCTAAAGCCCCATGTGAATAATCTTGTGGTGTGTAACAACCCATAAGGATATTCACCGTGGTGGCATAAAAAAATAATTATGCATTCATCTAGTTGCATTTGCATCATAGTGCATATAAATTTATAAAACTCCAAAAATATTTTCCTGCTGAAGTTCTGCTTAAACTAATTGTGATCCATATCTAGGCACATGAAGCCTATGTGGCCAACCACTAACGCCTAATCTGTTCCACTAGCTTTGTTGTCTATTTGAGTTCAGCAGGATTCAAAGGGAGAGAGACATGATAGGATGACACCCTCATCGCTGTCTACCTCAACTTCCACATCATCAACCCGACATTCCAATCTAGCTTGGGGGAGAGCACCCCCGTTATCTCGATAAGTATCTCTTTCCTATGTTTTAATATTAGCTAGATATGCTTGCTTTATTAAAAAGAAATAAAAGATGTATAACCATAGAAAACCAAATAAAAGTATAGGCTTATATATATATATATATATATATATATATATATAATATTAGTGTGATCTTTAGGTTTGGAAATAAATAAATAGAAGGAGTGTGCCAAAGGTTACTTTTCTCTGCCAAAATAAAATGAACTCAAGGTAATTCTCATGCATGGAAATGATGAATAGTTGCTCCATCGTAATTCCTTTCAAGTACCTAGCTTTCAAGCTTACTTTCTCTTGAGCTTTAAATGAAAAACTGTTTTTGACTTGAGATTTGCTCTGAACCTAAAACACATTGTGTAGCAAATGCTTGCTCTAAAGTCTAGGTGATTGACGGATATGATATATGAAAGTTTGAGCTGCTATTTATCTTACTCCTAGTGACACTAGATTTCTGGAGATTTATCTTTTGAAAATTATAAAATGCACATGATAAGTTCTTGTATGACAGAGTGTTGAACCTCCTACCACAGCCATATATATACATGCTCTTTAGCTAGGAAAACCCTTTTCAATATATATATATATATATAGGCTGCTTACTTTGCATTGAGTTTGGTCAATCTTTGTCGATCCTTAGAAACTTGTCATTCTGCTAATCACGCACACTCCACCTCATCCCACTCTATTCCACTTGCATATATGCTACTTCTACCCTGGAAGTAAGCATCCACCACACACACCCACCATATGCATCCATCATATACCCACCAAAAATGTTCCACTCAATCCTAGGAGAGAACAACCAAAAAAAAAATTCTTACACCCATCCATTCAGCCAACAATCTTATAAAGCTCTATTACTCTTTTCTATCTCTCAAAAGTTATTGCAAAAGAGATTTGGGTTGTATCAAAAAAAGAGAAAAAAAAGAAAGGGGAGATGAAAAATGGACAAGTGTCCTACGGGCGAGTAGAGCCTACCTCCCTAAAAAAGAGAATAAAGGAGAGTTAAAAAAATGGACAAGTGTCCGCTATGAAAACAATGGGTACTAGATGCCCGCCTCTCAAAAGTTATATGCAACCCAGGTTCTCTCAAGTGTTTTCAAGTTTCAAGAGAGATGTTTCTTCAAGGAGCTAAAGTAGAATCAGGCTCTTTCTCCTCATTACATTCATTACATTCACCTTATACACCCACCATCATACTCATTCCACTACACCATACACATGCACATGCAGTATGACTCGTGACTTTGGATCCATTGCTTGAACTTACAATATATGCTTAGTAAGTAGATTTAGTTTTCTCCCACCTATGACTCCACATATAAGCTTTAGATATAGGGTGAGAGAGAAGAAGGCATTGTGTCCTACTGCCTTAGTCCAAAAAAATACCACATATTTAGAGAGAAAGGCAAAACAACCTTATTGCCTTAGTGAGGATCCACAAATACCACAAATGAGAGACTTGAAAGGGTCATACTAAAGGAACTTTGAGTTTTATTTTGAAAAGTAGCAAAAACTCCGGAATGATGGTTGAACAAAGAGTCTGAGACATGGTGCTTGACTTGATTGTTCTATCTTTCAATTGCCCAAGATCCCAAGAAAAGGCTATAAGCTCCATGGTTAAAGGTAATATGGGTAAGTTGAAGGTTGAAAAGGTTTATTCTAATCCGGAGGAGAAATTTTGTTTGAAAGCATGTGTACTTTTGAGGCGTTGCGGCAACTCCTGATCCATTGCTAAGTTTGGCTTTGCTAGGGACTAGCAAAGGGTAAGCTTGGGGAGCTTGTTGACATCTCTTATAGCATAAAATATATAGGCTTTTAAAAACTGAAATAAGGGCTTAAAATGAATATCAACATAGTATAGGGGCTTTACTGACATAATTCCATGAGTTTTGGTGATTTATATATTTTCAGGGACTAAATGGATAAAAGCAGGTAAAAGCCCAAGAGTTTGCAAGCCCTACGCCATAAAGGCGTATCCGTGAAGCAATCAAACTTGAAACCCACGTAAGAACATTCCGGAAAGACACCGAAGGCATGAGCCACGAGTGGGGCCCACACAGCGATGAGCGAGGCGGCCCTAGTAGCGGCGGCGGCGCGGCGTGGCCCCCCCTGTCGGCCTGCTGCTTGAAGGTCGGTTCACAACCACCATTAAGAAGAGATCTACACCGTTGCTCAAGGTCGGTTTGATCCAAGGGCTGTAGTGCATCGCCTAGGGCTATACAAGGTGACCCCCGCCCACAGGGTGAAACCCTAATTCATTATCATTCATTATCAATAGGTTGAGGCCACGAGAGTCTCCTCCTAGGTCTAGAACTAGAACTAGGTCTAGAACTAGAACTAGATGAGCTAGTATTCAAGAGGGATTAGATCTCATTAGATCTAGTCTTTAGAATAAGAGATAGAGAGAGGGGAAGGAACCCGAGGAGGTGCCGAGGCTGTCGGTGCTACCTCTACAACTTGTACCTTGGTGGAAGTTAACCTACACTTGGAGTTACTCACGGTAATCTACTTCTTCTTTTTAGTAAGCATCATTGTTTATATTGTTCTTCTAATCTGGGTCTCTTTTGAGTACTTTAATCTAAGGCATTAGGTTAAGGTAACATTCGTAGTGTAAGCGTGGTGCTTAGGCTCGGGTATCTCGATAGATTCATCCTATATTCCGGATTGGTGGTAGATCGCGACTGTGATAGCCCCCTAGTTGGATGACCAACTAGTTGGGGTGTCGTTGATCCTTTGTATTCCCCATCCCATCTGTAGAACTCGTGGGATTTATCTCTAGATGAATCATCTTTTATTGGTGTTTCTCCCTATGTGATGTCCCCAAATAGAACAGTGGAAGGCAAGTTTACTACGAGTGGGATTAGATATCTTAGTAAATCATCTCTATACTTTTAACCTTCTTAGGTCTTGTGCTACTCTGGGTTAAGATTAGATCTTAGTCTCCCTCACACGTTTCCCCTGTGGATACGATATTTAAAACCCTCCCGGTGAAGGCTACAACGGTATCCGTGCGCGCTTGAGGATTATTCATCTTCAATATTTACGTGGGCATAACAAATACCAACGGGACTCGTGGGCATAACAAATACCAACAAGCGCACCAGGGAGGAGATGGAGGCAGCGGAGGACAAAGGCAAGGAACCGGTGGTGGAGGCGCCGGCGGCCGACCCTGGCTCCGACTCCGACTCCGACTCGACTACGTCCCCGCCCTCTCCTAAGCGGGACCGCCGCATGGACCTTCCTCGCCACCCGGCTAGAGGCGGCGGCCGATGACCATGCTTGTCGGCGCCGCCTTCAGGAGATGATCGAGAGGATTTCACCCTCGATCGTCTCCGTCCCCGCCTTCAGGAAGCCGAGAGCGGGCGGACGGCCATGGTCTTCTTCCAAGGGTGGATCCACCCCCGGAAGATAAGATGAACCACTACGCTCCCAAGGTGGAGCGGTTGGGCGGATCGTCCTCGAGGCCTTGGCCAAGAAGGACGATGCCAAATTGTGGAGAGGAGGAGGACGAGGACTAGGTCGGCGGCCTTCCTCTTTTTTTTTTTTTATCATTTTTTATTATATGTTCTGTTATATATATATATTAATAAAATAAAAATTATATATATATTATTGCTTGTGTGTTGCTCCCTACGTTCGAATCAAGTTTTCGTTTCCAGTTCAAAGAGCGATTACAATTAAATAGCGCTTAAATTTGATTTGAATCTTAACTTGTTCAATGTAAAATTTGTCAAAAACAAACAATTAACTTGTCGGTTGTGCTTTGAAAAAATACGATCGCCGTTGAGTACGAAGGAGACGGCCATTGGGCGCAGCGGTCGCCGGTTACGTTTTTAGAGGAACCGTCTTTGGAACGCCTTTGTTAACACCAAAATTTGGTAAGAGCCTGGATGATAGATGGGGCGGTGCCGATGATTCGGTAAGAAGTCATTCGGCCGGCAAAAGGACAAAAGCGACGCCATGTAGCGTTCGAAGCCATTTGTTATTTGGCTAGAAGCCTCGAGTCCGAAAGGAGCCGAGCACGAGATGGTTCGGCAAAAACGTGGAGCATCAAGGGAGGTATCCGAGGATGAGGGCCTACGTCACGTGCAATTTCACGACTACGAGAAGACTTGGAGGACAATGTATCTTAGTTAGATATTTTCATTATGTTTATTCGTAATTAGTTAGGACTCGTCAAAGCCCGGGGTATAGATATAAGACCCCCGGCAACTGTAAAACATCTACCAAATCAATACAACAAACCCGGCTCCGTGCCTTGGCTCCGGCCACCGTTCGAGTCCGGTCGTGTCGTCGATCTACTGCGAGAGGATTCATCGACCCGTCGACCTCCGTAAATACCGCAACCTTGCACCATGTCTAGTATCATCGGCGGATTTAGATTATTGCAAGTAGTCTTGTTCACGCTTAGTATCGTCATGCGGATTTAAGCTATCGAGGGGCAAGAGGGTTCTTTTGTCGATCATGAGCCATCCGGTGGGCTAAGGTCCGGCTAAGAGCTAGTTATCGGCTTCATTAGATTTTTGGCAAGATCTAATGAATTCATTAAGTTACCACGTGTTGCAATGCTTTTATTTATTATTTAATTATGTTTGCACACACTTTTTGCCCAATTTAGATTGAAAGATCTCGTCTTTATCTTATCATAGATCTAGTTGCTTTTAGTGTTTTTTTCATTGTTTATCTTATCGTACTACTAGATCTATCTCTTTTATCATAGCCGAGCTAGATCAATCTAAGTTGTCACGTGTTGTGGGTTCGTATACGTTTAGATCTTGACAGACTATATCATCCAAAGTGGATCTAGATCTTTGGGTTACTTCTAGAGCTAGTCATCCGGTGGACTAGAGATCGATGTAGTCCGATAGGTTTTTACGTATGAGTTCCTTCTTCATGGATCCCGATTCGCACGCTGCTTGCGAACACGGTTATGCTTTTCACGTGTAATGAATATCTATAATGATATTTATTATTTACCTTCTTTATTTATCATGTTGTCAATTAATTCGATCTATGCAATAGAGCTTTACGATAGCACATCATGATGATCGACTTTATTTGTTCAAACATGTCTTTTATGATCATTCGGCAATCAAGTACTACATTACACCTTTATACATGCTTACCGAATGCATTCATTATTTGTTGACGATAGCTCTCATAGCTATATGTCTTTACATCTAGCTTTAGAGCCATACATGCGGAACTCTGTCTTGGTCTCACCGTGCATGTTCCGAGATCTCACGTTACCCCCTTGTCAATTAACAAAATCAAATTGATCGCACGCCTCAAGACACTTTCGGGCAATCGAGTAAAGCCGGCTATTCCGGCTTGTCGGTGTGTGCGACGCAGAAGCAAAGATTTTTGTGCCTACACACTTTTTGGCACGCTCGGTGGGACAACTCAAGGTCAAAACACGATGCCTGACAACGTCGACAAGGACAATGTCATCCAGCTCCAGATGGGTGACCTAGCTGCCTCCCGACTTGGAGGCCATGGTGAGAGATATGTGCGCAGCTTTCTCGCAAAAATGCATGTCATGCTTCTCCAAGCACAAGAGCGGTACAATCATCCAGAAGACAGATCTTCCAAAGATAGTGATGCCCGGTGAGAAGGAATAAGCTCAACAAGTTTCTGATGGAGAAGAGGGGGCAGGAAAGGAAGATGAGGAACCAACTCCTGAAGAAATTCGCCTCGGATGGAAGAGATTGTTACAACGCGCCATAGGGAGAGCAATGACTAATCACAACACGGTGTTCTTCAATACTTTCCGTGATATCATGAAGGGTAGTTTTGGACCCGAGTTTGATGAGCACTTTGAGAGGCGGCTTGGTGAGCTTTCAGGACCTAGATACATACATGCACCAAAGCCACCACCAAGGAAAGGAGCTACAAGTCAAGAAGCTAGAGGGGAGAACAAGACACCAGAAAAGTTAGGGGGATCCGGAGCCAAGACACATGGAGAAGCGGCGTTCGGTGCACCTGGGAATCCTCCAGTATACAATACCTACTCAATAGCTCCAATGGCCAGTGGGTTACAGAGAAATCCCTTTGGCCCTGGTTATCTGAGTTCACCGACTACTCCACTATTCATGCTATGCCAAATCCTCGGATATAGGCTAGCCGACGGTCGAGACAATTTCATGGACCACAAGATTGAAATGTGGATATACTCCCTAGCGAGGATGGCCGATATGATGCAACACCAATTTGGGATTAAGCCCAAGAATCGGCCCTATGTGTATCGGTCACCATATCCCGATTGGTACAACAGTGGCGCTTCCTTCCGTTGAAGCCTCCAACCTACTTGACCAAGTTTTACTCGACAAGATGACACCTCTACTACCGAACACATCGGTCGGTATTTGATTTAGTTAGGAGAGCTTGCCAATGATGAAGCATGGAGGATTCCCTTCTTCCCATCATCCCTTACACGGGCCGGCTTTCACATGGTTTGCCACGTTGTCGACCAACTCTATTGGAACATGGTCCGAGCTAGAAGACAAATTTCATTCATACTTCTACAAGTAGTTCCAATGAGATAGAACTTCGTTGACTTGATGGGGTTGACACGAAATATAATGAGACACCACAAGAGTTCTTGCAGTTCGAGAAATAAAGAATTCACGCTATTCTTTGAACTTGCCGGACCATCGATTCTTGGTCATTTGTAGCGTATCGTGGCATGCATCCAGCCATCAGGGAGAAGCTAGCCGGCATGGAGTTTGATGACCTAGGACAACTCTCAAGGCGCCTGCCACTCATGGCTAGTCAGTTCCAGAGTATCAAGAAAGACACCCGTTTTCAGAAAGGGGGCAACGTGTCTTATCAGGCATACCACCACTTCCTAGAAGAGGGAGAAGATGAAGATGATGGCCGGGAGGACATAGCGGTACCGACCGCTTGGGGCAAGGAGCCCGGCCCCAGGTTAACCAACCGGCTGGATGAAGAAGACACTCAAGGGGGCATATGACTCGACGTCTCCAAGTCGGATAAGCTCTTTGAGTTCTTAGTCAAGGAAGGACGTATCAAGTTATCAGAGAATCATTCTATGAGACGTCCAGATTGGGTCAAGACTGGCAAATATTGTGGCTTCCATGATATGATCACTCACAACATCAACGACTACCGAATCTTCAAGCAGCAGATCCAGAGGGCTATACAGGCAGGTCCTCCTCAAATTCAACAACAACATGAAGGTGGATAAGGAGCCCTTCCCCGAGCGGGGTTGCTTTCGATACATGCATGGTTTTACGCCATGATCCAAAGGGCAAAGGCCCAATGAAAGTGCCGACTTCCGAGAGGGCAAAGCAAAGCGGTTCAGTTGACCCTAGTCGGCAAGTATCTGATGTAGAGCTCCAGGGAGCGTCATGTTCGGTTTCCAAATAGCCAAACAGAGAAAGGAGAGACCTCCAAACCAAGGGTGACATCTCGTATACTGCTGAATAAATGGCAAAGACAGCAAGAAAAGCAATATCGTAGAGATCAACAGCTTGCAAGAGAGCAGCAGAGGTATGAAGAGGAGATGTACCACCAAGAACAGGAGGAGTACATGAAAGAACGAGAGGAATCTCATTGGGACTGTCCTTTCTTTAGGCATTCTTTGGAATGAAGGCTTGAAGTCATGCTCGCTAGGAATAATTGCCCTAAATGCAGTGAGCAATACCACGGGTACAGACAGGCATGAGTCAACCGCCGTCCCATCCAAGAAAGACTGGGGGCACGCTTCCCAGAGGATGATCGGCGCTTAAAAAATGAAGACAGCAAACCTCACGCCAGTAAAAGAATTGCAGATCAAGCATGGGCTAATGTTGAGGATTCTGAAGATGACCTGGACTCTCCTCAAGAGTATGTGTGGCAAAAAGGACAGTGGTGCCCTCCTGGTCTAAGGAAGAGCCAGAAGAGAAGAGTCCAACGCCTCAGAAATAGGGAGCTTAAGGAAGCAACGACTAAACGCAAACAGGTATGGCGCCCAATGAAGAAAACTTCGGGAAGCTGATCATTCTAAGGCAGAGGAGTATTGGGCAAGTGGACGTTCGGCAGATGTTAGCATATGGTTTTCTTCATCCCAATAAAATTTGAAGCTCCTACGGAACAAGTTACTGTGGATCCAGAGAAAGAAGATACTTGTTCAGACGATGATGCCTTTTCTGATCTCGATAGTAGAGAGATGATGGACCTTTTGGCACAATTAACCCTATCAAGGCAAGCGGTATTTGACAAGCCAAGGGAGCATAATCATCTGAAGCCTCTCTACTTAAAAGGGTACCTGAACGGGAAGCCTCTGACTCATATGTTTGTCGATGGAGGAGCTGCTATTAACCTCATGCCATATACAACATTCAAAAAGCTAAGGATGATTGATGAGGATCTACTAGAGACAGACATTGAGCTAAGAGACTTTGTTGGCAAGTTTTTGATACCCATGGAGCTGTTTGTGTTGATTTGACGATCGGTTCAAAAAACTTTGATCACTACCTTCTTTGTGATCGATAGTGCGAGCCTTACGACTTGCTTCTTGGGAGAGATTGGATCCATGCTAATTGTTGTGTTCCATCCACCATGCATCAAATTCTCATCCAAAGGGATGGTGATGAAGTTGAGATAGTTCAAGCGAGATGATTCGAGGATATTGCGATTCTTGCCGAAGTCGTTGTTTCAACGATATGATGGTGTCGAATGTTTCTCGGGAAAGGAATTAAAAGAAGGTCCTCATCACTAGGATCAACAGCCGATCCAAGCAGTCGGCATTCATGATGGTTTTTAATGGGAAACCCAATTGATGGTAACAAAGGAAAGCTTGGGCATGGTTTTAAGTCGGCCGATAAATTGGAAGAGATAGATATTGGCAATGGTGACAAACCAAGACCGACTTATATCAGCCAACTAGATCCGAGTTTAGGAAAAGAACTAATAGATCTCCTCAAGGAATTCAAGGATTGTTTTGCTTGGGATTATTCGAGATGCTCAGGCTAGATCGCTCGATTGTTGAACATCGATTACCCATCAAAGAAGGATTCCAGCCCTACAAACAACCTCCTCGAAAGATTTATGAAGAGAAGGTATTGGCCGATGTGAAAAAATAGATTGAAAGGCTACTAGAAGCAAATTTCATTCGGCCGTGCAGGTATGCAAAATGGATTTCCAGCATAGTTCCTGTTTACAAGAAAAATGGGAAGATGAGGGTTTGTATAGATTTCAGAGATCTTAACAAAGCCACTCCTATGGATGGATATCCCATGCCAGTTGCTGATTTGTTAGTAGATGCCGCTGCCGGGTACGAGATTATTAGCTTCATGGATGGGAATGCTGGATACAATCAGATCTTTATGGCCGTTGAGGATATATCAAAAACTGCTTTCAGGTGTCCTGGCCATATTGGTTTGTTCGAATGGATTGTTATGACATTCGGATTGAAAAATGCTGGTGCAACTTATCAGAGAGCTATGAATTATATTTTCCATGAGTTGATCGGCAAAATAGTCGAGGTCTACATTGATGATGTGGTCGTCAAGTCGAAGAGTTACAAGAAGCATCTGGCTGACTTGAAGAAGACATTAGAGTGCACTAGAAAACATAGATTAAAGATGAATCCAAACAAATGTACCTTTGGAGTTACAAAGGTGAATTCTTAGGATTCTTAGTTCACAAAGGAGGGATTGAAGTAGGGAAGAAGAGCATGGAAGCTATAGAAAATATTGCTCCTCCTCATCGACCTTCTGAGTTGCGATCATTACTTGGCAAAATTAATTTTGTGAGAAGGTTCATCTCCAATCTATCAGAAAGGGTCTTGCCATTTTCTCCTTTGTTAAAACTTAAGAAAGCTCGAGAAGTTCATGTGGAGCGGCGTACATCGAAAAGCCTTGGATGAAATAAAGGAATATATGAAGACGCCACACTGCTCGTCCCTCCAAAGCTAGATAGACCTTTCAAGTTGTACGTGGCGGCCGATAATCTAACCATAGGATCGGCCCTTATGCAAGAAGAGGATGGAAAAGAGCGAGTGGTAGCTTATCTTAGCCGAAAGCTTTTAGACCCAGAGACACGGTATTCGGCTATGGAAAAGTTGTGTCTATGTGTTTACTTCTCATGCACTAAGTTTCGGCACTATTTACTGAATGCCGAATGCATAATAGTTTCCAAATTTGATGTGATTAAACACATGTTGTCAATGCCGATTTTAAAAGGAAGGATCGGTAAATGGGTGTTGGCATTATCTGAGTTTGATTTGAGGTATGAATCGGCAAAGGCGCTAAAGGTCAAATTATTGCTGATTTTGTTACTCAACATCGCGTGACCCTTCTGCTGATATGATTGGTATTACACCTTGGGCTTTATTCTTTGATGGATCATCTTGTGAAAAAGGAGGAGGTGCAGGTGTTTTTTGTTGATCTCACCCAAGGGGCATCTTTTTGAGTTTGCTATTCCTATTGATGCTACTGTCACTAACAATCAGGCAGAATATGAAGCTTTACTCAGAGGACTCCAACTTCTTGTTGAAATGGAAGCCGTTGCAGTTGAAATCTTTGGAGATTCTGAATTAGTGATCAAGCAACTGATCGGCGAATATGAATGCAGAAATGACATTCTAAGAAATTATTATGAAGAATGTCAAAAAATACTAAGAACTTTCAAGATTGTGATCTTTCATCATATTCCAAGGGAGCAAAATGGAGAGGCTAATAAACTAGCCCAAAGTGCTTCCGGATATAAGGACAATCAAGAAGTTCTCGTTGTAGATTCGTGTGTGCTTTGTGGGGATCAAGGTACCAGTCAAACTGATAATGATTGGAGAACTGAAATTACCGAATACCTCAAAAATCCTTCGAAGAAAGTTTCTCGGAAACTCAGGTACAAAGCTATTAATTTTGTGCTTCTTGATGATCAGTTATATTACAAATCTCTGGATGGGGTACTGCTTAAATGTTTGAGTCAAGAAGAAGCTAAGAAAGTAATGTATGAAGTACATGAAGGATTATGTGGTGCACACCAATCGGCCTATCGAATGAAGTGGGTAATCAGGAGAACAGGGTACTTTTGGCCAACTATGCTTGAGGATTGTTTTGAGTATTACAAAGGATGTCAAGATTGTCAAAGGTTTGGTAATATTCAGAGAGCTCCCGCATCAGCATTAAACCCCATTGTTAAGCCTTGGCCATTCAGAGGGTGGGGTATAGATTTGATTGGCCAGATCCACCCTCCATCGAGCAAAGGCCATAAGTTTGTACTATTGGCCACTGATTATTTTACTAAGTGGGTTGAAGCTATCCCATTGAAGAAGGTCACATCAGAGAATATGGTTGAGTTTGTCAAGGAGCATATCATTTATAGGTTTGGAATTCCTGAAACTATAACGACTGATCAAGGGAGTCAGTTTATATCTGCTGAATTTTGTGACTTTGCTGAAGACATGGGAATCAAGTTGTACAATTCATCCCCTTATTATGCACAAGCCAATGGTCAGGCTGAAGCTTCTAATAAAATTATGATTAAGATCATTCAGAAGAAAATCGAAGAGAAGCCTAGAAGATGGCATTTGGTTCTTAATGAAGCATTATGGGCTTACTGGATGGCATGCCATGGATCTACTAAGACATCTCCTTATGAATTAGTATATGGACACCATGCGAGTATTGCCATGGGAGATGCAATCGAGGATCCGGGACGGGTTGCATTACGAGAAAGATTTGGCGAAAAGAATAATATAAGAATCTTATGATAGATGGGTTGGAAGATCTGCATCAAATCCGTCTAAAGAGCACCGAAAACATCGAGAAAAATAAGATATACGTGTCGCCAAATATTACAATAAGAAGGTCGAGTTAAGGAATTTGCCGAAGGAGACCTTGTTTGGAAAGCGTTGTTGCCACTCGGGACTAAAGATAGAGCATTCGGCAAATGGTCTCCAAATTGGGAAGGACCTTTTAGAGTATTGAGGTGTGTACCTAGGAATGCGTATGTTTTGATATCTTTACAAGGGCAAGAATTCAAGTCAGCAATCAACGGAAGGTTCTTGAAGAAATACTATCCTAGCGTTGAGGTTGGGGCTTGAAAAGATGAGGTTCAAATTCCGATATAGCCGATGTATGAAAACATCGCCTTTAGCGTAAAAAATACTCCAAAAATGAGGAATAGCCAAAGATACATGTGATATGTTGCCTTTAGAACAAAAAATCCTATAGCCAACCGAATGCGTTATTCATGCAGAATCGTGCTATAGTCGGATTAATATTGGAATATTTGACCGGGCAAATAATGATCAAAGGAAATTCAACAATGAGATTATGCTAGCAGAGGACAACAAAAGAGGCAAACATAATTTTATTTATGGGATGGCTGCCACTCAAGGGTTACATGGTATTTTACATTATTCTTAATTAAAAAGACTATCAAGAACGGCCTTCAGCGACCAAATGCAGCGTTCATCCTTTGCGTCTGTCGGGCCTTGGTGTGTCCGCCGCTCGATCACTGTCCCGGTCGCCTCGATCAAGCGACGAACCTCCTTGCCACACCTACAGGAGAGAGAGTTGCTTCAGAAAATGAATCATGAAGGAGGAATCCATCGAAGTTACAGTAAAACTTACCGCTGCTATTCGCACATAGCGCTCTTGGGCTTCATCGAGTTTGTCATATTCCTCTTTTTTACCTTCTATGTCTTCAATGGTTTGCTCATGTGCTTCCCGCTCTACCCTGAGCGCCTCCTCGTGTCGTTGCGAAGCCGACAAATGAGCGCGGCAATCTCAAAGATCACGGGGACTTGAGAGGTCATTGAGAAGAAAGGTCAGATTCGGCGTAAAGAAAGCATCAAAAGCGTCATGAAAAGAGAACTTACTCCATTGCTTGAAGTTAGGGTTGGCCGAATACTTCAGATCTCAAAGGAAGAAGAAAAGGGGGAAGGAAAATCTAGAGTATGAAAGAGATCCGGGGTGTCCGCAGGAGGATTTACCTATATTTATATACGTAAAGAAGGCCAAGAGGCAGATTTGAAGTGGTTATGAGAAAGTAAAGGATTCGTTCGTTGCTTATCTTGAGAAGCGGAAGCGACCTGGCTTGCCGATTTACATTGGTGGAGATTTCGGTGGCACGGGTCCCAAAAAGAAATTGAAAAGTTACACGCTGCTCTTTGGAAACTTCTAGAAAAATGGGCCTCGATAATTTTAGCCCGCTTAAAAGCTTGACCCGGATTTTAGCGGATCATGGTCAATTCCGAAGCAAAAGGATATCTTTTACTCCGAAATTGACGGGGCATATGTTAACACCAAAATTTGGTAAGAGCACGGATGATAGATGGGGCGGTGCACGATGATTCGGTAAGAAGTCATTCGCTAGCAAAAGGACAAAAGCGATGTTTGTAGCGTTCGGGAAGCCGCCGTTATTCGGCTAGAAGCCCGAGTCCGAAGGAGCTGAACACGCGAGATGGTTCGCAAAACGTGGAGCATCAAGGAAGATATCCGAGGATGAGGGCCTACGTCACGTGCAATTTCACGACTCGAGAAGACTTGGAGGACAATGTATCTTAGTTAGATAATTTCATTATGTTTATTCGTAATTAGTTAGGACTCATCAAAGCCCGGGGTATAAATATAAGACCCCCGGCAACCTGTAAAACATCTACCGGATCAATACAACAAACCCGGCTCCGTGCCTTGGCTCGCCACACCTTCGAGTCTAGTCGTTATCGCCGATCTATCTGCGAGAGGATTCATCGACCCGCCGACCTCCGTAAGTACCGGTAACCTTACACCATGTCTAGTATCGCCGTCGCGGATTTAGATTATTGCAAGTAGTCTTGTTCACGCTTAGTATCGTCGGGCGGATTTAAGCTATCGGGGGCAAGAGGGTTCTTTTTGTCGATCATGAGCCATCCGGTGGGCTAAGGTCCGCTAAGAGCTGAATTATCGGCTTCATTAGATTTTGGCAAGATCTAATGAATTCATTAAGTTACCACGTGTTGCAATGCTTTTTATTTATTATTTAATTATGTTTGCACACACTTTTGCCCAATTTAGATTTAAAGATCTCGGCTTTATCTTATCATAGATCTAGTTGCTTTTAGTGTTTTTCATTGTTTATCTTATTGTGCTACTAGATCTATCGTTTATCATAACCCGAGCTAGATCAATCTAAGTTGTCACGTGTTGTGGGTTCGTATACGTTTAGATCTTGACAGACTATATCATCCTAAGTGGATATAGATCTTTGGGTTACTTCTAGAGCTAGTCATCCCAAGGACTAGAGATCAGTTTAATCTGGATAGGTTTTTACGTATGAGTTCCTTCTTCATGGATCCCGATTCGCACGCTTGCGAACACGGTTATGCTTTCACGTGTAATGAATATCTATAATGATATTTATTATTTACCTTCTTTTATTTATCATGTTGTCAATTAATTCGATCTATGCAATAGAGCTTTACGATAGCACATCATGATGATCGACTTTATTTGTTCAAACATATCTTTTATGATCATTCGGCAATCGTTACTACATTACACCTTTATACATGCTTACCGAATGCATTCATTATTTGTTGACGAGATAGCTCTCATAGCTATATGTCTTTACATCTTGCTTTAGAGCCATACATGAACTGTCTTGGTCTCACCGTGCATGTTCCGATCTCACGTTACCCCCTTGTCAATTAACAAGTCAAATTGATCGGCACGCCTCAAGACACTCGGGCGTCGAGTAAAGCCGCCTATTCTCGCTTGTCGGTGTGTGCGCACAGAAGCGGGATTTTTGTGCCTACAACGCCACATTTATACCCCGCCCCCTCCCATTATCCAACACTAACTTCTCTTTCGTGCCCTCTCACGGGAAAGTCGGACTTCGCCGCCCACGATCGTCGACATGGCCGCCACCCGGAGGAGATGAAGTTCGCTGTGGACCTCCTCCACGCCGCCCTCACCAAAATTTGAATGGCCCGGCCGACGACGTTGGCCCGCCAAAGGTGAATCTGCCCCTCGAGGAGAGGGCCAACTTCTACGCCCTCCGGATCGACTCTCGGGCCGATACCGCCGCCGGGGATACCGCCAAACCGGAGGAGGAGGCCGGAAGGCGGCCGCCAGAAGCCGCCAAGCGCGCCGGCCAAGAAGGCCAAGAAGGCAGCCTAGGTTCTCTTCTTTTATTTGTTTATGTTAATTTTTGTTGTCCGACCGTGTGGATGTGTAAGATACAATGATCGATCGTGTGGTTAATTTGTTAATGGTTCAGTTGTTAGTTAATCTTTGCATGGCAATCTCTTTATCTTTTGTTAATTTGGGTTCTCTTGTTTCCTTGAATCGGTTTATTATTTATTATGATACGTGTCAATCTTAATTTTCTATCATTTGTGTTCAACTGCTCCATCGTCTTAGAAACCGGCCGTTGAGTCCTATTTATACGCACATAACCCCTGTCTCCGGTCCGCTCTCCAACACTCCGCTCTCCAAACACACTCCCCTCTCTACCCCGTTTTCACATAAGCCGGCCGGGTCGGTGACGCCGCCGATGATCGACATCGCCGCCGACGGGCAGAGAAGTCCATCCCGCATCGCCTCGCGCCGCCAAACAAGCTCAACAGCCTGGCCGACCAAGTTGGCCTCGCCAACGTGAATCACCACTTGGAGGAGAAGTCCATCATCGCCCTCCGATCAAGTACTTGGCCGATAACCTCGCTGAGGGGATACCGCGGCCAAACCGAGGAGATGGAGTCGGCCGCCAGAAGAAGGCCGGGCGGGGCGGCCAAGAAGGCCAAGAAGGCGGCTTAATTAGGCCACCGCTTTCTTTTTATGTTAATTTATTGTATTAGTTGTTTCTATGACAGTTTAATTTGGTTTGTGTCGTTTGTTAATGGATCGATCGTTTGTTAATCTGATGCGATTTTTGTTTGATTGTTCCTTTGCTTCCCCTCCCAAATCGCTATCGGTTCCAATCAACCCGGTTGTGTCAATCGTCGAATCGCTATCGGTTCTAATTCAAACCCGCGAGTGATCTGTGTCCATCAAGACCACCGCCGGGGAATGATTCAAACCGGTAGAGATATAAATCTTCACCGCCGGTATTGGTCGAGTCCGTGGAGGTTCTAGTTTGTCCCGCGCTGACGGTTCATCACCGCCGGCGCGTTCATCGCATGCCGGTGGACTAAATTTCGGCAAAGATACCGGCGTAGTGATGAACGATTCTGTAGTAGTGATGGGTTACACTTCAATCTGAGCCCTAGACAATTAGGTTTTTTGTATCAATCAACCCCGACACTACCGGATCGGTGATATCCCGTGAGGCACTTGCTCACGGAAATCCCCTTTCATCACGGAAAGGGTATCCCGGCGGTAAAACACGGGATATCCGTGACGGGAAAGAAAACGCCGGAAATCAGCCTTTCCCGTGATGACAAAGTGCATACACACGGGATATCCTTTCCCCGTGATCCAATTTAGCACACGTGAAATCGTTAACGGGGTGGGCACCGTCAACGGGGAGGTGTGTGGAACCCGTTATGGCCGACGTGGTCTGTTGCATAAAACGGCGTTTTTGGGGACGATTTCCGTGAGCATAACGGCCTTCTCACGGGATATCTTTGGCCAATTTCCCCGTGAGTCGGGTGCGCTCACGGGATACCTTTGGCCGATTTCCGTGAGCTACTCACGGAAATTGTTTCTTTTTTTTTTTTTTGTTCCAAATAAGCATAATAGACAAATGTAAATATATATATACCACATATATAAGATCCAACCACATATATCACATATATAATCCATAATACCACATATATCACATAAAATCCAAGTTCAACCACATGTCCATGAGTGCAACCACAAGTTCACAAACTCACATAAAATCCAAGTTCACAAGTTCAAGTGCACAAGTTTTCAACCTAAAACATGACAAATTTACGGCCACGGCGTCCAACCTGCCGGCGCGTTCCCCAAGCGTCCCGTTGAGATTGGTTTGGAGTTGGGTTCGAGGCATGAGAATTTTTCCCGCACGTAGGCAAAGATAAATAGTTAGAAATTTGTGAGACAAAATTCAAGGTAGAATCTATTAACTTGAAAAAAGAAGAGAAATAGTTAGAAATTTCGGCAGCACCTCCCCTGCACGGAGGGCTTTCCAACCTGCAAGAAAACAACGGCTCGATGGCCGACAACCACATGTCCACGTGCACATCTCATGGTGCATTCAAAACTCCGCATCATATCCATTCACATTCATATATGCATATTTCGAGTTACGGAGACAAACTCACGGGAGAGGCTCCATGCGGTGGAGGGAAGATCGACGGCCGGCGCCGACCGTAGACGGGCGGTGGGGACGACGACGGGCGGTGGGACGAAGACGGGCGGTGGCGGGGAAGGCGATCTCCGGTGGCAGCCGCACACCAACCTCGCCACCAACACGCTGAGGTACGCTAGGAGAGCTTCCATGCTCTTCCTCGTGTTGCTCAGCCCTCTCTTGCTCCGCTCGAGCCCTCTCTTGCTCCGCCAGAGCCCTTGCCCGCTCCCTCTCCTCAGCCTCCTCCCGTCGCTTCCTCTCTTCCTCTATCTGGGCCTATTTCAACACAAAGTTAGAACACGGAGAAATAGTATTCAACAATAAATGAACCTTAAATAAAAATATATAAGCCTCAAGTCTGGAGACTGTAGCCCGGTAAGTGGTTGGCCGCTCGCGATCACCGGGCCTCCCGAGCGTGCTCGGAGCTCGATAGCTTCTTTGTGTTGTGCGGGTTGATAACGTTATCACCTATATAGTACCGCCCGTGCTTCTTGCCTCCTCCGGCGATCATGGAGATGTCCCCTCAATGTCGTGGGCCGCGGGGATCGAAGCTTTCTCCATACTGCTCCCTCGCCACTTCGGTGTACCTCTTGATCTTCTCGTGGCGGTCGGGTTGGTGTAGGCTTCGGGCCCGGCCTCGGGGTTGAAGACGATCGCGGGATCTTTATACCCGCCCGTGGGAGTTAGCAAAGGCCTCGAGCGTCTTGATTGGCGCCATGTGTCTGCTCCTGTGTGCGAAAAAGAAAAGTAGCTAGAATGGTAAGAAAGTATTGAGTTGCACATCAGAAAATAAGAATTGGATAACACTTACATATCTAGCTTGGTAGGCCGCGAGATTAAGGCTGCCTTGATGGTGTGGTACACCGCATCATGGCACGCCGGTCCCGGTAGTCGCTGTGGACCTCCCGATAGTCTCAGTACGACCCACTTGTCCACCTGAAGCTCCCAAAGAACGCCTATGCAACAAGCACCACTCGAAATCACCTACAGGACACCAAGTATAACACGCATTATAAAAATCACATTAAGCATAATTAAACTTAGTATGAGCATTCAATATTTACCTCCATGTATTGTTCTTTGGTCGATTCGGCGTTTTTCATTCCCCGCTTGTCGAGCCTTCTGTTTCTCCTTTTAGCGGCGTACCACGTCCCGACGGCCGCCGCGTGCCTCGTACCACATGTCCGCCACATGCTTGAAACAGCGCGTTTAGAGACACTTCCTCCGCCCGGCCTCGTATCCCTCCTCGCACTTGAAGTATTTCGCACATAGAAGCAATGTAATAAGTCATTATTTCTAACATTAGAATTTGGAGCGATGTATTTGTACAAGTCGCGACATAGACTTACCCAAAACTCTTTGACCACCGAATGGCCTTGTTATTATATTTTATGCCATCCTCATCATAGTTGTCCCGAAAGTCCGCGTCTTGGTGGAACGACGCGTGACAAAGATACTCTTCTCCGTCGATTTTAACAAGGCCGGGGTAGTGCTTCCTCACCGAATACCAAGAATGCTTTGGCGGGAAGGCGTCCTTGAACCGAGTTCGCGGTGACAACAAAACCCCCTGCCCAAATGATCAAGAATAACTATTAGTTCCTATTACGATTTTGAAACCTAAAAAATAAGAAAGTAGTGCTAAAGTGTAAAAGTAAATTACCTTGGGCCGTCTTTGGTCTTATGGTCGGTTTCGCTCCTCACGAGGTTGTCGATCCGGGAGTCTGGAGGGGCCTCGCAAGTAGACACGCCTCTCGAGCGGAGGAAGAGGAACCCCCCCGCACTCGCTAGTCCCTCCTCGTGGTGCGACGCCGAAGCGGTCCCGCGTGGTGCGACGCCCGGCGGTTCTGCGTCTTCGCGACGCCGAGAGGTCCTCGTCCCTCCGCCTCCGCCTCCCTCCTCCTCCTCCTCCTCGTGCACCACCGGTGGTGGCGGCGGTGGTCGGGGTGCACGGCCGCCGCCCCGCCCCTACCCCTACTCGGTGGTGCCGGCTCGACGCCCCCCGCTTCGTCTTGCCCTTGCCCTAGCTCGGATACACTTCTGAATTTCCTTGTCAACCTGGGTTAATTTCTTCATGACATTCGCTCGAGGCATCTTTTTTGAATGACCTGCAATTAGATATAGATAATTAGTAAAATGCAAAATTAAATAGAACATAATTATGAAGAGATGAAAAACCAATAATCGAAACATAACTATTAAGAGATGCATAGTATTACATGTATTAGAAATAATCCTCATCCCCTCGTCACGATTTCGCACTTTGCCGGATCATAATCCTCATGATCACTATCATCCATGTCTACGCCTTCCAACATATGAAGATTGGCGGGATCCATGGGAGGAGGAACGACGTCAACACCGCATTTGTCCTTAAGTAATTTTTCAAGTAACTGTAAGTCCTTCGTGATCTCGAACCTCCTCGCCCTCCTCTCATCATCAACAACACTTTCATTGTCTACTTCCATTTCGTTGGGCCCGGTTATTTCTATCACAAATTTACCTTGTAGCCCATCTTCTTGGAAGAACTCTCCCTCATATGTGTTTGCATTAAAATGGTAATCGTCCCCTCGCTTTGGGACAGGTAGTCTACCGTGTGGCAATACCTTCTGCACAACATCCCAACCCTTAAGCCGCTCGTCGTGCTGGCAACACCATGGGAGATAATAAACTTGTGTGGCATGTTGAGCCACAATGTAGACATCATCTCCGGCCATCTGGGAATCTTGTCGAATCTGAACAATCCCAAGTTGTTCGAGGTCCGAATTTGTTATTTCAGATCGAACCAATGGCACTTAAACACGGCAGAGGCAAGCCGTTTAGAGCCGGGAAATGGAGCTCGTATATTTCTTCAATTCTTCCATAATAACCTTTAGTGCTAGTTCCATCATCACCTTTAGTGAAAACTCCGGTATTTGTGGTTTTTCGGTTTGGTCGATTCTCTCATACCTCATTGTATGGTAGCGATATCCATTCACATCATAACCGTAAATGACCTAACCCTGGTCTCAAAGCCATTGGCAACCTGTATGAGCTCGGGATGCATACCCGGATCGGTTCTCATTTCGCAAGCTCAAGCGGGATAAATGAAATGAGACAGTTCGTTAGCATATCAAACGAGACGTTATTTAACACGAATTGGACAGTACCTGGCGTTTGAACCAACTAATGAAATCTGGTTTTCCATTGCCCGCCTTCCCTCTAAGCAGGCGTCCAATTCATGTTAGCCGGGCGGCGTTCGTTGACGCCAAAATTGCCTTTGAAATTTCCTATACCAACGAGAGACAAAAGGGTTAGATGCGGGATATTAAGTACTACAAGACAAGTAGGTTCTACGCTTAGAGTTGTGACTTATTGTATGCGTGAGGAAGCACTTCGTCCGGGTTGAAAAGTATATAATTCATTATACTTGATCCACTCTCGATTTGTCAAGATCTTTATTTTTGAACCACTTGCACGCCCTAGTTCTCCTTGGAAAAGGCCGAGGGTTGATTCATTTTCATCAAAGATTGTAACGAGGGGGTGTGATAATGCGAGCTAGGAAGGTTGTCACCATAGTATTTTGATGTGAAGTCGACACCTCCCGCCGAACCTTTGCTTCTGCGATGGAACCCTCAATCTTACACTTATTTTTACAAATCGGCCGAACATGCTTCGAACTCTCTCTCAACAGATAGCACCAACGAAATCGTAGGGCCACCCACCCCTTACCTCGTATGGAAGGTGCAAAATCAAATGCACCATCGAACGAAGAAGCTTGGCGGAAATATCTTCTCCAACTTACTTACACTTACCAATACAGGTGCCACTTTTTTCCATTTCTTCTAGTGTGGTCCAAGATAACTCTTTAGCACAAAGTCGCCGAAAGAAATTGCTCAACTCTGCCATCACATGCCGGACATGATCGGGACATAGCCTCGAAGCATCACTGGAAGAAGCCGCTCCATCCATATGTGGTAGTCATGACTCTTGAGCCCATTGATTCGCATAGTAGATAAGTTCACTCCCTCCTCGATTTGCTTTTGATACCCATCGGGGAACATTAATTTCTCAAACCATTGCGGTACTTCCCTCCTTTGGGGCCCTGCTCAACACGTAATTGGCCTTAGGTTTTTTCCATCTCTTGCCATTGCTAGGAGGCTTCATTTCTTGCTTCGATGCATCACACAACTCGCCGGATCAATTCTAGCCTTAACATTATCCTTTGACTTGCTAGTTTCCATGAATGTTCCAAAAAAATACTCGGCGATGTTCTTTTCAAGATGCATTAAATCAAGGTTATGTGGAAGAAGAAGGTCATCATAATAGGGGGAGCCTCTCTAATCGACTTGTGAGTCCATGCATGATGCTCGCCATAACCCACAAAGACACCATTTTCATCGACCACAAGGGAATCCACTTGAGTGTGTACCTCGGCAGATGTCATCATCCTCGCTCTGGGTCCGTAACTTGGAGACCTTTAATAAAAGTTCTTCTTGTCTAGCCTTGAAAGCATGGTCGAGGCGGGAACTATCGATGCTTGTCGAACGCGAGAATACTTGCCACCCTTCTTCAACCAGTGTGAACCTCACAAACCACCTTGCATAATGGGCAAGGGAACTTGCCGTGCACACACCAGCCCACGAGAATATCCCATACGCCAAGAAATCATGCAGGAGTAGTGGTACCACACGTACATCCTGAAATTTCTCTTCAAAGCTTCGATGCGTCGTCCAAAAACCCTTCATTCCAACCTTTGATCAATTCATCAATCACGGGCTCTATGAACACACCCATTTTATTTCCGGGTGGCCGGGAATTATCAAAGACAAAAAGAATGTTCTTCGGTTGAAAGTGACGCCCTGGGAGGCGCATTCGGCGGGATAAAATACAGCCAACAAGTGTATGGGGCAGCCATCATTCCATAAGGATTAAACCCATCCGTTCCGCCGGCGCAACACGCACATTCTGAGCCTCCATAGCTTTGTCGGGATGAATATTGTTGAAATGGGTCCATGCTTCGGCATCGGACGGGTGTACCATCTTATCGGGCTTGTAGCGACGCCCATCTTTGTGCCATGTCATCGTTTTATGCGGACTCCTCGGTCATGTACATCCGTTGTAACCTCGGTGCGAAGGGAAGGTACCGTAGGATTTTCACGGGGACCTTAAGCTGCCTCTTCTCACCGCCTTCACCAGGGGTCTACCTCTATGAACCTTGAGGATTTACACTTTGGACAGTGCGTATCATCTTTGTACTCTTTCCTAAATAAGACGCACCCGTTCTCACAAGCATGTATCTGCTCGTATGGCATCTTGAGTACCTTGAGGAGTTTCTCGACTCATACATGTTCTTTGGCGGACGTGACTGGGCGGAAGCAAGCCCCCAAAGATCGTCAACATGTCGGTGAAGCCGTCTCGACTAATATTGCATCGGGCCTTCAAGTCCATAAGGCGTGAAATGGCATCTAGTTTGGAGACCTCACAATAGTCGTGAAGGGGTTTTACGTGTCGCCCCTTGCAACATGGTATAATAGGCCTTTGCGGTTTCTTCCGGCTCCTCCCCTCATCCCCAAGTCCTTGCTCAAAGTTTCCGGCATGAAAGTCATCTATCATGTCTCCTATCCCGCATCGAAGCAAGATCATCGATCGCGTTGCCTCACGACCTCGTCTCTCATATGCTCGGTTCACCATGGAAGATCCACCGCTTATAGCCCGCCGTCCATCCATACTTGGGAAGATGTTTAGACATGTCCTCCTTACTTTGCCTTTTTTATTGTTACAATTCTTGCACGGACACCAAACCTTACTCGCACCTCGAGCATTCTCAAAAGCATAATCCACGAAAGCACTGCTCTTGCTAACCCATTCACGGTCATAATCTCCAAAACTCCTCCAGCCATCGTATATCCACGCACGGTCATCCATTCTCTATCATTTCAGCGAGAATATAAGAATGCAAAGTGCATCTACACAACGATCCTACCATCTAGTAGGTGAAGATAGGTCCTAATCCCACGAGGGATGCGTAGATGAGGGTCAGTTCCATGCTCCACTCCTATCCGAGGACAGATTTCGGCGCACCTCCCCTTCTCCGAATACACGTCCTCCCCAGAGGGGAGCCGTGTTCAAGAACAACGGGGAGATCTGCCGAAACTCTCGAATCGCGACGAGTGGAGCATGGAACGAACCTCATCTACGCATCCTCGGGCTGTCAAAAAAAATGTGGACAATTCAGAAACAGAGATAACGGTTATAGGTATGCGGGGATGCATACTTCCAACCGTATCTCTTTTTTTGAACGGGAGACGCCTAACGAGCCGCGACGATCTAGCTACGACCATGACACGGAAGGAAGGGATGATACCTAGGGTCGCGGTGGAGTCGCCTAGCCGGCGAGGAAGAAGATCGGGCCCGCCAAGAGACTCCGGCTCGGCAAGCAACTCGGCTTCGGAGGGTTCCTCTGCATAAAAAGAAACACGGGGGATAAGTTCAAAATTTCGACGTGAGAACCTCCTCCCTTGCGGGGAGGTTTCCAATACCCGCAAACAAAACACACACGACGATGGCCGACAATCACATTCACATCAAAGGCACGATGGCCGACAAAAACATTCGAGGCACGATGGCCAACAACTGTGAAAGGTGAAGACGGCGGCAGCGGGCGGGACGGACTTCACCACGGGGCGTTGGCGGGCGGCGGCGGTGCAAGGTGTGCCGGCGCAGCGGCGTCGGGGCACGCGATACATCGAGGGCGGCGTCGGGACCTCTCTTCCCCCTTCCTTCCTCCCTTCTCCTTCCTTCCCCTCCTCCCTTCTCCTTCCTTCCTCCTCCTCCTCCTCCTTCTTTCCTCCTCCTCCTCCTCCTTCTTTCCTCCTCCTTCCTTCTTCTTCTTCCTTCTTCTTCTTCCTTCTCCCTCCTCCCTTCTTTTCTTCCTTCCCCCCCCCTCCCTTCTCCTCCTCCCTCCTACTCCACCGCCCCTCCCCTTCTCCCCCTCCCTCCATCTCACCGGGGCCTTGTGGCCCGGGCGGCGGGCCGGACGGGCCGCCCCCGGCGGCGCATCTGCGGGGGCGCGGAGGGCGTCTTGGGCTCGAGGGCGCGGGGGACGGCCGGTGGCGGAGGCTCCGGCGGAGGGAGGGCGGGGCGGGGGCCGGCGGCGGGCCGGCCGGCCCGGCGCGGTGACGGCGGGCGGGCGGGCGAGCGCGGGCGAGGCCGTGTGGGTGTGAGTGTGTGTTCGAGTGCGTGGGTGTGTGGGGTTGACTTAGCTAAAAAAAAGAGATATCCCGTGATGGATCTCGGCGGCTCACGGGATATCACATATTTCCCGTGGCGCCCGGATCCATCACGGAAATCACATATTTTTTTTTAAATACCCACCGCCCGGGGCCTAAAAGGGGGTGTGGGGGAGGCCGTGGGGTGACTTAGCTAAAAAAGATATCCCGTGATGGATCTCGGCTCCACGGGATATCACATATTTCCCGTGAGCGCCCCGATCCATCACGGGAAATCATATATTTTTTTTTAAATATCCACCGCCGGGGGCCTGTAAAGGGGGGTCCCACCCACCCGTTTCCCGTGAGCAGCTCACGGAAATCTCCACCCTTTCCGTCACCGCTCACGGAAATTCCTTGTTCCAAAATTAAATTTATTTTTTCCCCTTAACCTTTTTAACATATATATGTTTTCAAACTTTGATCAAGATTACTTCAAAAATACCTTATCACATACACTCACCCATACATAATTGATCCTTGTGCGAAAAAATTGCCATTATTTCATGTGGTTCTATATCCTTTTTCAAAAATTGTATTTACTTCACTACAACAAAAAAATTATAATAATTACCAAAATAATCCAAAAATTCTCGAAAAGTACACATGACACAATATCTCGAGGTCTGTTGCATATAGAAAAAGTTTCAGTAGCCAAACCATAAATTGACCACCACATCCACATGAAATGACACCGATCATTCTCAACAAACATGAACCTTCTACGTAGATGTTGGAGCCTGTGAACATCGTGCGTGCCAACTTATCTAACGTTCCTAATTTTTATCATAGCCTCGGCATAAGATATCATGACATATTATCAAATTTCATGATTTTTTGCACATCGGTTTATTTTCTAGAATTTTTAAACCACTCGAACAGGGGATTAACGTTCATGATTTCGTATTAAGATGTTCTAGATTTCGTTATTTTTTAAATGCAAGGCCTTACATTGTGTTGAGTATGAGGAATATAAATTTTCTACTAATTTTTTCAAAAATTGAAGCACTTGTAGTTCAAATTTGGCCTCATTTCATAAATTCCCATAAAAGAGAATAATTACCTAAATATATCAAATAAAGTCAATAATTCACCAAACTTTAATATTGAGTGTCATATGATGTGCAACAAATGTAGAAAAAGTTTGGAGATCAAAATCCAAAAAAAAATTCCCGTGAGCGGGATATGGCGCTCACGGAAAAGGGCCCCTTTGCCAGGAGGCCCACTGTTCAAATTTAACGGGAAAGCTCTCTCACGGGAAGAGGTATCCCGTGAGCTTGACGGAGTTCTCACGGGAAAGAGTGGATGGAGTGACGGAGCGGGGCTGGGCCGACGGCCGTGCCGCTTTCCGTGAGCGACCTCCTCACGGAAAGGGTCGGGTGATTTCCGTGAGCTTTCCATCACGGGAAATTGGGTATCCGTGGGTATCTTCTTTCCCGTGATGTTTTTTTCACCCTGCTCACGGGATATCTAGTTATTTCCCGTGATTATTTGCTGTTAGCTCACGGGAAAACATTTCCTCACGGGATATCTAGTTATTCCGGTAGTGTGAGCCTAAGAAGATTCGGACGAGTACACAAACTGCTGACTGAACTTATCTGCATGGTTGTGTATGTTTTCTCTCAATATGGCTAGTACGTACTTTAACACAATTTTAGAGTTTGAGGATGCCTTTGTGGGTGGTGGCTATGGTATGTCGCAGAGTGTGATGAGCAATGCCCCAGTTGAGGAAAAACATGGTCGAGAACAAGGCTGGAAGCTCGGTGTGGCATAACAAAAACTGGAGGAGCTCGACAACCAACCTAGAGAAACATTACATAGTAGGCCTCCGCAGGAGAGATAGGAGGACAGTTGGCCTTGGCTTCTAGAAACTCTGCTTGCAGATGCTGCAGGCGGTATTGAAAAATTTAGAGAGATTGCTGTCGACAATCTACAGTGTCTTGTTTATCTCCTTGGACAATCTACAGTGAATTATCTCCTTCGACGACACAAATTCCAGCGGCCGCCGGCCTTCAATTATCTCCACCTCAGTGCTCATCTATCTATCTATACTATAAAGGAGTGAATGAATTGCAATCTTTTGTTACCCAACCCATGCCTACCCACCTTAGATTGACAAGTGGACCCATGATGAGATTGACGGGTGGACCAGGAAGAAACACATGACTGGAACATATGAAACACTCACGTGTTCCACCCTGCACACGCATAGATCGCTCGGGTTTTGTCACCGCGCGCGGCCACGCGTACCCACACCCACCGAAGCGTCCTCACCAGTCGCGAGTCTCGCGACGCTTCATGGCTACGGTTCCATGTCTCCGCCCGTCGGCCCACCACTGCACATCGCAGTCTGAAAGCCCGTCGTCGCTGTCGCTCTCTCCGACGACATATCCACCGCGGGCATGCGCCCGGCTAGATGAATGAGAAGGCTGCCGCCGACCCGGTTGCTAGACGGCCAAGAATATCCGACCTTGATGCCTACTCCGTTTCCGCCGTACTAAACTGCATCGCCCTCGACGGCCCTCTTGTCGAATCTCCGATTCTCCGTGATGCAGAAGCCGCCTCGGCCTCTTGCGGTTTCCCATCGGCGAGCTCTAACAGGCGGAGGCATAGGCGGTTGTCGGTGCGTCATCATCCCCAGCGTCCGCGGCGGCGGCGACGGAGGAAAACAGGCAGACGCTGGCGCGGTAGGACATCCTCCCTTACTACTCCCTGCAGGTCCTCATCCAGCATGATGACTCTGGACTCAAATCGTAACTGCGTCCATTGTTCTGAACCGCAGACTCCTCTCGCTCTCTCCAGGACTCCGCCTCGACGTCCAGCGCCCCAGCAGTCGCTGGCTGGTCTCCTCCTGTGCGATCGAGAAGGGCACCGATGTGGTCTTCGATGTTGGTCGCCCGACGTTCACAGTTGCAGCAAACTGGTGCGTACTCGACGCCGGATTTCCTCCTTCATTCTTTCTGTGTGTTTGCCAAAAGATGAATGCTACAAGCAAATAGAACTTAATATATTTGTACTAATCCATGGCGTTGGGTGAATCAGCCTCTGCAGTCCTATCGTCATGGCTTGCAGCCACCGAGCATCTGCTGGCAAATCAGGGATCAAACCAATTCATCCATTGTTCGATCTGCAGGCTCTCCTAGGTACCTTATTTTTTTCAAATGAATCAAGATATTGGCCCCTTGTATGATTTCAGATTTTATTTAGGTATATTTGGGTAGTATAGATACAGATTATTGTATTACGGTTGCTGTTCTAATGTTTAATTCCATGTATTTACTTAATTTTGTCCATATTTTAGGTGTTACCAGCCTAAATACGCTTTTATCCGTTGAAAGAGATGTTTTGGGAAACATTAATTCTTATATTGTCTCTAACGTTTTTTTGAATGTAATGTCTTTAACGATTTTTTATCAATGAAATCCAGAAATAGTTTTCAAGAAGCGCTATCGAATCATTATTTAATTGAGGTAATAGTAATATTATTTTGTTCTTTTTTATTACTTTCTAATTTCTAATATTATAATTATAATTATAATACTGATATTATCTTTCATAAGATTTGGAACGAGGGAGTACCATGTTACTAATAATTATTTATTCATATTGGATAATCATGTCATGCCTGATTATAAAATCTAGAATATCTTATCTTCAGTTTCTTGGCCTTGCTTTGGCTGATCTTTTTGTGCTTCCTTTGATACATGCTCAGAAAAAATACGTACCACATAACCTAGGCCCTAAGCATGCTCAAATTGAATCTGATCCGAAGAACAATAAGGGTTCTTAAGTCATGATATTATCTGTATATTCCTTGTGGGTTAGTTTGTAACCTTCATGATGGTGCATTTGTGGGAATTTCAGCCAAAGAAACTACATATAGTGGTTTAGTGTAGATGTAAGTTCAATTTTTCATGGTCTCGACAGAAGAAAATAAAGTTACCAGGAGATGTCCTCCAATCTCTACAAGTCACTAATTAATTAATGGATTTTTTAGACAGTTTAATTTAATAAATGAAATCAGGACATTAAGAACAACTCCATATACCTACAGCAATCGACAGGTTTGATTTGTTTTGTTAAAAACAACATTACTGTTTTTTTTGACAATGCAGCCAAATGTTTCTTGTTTCCACTATATAAAATTCCTTCTCTTTGGATACATAATGATGGAAGCTTGGGCAGTTTGGAAAATTCCTTAGGTAAATTAGTGTCATAGACTATCTTTTAAGTTGCTACCATTCAAGGATAGTGTGTGGTTTAATAGCTTCTTTGCATCTATACTAAGATTACGTGTACTATTCCCGTCAAATTTGGTGACTTTTAGTTGAGAAGCAGCCAACCAATGAACATGCACATATCTGCTCATAGTGAAATTTCACCTATGGGTGAGATTGTGTTTTATGAATACATGAAAAAATACTGAACCGTTTTTATTTTGCCAAGGAAAAAAAAGTGAGAACCCTTTCGAAATCAATGGGAAGACCATCCTTGTTGACAAGGGCGTGCTCGAAACGACATCAGGAAGAGAATTTATGCCATGAGTGTCTTGAATATCATTTAGATCATCTTGATTGGCCAACAACGGCAGTCGTACATAGGCCAGCGGGATGGATTGCCATCAAATCATTTCAAGTGAGTTGTAAACTTTTGTCTAATTTAATTTTAACAAATACACAGGATACCAGAACCACTGGTAAATATTTTAGCAGCCGAGAGGACCGAGCAAAAGAGTCCATAATCGATCAAACAAAGCAGTACTTTTTGTCCATCATTTTTTCCAAATCTGCAGTGTTGTCGGCATGCAAGACAGCAACGGCGAGGTAGATACATTTGTGTGGCAGGCTTACAGGTACCACCAAATGCATCATCTGGGCAATGAATTTCCTCACCCAAAGTAAACAATAGATCTGCTATTATAATTTGCACTGTCAATCTAAGGGACCACCAATTCAAATTAATGTTGGGCTAAGTTGTTGTAAAATTATTTGGAGCATTAGATTTAAACCACATACAAGAAAACTGCAACATTTAAGTAATAACTGAAAAGCAAAGCAAATATGCCCTCTGAGAACATAAAATGTGAAATATGTATGCTATGAGTGAATTTGAAGCATAAGCAAAACAATTCCTGGCTTGCACATGATGTTTTTTTATGTCCTTAGCAAGTTACAAATATATGTCCTGTTTGACTTGCCATGTGTGATTTGGGGATCTTTTTGCCATCTCTATACAACCCTAGAATGATCTATAACTAATTCAACCAGATAACTGAAAGCTACTTTTTCCCTTATCATATCACATTTTACTGTACAACTATTCTAAAAAATGCAACCAGTTCATTTAACAAGAAACACATATTCTATGAAAAAAAAAAAAAACAATAAACACACATGCAGCTCATCAACGAATGGAGAGAATCAGTACCAGAGGAAGAATGAAGTGATAATTACTGGTGGTGGTTACAAGAATAGTATAATCAGAGAACTTTTAAGGTTGATCTTGCTTACATTCTGCATAGTTGGCCAAAAGATACAAATCCAGACTTACATATATTCTTGGAATTTGGCTTTGTTAAAGTCTGGGCATGAATTTGATGGTAAATTGATAAATAGTGAAACTAATATACTAGGATGCCATATGTCCTAGCTATAGACACGCGTGTGTGTCGCACGTGCATTGCCACTAGTACTATAAAGGAGTGGAAGAATTAGAAATCTTTTCTACTATGGAGTATCCAAATTCAGCGCAAGAGGAACCTCCTCGCCACCCGGATCGCCGCGATCCGCAGCCCCGAAGGCCACGGCGTTGCTCCTCAAGGGGAACATAATCGGAGTCACCGGCGTCGGCATGCGTGATTCGGGCATCCACGACATGGTCCGGTTCTGCTGTGGGCGGAAGGATATGTGACATGGAGGGAGCGGGCACGGGGAGGAGAGAGCCGCCGCTCTTTGTGGGCGGAGGAGGCGGAGGGGATGGACCGGTTCGACATGGAGGGGGGACTTCAACGGCGGGTGGTTGGCCGCGACGGGAGTTCTACTACCGGAACCAGCGGGCGGGCGCGCACCCGGATGACGTCATCTACGGGGTTGGTCTTCGAGGGCGACTGACACGACTCGGGAGGACGACGAAAGGGTCCCGCCGCCGCCGCAGTTTTAACGCAAGGATGGCGGCGGCGGGAGGCCGACCTCACCAAGCCCGGCCCAGTTCGTCTCCACCGGCAAGTACATGCCCACCCGGGAGCCCGACCCTCGAGGAGAGGCCGCCATCCACGGACAGTCCGTGTGCAAATTGCGTGGACATGCAGCAACCTCATGTACAATCCTGCCTGGTATGCTCTGGACGCCCAGGGGATTGGTTCCACTAGGATCTTGTTGCACGCCGAAAGTGTCCTATGGATTGGGCTTTTGGTTAGGTCTTATCATATTTTACTGTGCTTTGACTCGGCATCTGCTCGTGTTATGCCTTGTGTGTATAGCCAACATATGCAGTTTCAAGGGAGGTGCGTGTGATTTGTAGGCCGGGCTTGCTTGTTGGTTATTGGCTTGTTGCTGTACTCCTGATGAATCTGCAACTCCGATTACAAAGTTCTTGAGTTTTGTTTCAAGCAAGATTAATGCTCTGTTGTTGTTCTGCTTTTTACTCCCGATGAATCTGCAACTTTGAACTTTGATTACAAAGTTCTCGACTTTTATTTCAGGGAAGATTGATACTCTTGTTGTACTTCTGCTATCATTGATAATCTGATACAACTATCTACTAAATATTGTGCAATCTTTACGATCAATTGCTTGAAAATGCTGTCTGAGTGAAAAAATGTAGAATCTGTAGTGTGACACGCCTCCTTATCAGAATAATTGTTTCCTATCATAGTTCAGGTTTCAGTTTTGAGTCATTAATCAATGTAGTGGTAGCAAGCTAGCTATATATATAAGAGGGATATTGTGACTTCTCCATTCATGTGATGTTTGTAAATTTTTGGGCTTACTTAAAATGTTTCCCTCCTTATTTTGCAGCAAAAACCGCCCCTTTGAATTGTCTCGGGATGCTTATTACTGACAGCATCTAACAAAATTACAGGTGCTTATCTAGAGATCCTATATCTTGATAATAATTTATTTATGTGCCCAAAGGCTTACAGTACCTGTGCTAAGGTTACCGAGACTGCTGTCATGCTTGCTTTTGAGGGTAACTTCGTCGCCACGCCTTCACCTCATCTAAGAGGTCCATGTTTCATGGTATCTATCTGCAATGCAGATTGACACTAACTATAGGTTTGTTGTTGGTTATGAATTTGGCCTTCTTCGATGCATCGGGTGCCAACTGGGTATGTCTAATCCAGTGCAGTATTTGGGTTGCATCAACTGTAGCAAAATGCTTTTCTTTTTTCACCACATGGACCGCTTAACTGAATAATAAGAATTTCATTTTGCTTCCAATTACGTGAAATATGGGGAGACCTGAACAGATTATATAAATGGTTTCAAAGCTATTTAGGCACTTGATTTAGAGTTGTGGCTAGCTAATACTGTTGAAATTGTGTCACCTAAAAACCAAGTTGGTAGTCATTTTTGGGAGGGATATGGCAATTACATTCTTTGCAGAGGTAAGAGTAGTTATGCACTTTTTAAACAAAGGAAGTATTACTGGTGGTTCAAGTGACTCAATGATGAAAGAGAAATCAAAGACTTGGCTAATTGCTCAATACTTAATTTTGATTTATTGGAACATGAAAAATAGTACTACCTCCATTGTGAAAAGAAATGCAACTACGGGTAACGTAAAGACCAAGTTTCTAGAAAATAATAATTGTTTTTAATTTAATGGTATTTATTTGACCTCATAAATATTGAATTTATTTATAATTGGTCAAAATTAAGGTATTAAAATGTTTATTATGCTAGAATTGCATTTTTTTCAGGACAGGGGGTAGTACAATGCATATGAGAGTTCAGAAAAGTTCTCATAACACGTGGGTGTGGCATGTGCATGGCCACTAGTATAATCAAGGTTCTCAGGAAAATCTAATTAAGCGTATTTGGCATATGCTTGTGTCACGACGAGGAGATAATTCAGTACTTGTTTTTTTTCGATTGTCATTCCACGCACTTCTTCATTCGGGTAGAACATATGTTAAATGGAGTTACAGAACATCTAAGATCAATATAGTCTATTTGGTTACACAGGAATGATTTTGTTTTCGAAAAGAAAAAACTTAATTCTTCTTTGCAGGTTATCTATGCGTGCAATCTTCCACTGGCTCCTTTCGTGGCTTATCCTTCATAGTTCATAGTTCTAAGATATAGTTGTGGCGGCATTGCAACAATTGGAGCGGATGGCGAAGGATATCCATACCTGGGCATATGGGTGGCGATCTCGAATAAGAGAACCCCAGGACTTAGCGTGGCCTCGAGGCTATCTACGCCGCCTCGTGAGCCTCGACCGCCGGATGCCCCAGATCGATGGCGCAGCGGGCCTTCGCCCCGCTGGCCTGACCTCAGCGGCCGGTGGAGTCCGCGCTGAACGGTTCATCACCACCGGGCGCGGTTCATCGCTGCGGTGGACTATAAATTTCGGGCAAAGGATATCGGGCGGTAGTGATGAACCATTCTGTAGTAGTGAACATTCAGGTTTTGAGTCACTCACGCATAAAGAAAAAACAACATATCTCAATGCTCATCAAGTTCTCCCCGCCCCGTGGCTTGTGTGCACACATGTCTTGGGAGAGTAGAGCCTCGTGAACGCCTGTCGTATTCGAAGTTCATCTGCATGGGTGAAGGGGTTTAGGGTTTAAGGGATTGTCGGCTGGCGGCATGACTATCACATTTGCACGAAAGTGAAGGGTTTAGGTTTAGGGATGTGTTGGCAGGCGGCATGACTACTTGCTTCGGTCTTGTTCCCGTGTGTCATAACATGTGATCATCACTGCTTTGCTTTCCTGCACTACATCGAGTGGGATGACTACGCCACCAGGCGCTATGTCGACTAGCGCAATTGGCTCGCAGGGTATGATTATGTTCTTCATCATCCGCTCAAGATGTGGCAATTATTTATTATGTGATTTTTCTGGATTAATATGAACCTGAAATTGCCTAATTCTCTAACAGTATTTCGTATATGGTGATTGTTTCCACCATCAGCTAACTTGGTGTGGCGTGCATACGATGCCTGCTTGCCTATGCCCCCACTACACGAGCACGACGCCATTGACTGTACATACCATTGAAAAATTATTCCACATAAAACCGAATACTTAATAGCTCTTATAAAGCAAAAAAACTTATTAAAAATGTTGCATGCATCGTAACGTTCCACAAAAAGTTCATTTAAAAAGAGTAGATGAGCAAAAGCCTTTAAGTCATTCTTCATCCACAAAAAGTTTTGATTTCTTTGAAAAATATTATTGTCTAAATGTTTTTTTTTATAAAAATTATTTGTTTTGTAAACCAGAATCTAGCCTCTCAACCAAAACAATCTTACAATGTGATTCAGATTCATCGTCTAAAAACGTTTCTTGAGATAAAAGGGCACGTGCGCATGAGACCAACCAATAAAAGAAATCATGCATGAACGATTTTTTTTCCTAAAAAGGAAAGTCACGAGAAATGTTGGATCGTTAGTTAGATTTGAATCCGGTAAGCGCTCGTGAGTTAGTGGGAGCAGAAGCTGAAGGTGAAACAAGTACGGCTGCTGTGAGCCTCCTAGATGACTCATTAATGACGGCTCACAGGACAAGTCACTTTGGTATTGTCTTAAAAAAAGTCACTTTGGTATTCATCATTTTCAAAAATATTTTCCACGTAATACCATTGAGGAAACAAGAGGAATACATTGCCAGTTGCATATACAAGCTTACCAAAGCAGTGGTAACTCCTAAAAATCCTCATAATGATATATTTCGACTGCACTTGTTTTGACTAGAGCGAGAGCTTATGGTAAAATAAGTCTACCCCTTCCCCGTGGTAAAATATAAATACGATACCTGGACTTACTCCCGGTGAAGTGCTACAATGTTATTTTATCTATGCGCTTGCAGATATCATGTTCATATTATTGCAAGAGAATCAAGTGTCATATTAAGAATACCATTCACGCATTTCTTAGCGTTGTTGCTAGGGTGATAGACTAGTAATGCGTAGGCAATGCTAGAATGTGTGGTACATCTTTTGTGCCTATCCTGGTGAGATTAATTCCACTACGGATAATGATGCATAGATATACACCATTCCTAATTCCGTCTAACTTATTTTTAACTCTCCGCCCTAACCTTGGCTGGAATGTGAGATTAACTACACATCCAGGCTGACTTATTAGATAGATATCATTATATATTTTTGGCGCGGTCCTGGGGTTCGGTCTTAAATCCATCCTTTTGTGATTGCATTAAGAAATGTTAACAATGTTTTTAAAAGAGTATATGAGCAAAAGCTTTTAAATTATTCAGGAGTACACAAATCTTAACCGTGGATCGGCGAAAATGATTTTGCGTGGGCGGGCAAACGTGCCCATCACACATAGGTGGTCACGGTTAATGGTCTACAGTGCCCGCCACGGTACCATGGCGGTCACATTAAAATGCCCGGCCACGGTTAATGGTTTAAAGAAAATTGACGGCCCACCGGTGAGGCCATTTCGTGCCCACCGGCGTGCCTAAATCCAGTCCAGCCGGCGCGCGATTCGCCGCCTCCCAAGGCTACACCGTCCGGCCGCTAGAGATCTAGCGGATCTGACCCAGCCGGCCGCCGGTTCCGCCCCCCGACACATACGCGCCGTCCGTCGGGGAACAACGGCCGACTGGATCTGCAAAGAGATATGGATGAGTGAGGGAAAGAGAGCAGGGGCGGAGCCGATTCAACCATGGGGGGCATGGTGTTTTGCGAAGATTTCGGATTAACATATTAGAGTGCCAAGGTATCCACAAAATTTACATATTTTTTAAGACTCATAGCCAACAATTTTCAATAAAGAAAGTTAGAATGTAGCCATGTCCAATAGAAACAGTAAGAGTGAAAAAATATGACAAGTAATAATAAAAGTAAATGAGCTACATATCCATTCAAGTACATTTATCCAACAAAAAAAAATTCTAAGGTACATAATATAATTCTACTTACAACTACATATTGTATCCCTTAATAAATTCATATTATTTGTGCAATATATCCCATGCACCATGGTGTGGTATTTTGGCAAGCAAAAGCAACTTGAAGTGCATGAGTGGGAAGGCATGCATATGGACATAGAGATCAAAGAAAGCCACACGCTTACCCCAAAGGCACTCACCTTGACGCACTATACTTGATGGGCAAATTAAACCGCATGCACTAATTAATTACCACCGTTAAGTGCTAAATATAAGACTAAATATAGCAAAGATTCAAGTATGTACATGGATGTTGGGGGGTGCCTGGCCCTCCAGCCCCCCTTCCCTCCGCCCTTTGGAAGAGAGGGGAGACGACCGACATACCCGATGACCGACGGCGAAGGAAGGCAGCAGCCGGGACGAGCTACGCCGTGGATCAAGTCGTCATGGAGGAGTGAGGGTGCTGGATCCGTACCTCCTCACCTCTCTTCACGTAGATCCCAGCGTGTCCATGTTGATCCCGTTGCCAAGAGAGAGAGAGAAGGGGAGCCGGGCCGTGCTGCCCCTCAAGAGGAAGGGAGCCGGTGCCCACCCTCTCGTCGTGCTTCCTTCGCGAGTAGAGGAAGGGGAGCCATGAGAAGGGAGGGAGAGAAGAGGGAGGGAGGGGAGGAGGGGGAGGCGGCTCATGCACGGGAGGGGAGGGGGGCGGGGCGGCGGTTGCATGCATGAGAAGAGAGGGAGAGAAGAGAGGAGACGAATGAGCGGTTGCATGCACAGACGGAGATCTCCACGGGTGGAGAGGGAGAGAAGAGAGAGGGAGGAGAGGAGGGGGCGCTCCATGGGAAGAGAGGGGGTGGCGGCTGTGCCTAACTAGAGGGAATGAGTTAGGGTTAGGAATGGGAGTGGTGGTTGATTTATATAAGAACCCAGTAGGAGAGTTGAGATGGGCTTTTGCCCGGCCTTGAGATGGGGCTATTATTTTCGCGACGGGCTTTTAAAGGTGCTTGCCATGGAAAATCAATTTTTCGTGGCGGGCACGTTAGGATGCCCGCCACCTATAAATCAATTTTGTTGTGGTGGGCGCCCGGCTTGACCGCCACCCATTAACCGTGGCGGGCAAAGTGTGTGCCACCCACGGGTTCATTGGGGGTGTTCACGCAAAAATATTTTTTGTGTAGTAGTGATTTTTCATCCACAATTTTTTTTCATTTATTTAAAAAAAAATTATGATTTAAATGTTTGTTTTATAATTTTTTTTTTTTTTTTTTTTTTGTAAACCAGAATTTTGCCTCTCAACAAACCAATCTTACAAAGTGATTTTGATTCATCATCTAAAATGTTTCTTTAGATAAAGGGGCACTTGCGCAAGACCAAACAATAAAGAAATCATGCATGAACGAATTTTTTTCCTAAAAAGGAAAGTCACGAGAAATGTTGGATCGTTAGCTAGATTTGAATCCGGTAAGCGCTCGCGAGTTAGTGGGAGCAAAAAGCTGACGGTGAAACAAGTACGGCTGCTGTGAGCCTCGCAGATGACTCATTAATGACGGCTCATAGGACAAGTCACTTTGGTATTGTCTTAAAAAATGTCAGTTTGGTATTCATCATTTTCAAAATATTTTCCACGTAATACCAATGAGGAAACAAGAGGAATACATTGCCATTTGCATATACAAGCTTACGAAAGCAGTGGTAACTCCTAAAAAAATCCTCATAATGATATATTTCAACTGCACTTGTTTTTGACTAGAGCTAGAGCTTATGGATTACAAATGATTCGTACGGCCAGTATAGGTGGAGCTAACGTTTCTGGAAGTTCAAGAACATGATGGAATAACCGAATACGAAGAGGAATGCAAGGGTGTAGGCGAAATGGACGAGCACAACATAGCCGAGGAAGTCATGCTGGTAGCCGAGATTATCCTTCAAGAACTGCTTGACCACCACGGGTATCCCACTACCGGGAACTGAAAGCTTACCTTCGTCCTCGCCAAACTGAGATGCAACAACACCGTAAATGGTCCATGAGACAGGGTTCGCCCAGTAGTACCACCTCCACCAAATTGGTATTGCCTGCATTAGTGACATCATAGCTCATAAGATCAGAGTCTCACTCAAATTGGAACCCAAGCGCACACAGCATAGCCTAGACGAGTACGTTGCTCACCGGTCTAACGATGAGGAATCCAGAGAAGAGGTTCCAAAGAGGTTGTGCAAATCCGACAAGAACGTTTGCAAGCATTGCAGAGGGAGTGCATGCTACCAACATCATGCCGTAGTTTAAGCTTGCAGTGATGAAAAAATAGGAAATAGAAGAATTTATCCACTTTCCAGTCATATCCGATCATCGCATAAATGATGATTGTGTACAGTATCCCCTGTAAGATGATGTAGATGACCTCCACACATGCCTGCCAAAACCAAATGTCAAATAAACTCGTAAAGGGAAGGATTTATTAGTCATAGCTCACAGATAAGATCCCATATCCACATTGTTACACGACCTATATGTATGTCATAATGACATAAAAGGGGCTAAAGGAAATTAATTTCATTCCTTTTTACTCTATCAAAGTCACTAATATTGTTCTTCATTTAGCAAGTATACCGTGTTGTTCGTTACTGAAACTTTATAGTCCCAATTTTTCCTTTAATTATTGTTGCCACATTTGAATATTATGCATTAATATAATAGTATAAAAAACTAAGAGGGCTAGTATTATACTAGTTTAGTAATTGGTGTTATTGTTTCCATTTGATATAGTGGCTGCCAAATTCATCCTCTACACAGAAGCATGAGCTCCTACACTTATTTGAAACAAGTTCAATACATCCAAAATGATTATAATTCACTCAAAGTGACTATAATATTACCCAGAAGATTAAAGGCTACCTGAGCAAATGCATAGGATAATGGAGAGTACATCCCGGCTGCCATTTCACGGTATAAAACTGCTCGCTCAATCGATACAACAGGCTGAACTGTAATGCAATTTGAAGCCCCCATAAACAAGATAGCAGTGTAAGTGGCTCCAAGTATACTATATAAACCTTGTTCTCAATCTCTGTGCATCATAAATAGAAAACTTAAATGTATTAGTGCCACCATAAACACCAACATAGAATCATTCAAACAATTTTAGTTTCAAGTACAGCATCAAAGTAGCTAGGCACATACATGTTCTTTCCTTTTTTGCCAAAATATTGCACCAAATACAAGGCCAAAGAGAATTGTCATCAGAAAGCGCATAGCATTGTAGGACGGATTCTTCCAATAAGAACGGTATTGCTTCCAAAAGTTTGCAACGCATTGGGTGTAGAAATTTTGTGAATAGTTTGTAGGAAATGATAGGTCCTCGTAGTCTGGTGGGGAATACTCAACTCCTTGATAAGCTCTTGATTTTCCTGATCACAGTTATGAAGGGAGAATATATGTCAATAATATAAAACCATATCCCCTGCATTTTCAAAATTTTTCTCCAATTATATTCCGAGCACAAACCAAGGAATCATCTAATCTAGGAGTTAGATGCCATAGGAACCATTTTTTTTTTACTCCACAATGGATAAGCAATATGAAACAATGCTCCTCAAGAAAACAAATGATAGTAGAGGCCATTTTTAACTCTCTTTCAGTTTTTTTTTTTTCCTTGTGAAAAACAAAGGATTGGTAGAACAAATCAGTGATAAATAATGGTCTTGTTAAAAAATTGAGGGTGAGTACCTATAAAGCACAGAGTTAGCATAAATTTCAGCAAAGTTCATGTTCAGCCGAGCCTCGATAGAGGAGAGCTAACTTCCAGCACCCATGTTGCAGGATTATATCCTTCGTGATCTTTGGAACACGTGGAATCGCCTGCAGGAAAATGAGATCAACAAAAAGTTAAAATGCCCACTTTTGGTAAACCCGCATGACTGCATAAAGTTCCCTTTGGTTTGTGGTCAATATGTATGTTTGTGAGCAAGTTATGGATTCCACATGAGAAACATCTAAAGACTTCTCCATCCAAAAACTCAAACACGTAAGAAAAGAGATCTGACCTCAAAATATTCAACTAGTTTGTGAGAGTGGCGACCAAGTTCACCAGCATAAATTACTTGACCTCCACGTTTGAAGCGAAGCTGGAAAACAAACTAGTTGTGAGGATATCACATATAGGTAAAAAACTAAAACATTAAATATGCTATCTAGATGTGCACACACACAGTTTTGCCCCCGGGAGAGAGAGAGAGAGAGAGAGAGAGAGAGAGAGAGAGAGGACCTCATCAAAAGACTCAAATATGTCTATGCTGGGCTGATGGATTGTGCGCACCTACACGTCGCCCAAGTTAATCGTATTTTATCTGACGCATGACAATTGCTGCAGCTCGAGCATCAAGACCAGAAGTTGGTTCATCCATGAAGATGATTGAAGGGTTCGCTACCAGCTCCACAGCAATTGTTAGCCTTTTTCTTTGTTCAGTTGATAACCCACTAACTCCAGGAGACCCACAAGGGCGTCACGCAACACATCAAGCTCTACAAGGGCCATCACTTCCTCCACAAACATCTAAGTGGTTGAAGTTTAAATAAATCGGTCGAAACAACTGCTGTTTGGAATTTCAAATTCAAATATATTTAGAACAGCGTATATTTAATTAAGCGAGAAGCTCGCTGGTCAGCTTAAGTACCTTTTTCGTACCATCATCAATGTCTGAGGAAAGACGCAGCCAGGCAGAGTAGGTGATGGATTCAAATACAGTAACATTCGGAGAATGGATATCAGTTTGTTCACAATAACCACTAATCCGGGCAAAAGTCTCTTGTTTTTTAGGGAAACCGAACAGGGTAATATCTCCTTCAATAGCTCCACTAGTTTTCCTTCCCGCCGGACATCCATTAAAGTGGTCTTTCCAGCTCCACTCACACCAACTAATGCCGTCGAAACCCCTGGCCTAAAACAACCACTGATATCGAGAGCAGTTGTAAACGGTTTTCTATGAATCCTTGTTCCTTCATTTCCTGAAAAATAACATCCGAATATCAGATATTATGATTTTAGATAGAATCTATTTTCTAATTCATGCCTGTTTAAGTTTTTATATATTTACTTACTGCAGGCATGTCGATATAATAGTTTACATGATTAAAGCAAAGTGAAAGAGGCTGGAAAGGCAAAATGACTCGTGCTCAGCTAGTGTGTTTGTTGCTCCATTAGTGCCTGCAGAAAACACTAATGCTTCAATATCCATGAATGAGAAACAGAAGGCATCAATAATACCTTGTAAGTTAAAAACAGGAAAAGTTCAACCAATACACTAGATGAAAGAATGTTTTGGAGAATGTAGTAGTCTGATATGCTCGTACAAGATATGCTAAAATACATTGAAACATAACATCTAAAAGTGTTTGCACCTGGATCACCGTACACAGCATCGGTTATCTCATCTTCGCTTTTGCATCTTTGCTTCTTCCTTTCAATACCATTTCATTTACATTGTCTTCACCTTCTGTAACTAAAGCATTGGAGCCACCACTTGCTAAATGGAATGAAACATATAAATAGTAAGTCCTGGCTTACAAAAAAAAAAAAAGTCCACCACAAACACAAATAAAAAAAAAAACACAAAAAACATAATAGTGCTTACTTACTTTAAATTTGTAAGGGCCCAAAGATAGAGAATGTTGAACAAAATAATGAATCCTATAATGGCTCGATCGAAAGCCAAAATCCCCATTCTTCAGTAAACAAGCCTTTGGATTTAAGAATTGCTTTGCCTACTGTCGGTGCATCGATAATCGTGTCGTTGTTTGGCTGTAGTAAAAAAACTATCATTAATCCAAAATTTAATCACCTTCCAATATTAAATTATTATATTGAATCCTTGTTATCTGAGCCTCAAGAAGAAAACGAGTAGATTCATAGAAAAAACTTACAATAGCCCACCTACTAGAAAGGAATTCGTTGATAGATATTGCATTTTGGCTATACATCATAGGTGATGCCCAGTAACCCCAGATTCATAGAAATAAATGACAGGATTTTGCTGATTTCTCGTGCCTAGAGAAATAAAAAAAAAAATGAATGACATCATCACAGCATACTTACTTCTACTCACGACAAATCCTCCGGAGACGAAAAAATAATGAGCATCAAAAAGATCCCAAGAGTATTGGCCACAACCATTGTTTTCAAAACAGCAGCAGTAAACCGGAATATAGCCATTGCCACTTGGTGTGTGGGCAAAGAAAGCTATAAACTGGCGAAAGAACCTATTTACCAAAAAGATAGATGACTCATGAAGCTACTGTAATGTCCCATGTACAATATGAAAAATGACAAAATCGGACTACGTAAATGATAAAAGTTGGAAGAAGGATTATGGATACCTTCCTGCACCAGGTGCAAAGCCCATCACATAGTACGTGAGAACAACCCATACCGCTGACTCCATGAACGAGACAGGAACTTTTAAGATTATGTTTGCCACTCCGAATGTCCATGCGGGGAAGAATAAGTAATCCCTATGTTTGTAGAAAACTGGAAGCTTCTTTATGGTCAATGGTAGCTCAGCAAACCCATTGAACATGATTGTTATTAAACTGAAAGTAAGAGCCCCAAAGAATTTGTTGCCATCAGCAATCTGCCCATGGGGCATCTTTGTTCTGAGAAAGACAGTCATGGACACGAGTGCAAGGATGATCAACTGGAAGCCCTTGAAAATATAGATGAAGGAGTTTCGCTTCATCAATAGCTGCTCTCTCGACATCACAACCTTGAGTGATTCCCAGCTAGAAAGCCCATATTTTCTGGTGGTCAACGCAGCAGGGTGGGTTTTGGACTTTTCAAAAGGAATTTGCAACTCCTTGTGCATCCGCTGGCCTGCATGGAATGACTTGAAACGTTCTGCAAATTCTGGTACAGATACATAATGATACTTCTCCTGATCAAGGTGCCAGTATTGCTGCTGGTCTTTCTTGGAAGTAACCTCTTGAAGAAAGTCTGCAACACCTTTCCTGTCAGGGCACCGGAAACCGGCAGACTCAAAGAATTCCAAGATATTCTCGCGTGGCCCATGGTAGACTATGTATCCTTCTGATAGCAGGATTACATCATCAAAAAGATTGTAGGTCTCTGGTGGTGGCTGGAGGAGAGAGATCATGACAGTTTCATTCATTACATGGACCAATTGCCGCATAAACTTTACAATCTGAAATGTGCTCGAGCTATCCAGACCAGTGGATATTTCGTCCATAAATAAAGCCCTTGCTGGTCCCGTTAACATCTCCCCTGCACAAAAGGAAATAAAAAGGAATAGATAGATATCCTGAGATAATTTGCAATCAATTGGGATTCCAACTATAAATAAATTGATGATACGATCACGTAATAAGCTTCGCATGCATATATACCAGTTGTTACACGTTTCTTTTGCCCACCAGAAATTCCTCTGATCATCTCATCGCCAATAATGATATCAGCACAAATGTCCAGCCCAAGCACCTGAGAGAGGTTTTAATAGACTCAATAAGCACGTTTTTCAGCCTAGCTATCAGTAAAATCAGAATATCATATATATACCTTGAGAGTGAGATCTGTTATAATATTAGTCTCCTGTCCTTGTACTGCGGTAGCTTTCATGAAAGCATCAATCTCAGGATCTGGCTTAATGCCTGCTTCTCGCTCCCTTCTAGCAAGTTCTGCGATCATGTCATATCTGGCACCAATGCCTAGGCATTGTGGAGATCATATTGTCCAACATACGCACTAGTCCTCTCAGGATAGAATTCTGAGATTGGATGACCACAATACGTGATGCTGCCAGAGACCTGTTTCAATTTGCGGTAGAAGATTTAGCATAAGCCAAGCTGACAGAGTGGCACAGGATGGTGGATTGAAGTAGTTAAACCTTGAGGTTTTTGTCCAGCTTGCCAGCGAGTGCTCGCATGAGCGTGCTCTTTCCTGAGGATGGAGGCCCGAGAAGAAGCGTCATCCTAAAAGGCCAGGTGGGGAAAAACTAGCTCAGTACTTGCTTGATCTGCTTTTAAGAATATGCAACAAAGTGATGTATATATGTAGTTATCAGATTACATGGCTGCAAACAAAAGCAACAAAACTCATGGATGTATTTTAATTTCTTCATTCGGGATGATTGGTTGGCATATATGATACCTCTAACTGACACCGAATACACAAAAAAACACATATCTATATTCCTTTAATAAAGGAGAAGAATGGTAAGATGAGAAAAATTCATGCATTGTACCTTAGTCTGCAACAAATTCTTCTTTACGCCTTGTTCATAAATAACACATATAACATGATAAGAAGTGTATTGAGAAATAATATGGTACTGCTAGTGCTAGCTAGAGCAATCACTATCGATTAGCTGACGAAAGCATGCTAAATAATTAGGTTAGAAGATGCAGGGAGCAAGTAAGTTACCTGGATGGCTTGAGGATACCATTAACATCCTTAAGTATGGCGATGTTCCTCTTGTTTGAAGAACCAAACCGTCCAATGAGACCCTGCAACGCATCACATCACTATTGTTGCTAGATTCCATGGGAAACGACGTCTCTTCCGTCATTAGCATTTCAACTCATCATCGATGCGTGCATCATATTCGTACATATCCAGCAAATTATATTGATAATTGACATTCACTGGAGATGGTTTCAGAACGTGCATGCTAAACTAACTGCGGTCAATATTCATCACATGCATCTTATATATACTGGATAGTATATAGTAATGATGAGTAAATTAAAGCATACTCCCTCTGCTCCTAAAAACATGTAATTGTGAGAAGCGTGCCGGTCAACGTTTATTAACTTTGACCAAGTTTATAGCAAAACGTATTAGGATTTATGTCTTCAAATAAATTTATTATGAAAATATATTTCATAACTAATCTAACTATACTTAATTTATCTCATAAGCCTTAGTATTTTGTGATATAATTTTTAGTCAAAGTTTGTAATGTTTGACTTCTCGGGATGTGAGAATTGCGTGCTTTTTCTGGAATGGAGGAAGTACTAGAATAGCTGGTGTAATAAATAATTAATTAACCTGGAGAAAATTGGTGGCAGCGTTCCAGAGTGTGGGAAGGGCGCGACCGGCGACGATGACATCAGCTTCCACCCTCAGCTGCTCGTACCGAACCTCGATGGTCGGGAGCTCGATGCCAACCCTGCATATATATGGAATATGAATATGAATGATATATCTAGCTTGATGGATAAGCACGATGACGTACATGTCGATTCGTTCCCTGAGCCGTCGCAGGAATCGCTCGCTGTCGTTCTGGAAGAGGCGCTCCAGAGTTCACGGCCGGCCTCGCCGCCGGCCAGCTTCTGGATGTCCACGACCTCGACGCCGACACTCTGTTGCTGCTGGTCGAGAGCCTGCCGGAGGATGCCCTGGCGCATGCGCTCGTAGGTGGGCAGCTTCTCCAGCGCGGCCCAGCGCAGGCTCTCCTCGTCGTCGCGGTGCTCATGCTCCGACTGCGCCCGCCCGAAGGGGGTCCTCCGTGTCCATCTGCCGAATCGACCGCGAGATGGAGGACCCCCAGCTCCGGCTCCGACGGCTGGACGAAGCCAGCGCCGCCGCCGCCGCTAGCGGATGCTGATGCGACTCCGCCATCGTCGTCGTCGTCGTCTATGCTGCGTAATTGGTACGTGGGTGTAGTACGTGTGCGTAGTACGTATTATATATCTTGGATGGAACTCCGCTCCTGCGAGTGGCGAAGCTACCTTCATTTGACGGGGTCGGCCGACCCACACGATCGATCGATCGACTTTGCTGTCGCGCTCGTACGAGCGATTCTAAAAAATACGTAGGACCCCGGCAGGCCGGCAGGCCATTATTACGTAGCAGCAGTGTCTAATCTGCTTGGAAGCCCATCTATGGATCCATATAATCCATTCACGGGTCCAACTGATCGAGAGAATGACAAACGTTAGACGCCTGGCCGCGCGACCTTTCCTTTGAGTTTTCATCTTGGCGTATGCGACTCGCCGGCAGCTCCATCGACGTCACAAATTCCAGAGGCCGCCGGCCGCCAGTTAGCTCCGCGTCCGTGCTCATATAATCAAGGTTCTCAGGAAAAATATAATTAAGCGTAATTGGCATATGCTTTTTGTCATGAAGGGGGATAATTCAGTACTTGTTTTTTCGATTGCCATTCCACGCGCTTCTTCATTTGGGTACAACATATGTTCAGTGGCGGACCCAGCTTTTGAGCGTTGGGTGGTCGTCCCAAAAAATTTTTATACAATTCGGTAAACTATATTATAATTCGGTAAAACAATATCAAATCTTAATATAAATTATTCAAATTGAATACAAATACTGTGAAAAATAACAATATGAGATACTTACAATATTACTCTTTTATCCGCCGCTTTCTCAATGACATGAATGTCTCCATTATATAATCTTCATTAACTTCGAAAGAAAATATCCTGCTCAATAAATGTGACTAGACAATCATCCAAGAAAGTGTCGCCTATCTTATTCCTTGTCTTTGTTTTCACCAAAACCAATGAAGGAAAAAAAAAAATTAGCAATCACAAATCACACTTGAGGAAATCAAGAAGAGATAGTGGAAGTGTGGAACAGTGAATTACCCACGATGGCGATCTCATCTCGATCGATTCCCGCGTGCAACAATAAACGCTTGAACACAACCTGACTTTGCATCAAATAAAGATTCCCGTGTTTGTTTGTTTGCAAGCTGATGACAAAAAACAGTCTTGCGTCAATGAAAGGAAAAAAAAAAAGGGACACGGACGGCCGGCCGGCAGCAAGTCGGCAACAAACACCACAGAAAGATCTACGTACGAACCTGTTACCTGCCTGACTGGCTGGTGGACGAACGGACCTGCACAAGATCGCGATGGCCGCCTGGCCGGCCGATGGCGGCGCGCGAGAGCCAACAAGATCGAGATGGCGAGCGACTCCTGGCGCCTTCCCAGCTTTTTTTTTTTTTTTGAGGCGTGCCTTCCCAGCTTCTGTTCTGAGTTTTGACGATTGAACTCCCTCCTGGACCGGTGGACCCCGGTAGCTGGGCCGGCCCATAGTGCGGCAGTCAAGCACCGAACGAAACTGCGCTCCGCTTGGCCGAAGCAAACTGCTGCTCGCGATTGTTTTTTTTTTTTTTTTTTTCTATATATATTGTGTCACACTTACATGCGGGCCACAGGATGGTCGGTGGACCACCCTGACCACCCTGTGGGTCCACCCCTGCATATGTTTGCTGGATGGCTAAATGGAGTTAGAGAACATTTAAGATCAATAGTTCTGCTCAGAGCAGCTGTGGCTTGTCAGTCTATTTGGTTACACAGGAATGATTTTGTTTTTGAAAAGAAAAAACCTTAATTCTCCTCTACAGGTTATCTATGCAATCTTCCACTAACTCCTTTCGTGGGCTATCCTTCATAGATCAGAGTTCTAGGATATAGTTGTGGCGGCATCGCGACGTTTGGACCAGGTGGCGAAGGATATCTATACATGGGCATATGGGTGGCGATCTAGTATTTGGATGGAATGTCACTAAAATATGCTTGGTCTTTTTTCTTTAGTTGTGTGCCTATCCTTTAGGCAGAGGCTGGAGGCTTTTCGTTCCAAAGTTGTATATCAACTCGATGTACTGCTCTTGGAATGCAATAAAATCCTCCATTTCTAAAAAAAAAATATAAAGGTTCTCAGTGGGATTCAAGCAGCCGGTGGCGAGTGCGGCTTCTGCGGGATTCGCCATGGATGATGGCTCGAGCCTTCCCATTTGGGATTGAACGCTGGCTGTTCAATCCAATCCGAGATTGGGTTTTGTTGCTTCTCATTTTCTATTCTTCGTTCAATCTCTATGTCTGAACATGGGTTACACTTCAATCTGAGCCCTAGACAATTAGTTTTTTTGTATCAATCTGAACCCAGAGCCCAAGAAGATTCGGACGAGTACACAGACACTGCTGACTGAACTTATCTGCATGGTTGTGTATGTTTTCTCTCAATATGAACCACTAGCATATGGCTAGTACTTTAACACAATTTTAGAGTCTGAGGATGCCTTTGTGAGTGTTGGCTATGGTATGTCGCAGGGTGTGATGAGCAGTGCCCCAGTTGAGGAAAACATGGTCAAGAACAAGGCTGGGAGCTCGCTGGCAGAACAATGAACTGGAGGAGATCGACAACGAACCCAGAGAAGCATTACATAGTAGGCCTCTGCAGGAGAGATAGGAGGACAGGGACAGTTGGCCTTGGCTTCTAGAAACTCTGCTTGCAGATGCTGCAAGCGGCATTGAAAGATTTAGAGAGCTTGCTGTCGACAATCTACAGTGTCCTGTTTATCTCCCTCTACAATCTACAGTGAATTATCTCCTTCGAGGACACAAATTCCAGCGGCCGCCGGCCGGTAATTGCCTCCACCTCCGTGCTCATATAATCAAGGTTGTCAGGAAAATCTAATTAAGTGTAATTGGCATATGCTTTTGTCACGACGAGGAGATAATTCAGTACTTGTTTTTTTTGATTGTCATTCCACGCGCGTCTTCATTCAGGTAGAACATATGTTAAATGGAGTTACAGAACATCTAAGATCAATATAGTCTATTTGGTTACACAGGAATGATTTTGTTTTTGAAAAGAAAAAAAACTTAATTCTTCTTTGCAGGTTATCTATGCATGCAATCTTCCACTGGCTCCTTTCGTGGGCTATCCTTCATAGTTCAGAGTTCTAAGATATAGTTGTGGCGGCATTGTAACATTTGGAGTGGATGGCGAAGGATATCCATACCTAGGCATATGGGTGGCGATCTCGAATATAAGAGAACCACGCAGGGACTCAGCGCGGCCCGAGGCTATCAACGCCGCCCGCGAGCACCCCGACCGCCGGATGCCCCGGATCGACGGCGCAGCGGGCCTTCGCCCCTTGGGCCCGGCCCCAGCGGCCGGTGGGGTCAGCGCTGAGCGGTTCATCACTACCGGTAGCGGTTCATCATTTGCCGATGGACTAAATTTCGGCGGTGATATCGGCGGTAGTGATGAACCATTTTGTAGTAGTGAACATTCAGGGTTTTTGAGTCACTCACACATAAAGAAAACAACATATCTCAATGCTCATCGTGTTCTCCCATCCCGTGGCTTGTGTGCACACACGTGTTGGGAGAGTAGGAGTTCATCTACGCGACGGGTGAACACTACTACTGAAATGATTTTCCGTGGCGGTTTTTTTTTTTTTTCCGTGGCGGGCATTAAAACCGCCACGCAGCTAGGGTCATGGCGGTTATTTAACAAAACCGCCACGATTTAATAAATAAAAATAATAATAAAAAAATAAAATCCGTTTGAAACCCTAACGGGCCTAGATTCGGGCCGTCGGGCCCGAGAGCCCGTTAGGGTTTCAAGCTCGCCACCGCCGGCCAGACGCCACTCGCCGCCCGGCCGCTCGCCGCCGCCCGGCCAAGACACCATCGCCGCCGGGCCAGGGCGCCTTGGCGGCCGATCCACGCCGCGTCTTTGCGCGCCGCGCCTCCGCGCCGCTTCGAGGCGCCCCACTCGTGGGCCGCGCCACCCGCCGCTCGGAGATCCAGGCCGCCGCGCCCGCCGCCCGTGGTGGAGAGGAGGTGGGGTACCGGTGTGGAGAGAGAGAGGAGGTGGGGTACCGGTGTGGAGAGAGAGAGGAGGTGGGGTGGAGAGGAGGAACGAGAGATGGGGAGGGGCGGCGTCGGAGGAGGTGAATGGGAGGGGGCACGCTGGGGGAGAATGGGACTTAGGGTTGAGACTTGATATATATATATATATATATATATATATATATATATATATATATATATATATATATATATATATATATATATGCACTAATTAGTCCCCCCCGACTAATTATTAATCGTCCCCGAAGCACCCTAGGCCAGCCCCCAGCGCGCAGGGAACACCGTCTCGAGACGCGCGCCCGGGAGGCCCCCGCTCCCATCCGAAAGTACGTTCCTGCCATTTTTTTTTTTTTTTTTTTCTTTTTGCTGATTTTGTTCTTTTTTTTCCTTTTTTTCGGACCGATTTTTTTTTCCTTTTTTTTTTTTCTCTTACCGATTTTTGGTCTAATATTGTGGCCGATTTTTTCCTCCTTTTTTTCTTTTGCTGTTTTTATTGTTTTTTCCTGTCTGACCATTATTTTCCTTTTCTTAATCACGTGGTCAGTTTTCTTTTAGCCTGGCGGTGTTTTACATGGGCGAGTGAACGTCCCAAGGTTTCATGTATTGTTTTCTTATTCTTGGAAGATAGATTTTATTTCATATTGAAATAGGTGAGGCAACAAAAGAAAGTCTAAAGACGTATTGAAACCATAAAACTTTTTTTTCCGCCAAGAACATACGAATAATTTTTTAGGAAAATGAATCGCCAAAGAAGATTGCAATACACTATGCAGTGTGAATACACATGGTTTTCTGGGTTCCAACAACTCATAGGCCAAATTATACTACTATTTTATTACAAAAATACTAATACACCCACTCTTTTCTTGCCCCTCCAATGGCTGTCAAAAAATACTAATACACCCACTCTTTTCTTGCCCCTCAATGGTTGTCAATTGATTCACCTGTCAAAAAGAATTTCATGAGAACCAACACAATAAGCCATACACCTTACATTATAGCCGAATTGAAATGAATTACATTTAAAGAAAGGCTCATAGTATCTCGAGGGCACGCGTCCCAATCAAATAATCCAAATAACTATCCATGCACCACGTAATGCAAGAATAAGAATTGACATATTTTTCATTAATCTCGAGCAATAGTATAAAACATAACACTCATGGGGAAATGAACCGCAACAAGCAGCTATGTAAGGTGGTTAGCATTCAAATATGGAATCGTTTGAATCTTTGAACTATCAAATGAATAGCCAGTAGTTTCACTGGAGATGTGAAAGTGGGAAACAAATTAACAATCAAAGGCATGTGGTTTTTTTCTCCCTTCCCTTCACATAAGAGATATTTCCTAAATAAAAAATCATGTGATCTGTACAGTCCCAGATCAAATACTGTGCATTTCTATTGCCCAAGACACACATATATACAGGTTGCAGCATATGATAGGAAAAAAAAAAAAGATAAATTGTGCATCAGTATTCAGCAAGATGGGGAAAAACTAACTGCATGTTAACTCTCAGCACATAGCAGAGTTCATAGGTAAAAGCCATTCTAGTTACCAGCAGTTACATGCAAACCAATGCTCCAGAGAAATAAAAACCTATGATATATTCTCCACTTACCACAAGCTCTTGGACACGATGTTACCACGTTTCCACCTAAAGCACCAGCTCAACCTGACTACCAGTAGGCCACAACTGTGTTAGATGAAGGCTCGCAATCTGCCATGTAACACACAAGGTCATGACAAGAGACCACAAGGAAAACTATAGCTTTTATGAGAACAAAAATTCAGGAATATTCTGGCAGTATGAAGAAGTGAACGAATCAAGTCACAATAATGCAGAAATACATTCTTCAAAAAAAGAAAATTTTCCTATGCAAAAGTCTCCCCACCCAACCCCTAGCAGAGTGACTGTAAAAACGGGATGTTCAATGGTAGTAGATAGTCCAAAGGTTACCCTAACCTAATGCAATGTTATGCGACCAAAAGAGCTAGATGATGTAATTCAGATATGTGAAGTCCATCAGAAATATTCTCACGAACTACTCTGAGAAGAGAATTCCTTTTGAGTGACATGCTCACTCGCATTAAATCCCAGCTCCCTGTCTCCTTTACCTTGCCTCATAATGAATACAAGTAGCGGGGTGCGCGCATCCACGCACCTGTCGTGCCTATGCAAAGCCTAAATCTTGATAAACTGTAGATGAACACAATACCTAACTGTCTTTATTTGCTACAAATCAGGTCAGCTTTGTAGCATTTATATTATCGGGAGAACATTTGTTCCATTCCTGGTTTCCACTTTGCTTGTTTTTCAATGAAATAAGAGGACCTCAAAAACAGCTAATAAAGAAATTAACTAAATAGAGAATTGCCACATTTGAAAAGCACATGCTATAGCAGCCTCATATTCACATCTCAAAAGTATGGTGTCAAATTTTTTGGTCAACCTCAAAGGGGATGGGGGAGTAAAATAAGAGAGACACATGCACCTGATCTATAACCTTCTTATCATGCAAGATATCAGAACTGAAGATGCACGTGGAGGCTCCTAAGCTTGCTGGTAATAGTGAAATTTCAGATGGAAGAAAAAATCTGCTCGTGGAAAAAAGGCAATATTGTTCCAAAGCTTTGCCAAAGCAGGGGATAAACAGATGTGTGAGACATTTATGTCATTTTGGTCAGGGAGAACTTGAAGTCGACCAACAACCAGGATATCCACCGTGCACTAACTGGAGTGTTCAATTTATACACATAAGTTTTTTCAGAACGATCTTCCTTACTTAAGATCTGCCCCATGATGTAGCACGAGCAGAATGTGAAAGAGAAGACCTTCCAAGATCTTTTTCCTTTAATCCAATTAGATCAATTTCTTTGTGTCTTCGTATTTTAACCTCTATTTCTTAGCAGGCTTAGATAACATGAGAGCTTTATGAAAAATAAGCATAAGCCCTGTTCATGAATCGGTAGACTAGGTCACGTGCCTCTGTGGATGTGCACACCGATATTTATAATTTGATGAGATTGCGTGCTTTCTGGGTCTATATAAATGATAAGCATGGAGCGTTGGACAGATTGTGAAACAGGAGTGCCAATCAGTGCCATACAACAGGTTGACAATTTTAAAAATTTGCAATCTGGGCTACCAATTGATGATTTAGTCAGGATGCAAAACATAAAGGACATCATTTAGTAATACCTGCTTAACAAGGGAATGAGTACCAGCTAAGCAACCAGTGTCATCATTTTGCCTGAGTCTCGAAGCAACCTGTGCAACCCAGTTTACACATTTATTAGCTCATCTGTTTTTGGCTTACCAAAGAAATCGGGACTAAACAAAACAAGGATACACAACTTTTGCTTGAACATGAGGCTGATTCTTAGCGTCCAGATAATCTTCTGAGGCTTTTGTTAAGCTCTTTTGTGATAACACATTTTTTTCAAGTTCTATTATGACCACTTCTCATTTGCTCGTGCACCTGAACATAGCCTCATTCAGCATATTATGATATATATAAAGATTAGAAATATATAACAGAAGTAATGACCCACCTGCACATATGGTAAGCAGTCATCGGTATAAACTCTATAGGGAAAGCAATTTAAAAAGAAGAATGACCGTAGGGATAAGGAAAGTTTACCTATGATCTGTCAGGCCAGGAAGCTGCTTTGTCCAGATTATCCTTAATGAATTCTGAAATTATCACAAAGACGAAGCAAAGAGCATTTGTTACTCCTGCTTAACCAAAACACTTGCTTTGCTGTGTTATTGCTAAACTGACGGCATTTTAGCATCAGATCTTAATAATTTACATGAGTGCAAAAAGAGAAGAGATGGAGAGGATTTCACTATTTTTAGATGAGAACAAACCACGGGAATTTCAATACATATGAAGTAACTTATAAACGGAGATATGCCATTGGGTCTGCCGGAAACCTCATAGCCAACAGCTTGTATGTGCTCTATTTTTGGACAAGCTTTGTCGCCTCCCTCTCCAGGTAATTTGTGAGCGAACAAAAAAATAATTATTTTATTAACAAACACAGGATCATCTTTAAGGAAATGTTAGATGCTATGAACAAAGTAAGCAGAAAATTACCCCTAATACAGAATTAAGGAAATGTGCATTGAGAAATTAAAATGGTAATACATGAATGTTAGTGGAGCCAACACAAGAAGTTTTATTAATTGTCTCTACCTCATACCTGAAGTGAACATTTTGTTAATAATCTCAAACCGGTCCTGGGGAATTTTGTTGAAGTTCATCAAGTTGCTGCCAGACTGAAAAGAACAGAGAAGAAAAACCACAACGTTTTTAGTTGTCAGCAAGCTACATATACTATTTAGCTACTGTCGCTGCTACCTGATAGAAGAGCAAAGCTACTGATGTGCTGTTGTCCACCTGCTTTTGCAGAAGAATTGAGCTGCTGCTGGAATCAACGATTAGGATGTAATTAGCCATTTCAGGAAAAAAATTGAGCACCAACAAATTAACGAATGGTGTACATTTGAATATTGCATTGTGTAGGTCATTAGATCTTAGCAACAATTAGCTCTCTGTGATGAAAAAAAAGTACTGATATATTCCTCATCGATTACCCCATGCCTCCATAGGTCCTAACAATGGCAAGCAACATGCGTGTGAGATGACTTACCTCAGAAAAATCAGAACAAATCTGCTCTATCCATGTATCAAACGAGGCAATACAGGATTAGAGCTGAGGGGCTGATCTGTCCTGCAGCAGAAATCATAATACATCATTACAATGACTCCACCTAGCTGTTAGTGAAAAAGAGCTCCTGACCGTGGCGGTTCCTGCACTTTCGAATCATCAAATTGAATCAGGGAAGGGGCAGGGGTGAGGAAGGGGAAGGAAAAGATGCTGCAAATGAGGAGCTGGGGAAGGGGATCTGAGGAGGACGCACCTGGATCTGCCACTACTGTTGCTGGAGCGTGGCCAGCGAATCGCCACTCCTTTCTCCGCCCGTACCCGGCGATGCACCGTGGACTGCGGGCGGATTTCGCTGCCACCTCGCGCCTCCTGCAGTCTTCTCCTCCGCCCTACGCCGCCGCTACGCTGAACCACACCGCCCGCGCCACCCCGCGCTTGGGGCCGCACCCCGCCGCATCCGGGATGGAAAGGGACCGCACCATCGTCGCCGTGGGATGGGAGGCCGCCGCCGCCGGACGGATGGAATGGGCGACGGGGTGGAGGTCGGGCTGCCAAGCCGAGAAAAACCGGCGGAGGCCCACGATCTCGAAATTATAGAATGGAAAAAAAAAAAATACGATAAATTGAGCGAGAACGGAAATCGCGCGGGAGCGCGCATGGGTTGGCTCGGGTCCGAGACCCCGACGCGGAAGCGCGCTGGTTGGCTGCGGGTGCGGCGATTTGGGCTCGGGGACTACATATTAATCGGTACCCGTGGTAATACATATCATACCTATATATATATATATATATATATATATATATATATATATATATATATATATATATATATATATATATATATGAGAAGTTGTTAGTGGGCTAAATGGGCTGCTGGACTGGGCCTGATTTACCGTGACGGTTATTTTTGATTAACCGTGGCGGTTTTTCCCCTGGCCGGGGGGGGGGGTGGTGGTGCTAGGCCACCGATTTTCCGTGGCGGTTTCTCAAATGCCCGCCACGGAAAATAAAATCCGAACACCTCGCAAAATCAATCCTGTAGTAGTGGAAGGGGTCTAGGGTTTAGGGGATTGTCGGCTGGCGGCATGACTATCACATTTGCATGAGTGAAGGGGTTTAGGGTTTAGGGTTGTGTTGGCTGGCGGCATGACTACTTGCTTCAGTCTTGTTCCCGGTGTTGACACATGTGATCATCACTGCTTCGCTTTCCTGCACTACATCGAGTGGGATGACTACACCACCAGGCGCTATATCGACTAGTGCAATTGGCTCGCAGGGTATGATTCTGTTCTTCATCATCCGCTCAAGATGTGGCCAATTATTTATTATGTCATTTTTCTGGATTTAATATGAATCTGAACTTGCCTAATTCTCTAACAGTATTTCGTATATGGTGATTGTTTCCATCATCAGCTAACTAGGTGTGGCGTGCATAGGATGCCTGCTTGCCTATGCCCCCACTACACAAGCACGCCATTGACTGTACATACCACTGAAAATTATTCCACATAAAAACCGAATACTTAATAGCTCTTATAAAGCAGAACCTCATTAAAAATGTTGCATGCATCATAACGTTCCACAAAAAGTTTATTTAAAAGAGTAGATGAGCAAAAGCCTTTAAATTATTCTTCATCCACAAAAAGTTTTGATTTCTTTGAAAAAAAATTATTATCTAAATGTTTTTTTATAAAAAATTATTTGTTTTGTAAACCAGAATCTAGCCTCTCAACCAAACAATCTTGCAAAGTGATTCTGATTCATCATCTAAAACGTTTCTTGAGATAAAGGGGCACGTGCGCATGAGACCAACCAATAAAGAAATCATGCATGAACAATTTTTTTCCTAAAAAGGAAAGTCACGAGAAATGTTGGATCGTTAGCTAGATTTGAATCCGGTAAGCGCTCATGAGTTAGTGGGAGCAGAAGCTGAAGGTGAAACAAGTACAGCTGTTGTCAGCCTCGCAGATGACTCATTAATGACGGCTCACAGGACAAGTCACTTTGGTATTGTCTTAAAAAAGTCACTTTGGTATTCATCATTTTCAAAATATTTTCCACGTAATACCATTGAGGAAACAAGAGGAATACAATGCCAGTTGCATATACAAGCTTACCAAAGCAGTGGTAACTCCTAAAAATCCTCATAATGATATATTTCGACTACACTTGTTTTGACTAGAACTAGATCTTATGGATTACAAATGATTCATACGGCCAGTATAGGTGGAGCTAACGTTTTTGGAAGTTGAAGAACATGATGGAATAACCGAATATGAAGAGGAATGCAATGATGTAGGCGAAATGGACGAGCACAACATAGCCAAGGAAGTCATGCTGGAAGCCGAAATTATCCTTCAAGAACTGCTTGACCACCACGGGTATCCCACTACCGGGAACTGAAAGTTTGCCTTCGTCCTCCCCAAACTGAGATGCAAAAACACCGTAAATGGTCCATGAGAAAGGGTTCGCCCAGCAGTACCACCTCCACCAAATTGGTATTGCCTGCATTAGTGACATCATAGCTCATAAGATCAGAGTCTCACTCAAATTGGAACCCAAGCGCAAAGAGCTTGCAGACTAGATGAATACGTTGCTCACCGGTCTAACGATGTAGAATCCAGCGAAGAGGTTCCAAAGAGGTTGTATAAACGAGACAAGAATTTGTGCGAGCGTCGCAGAGGGAGTGCATGCTACCAACATCATGCCGAACAATGTGGAGTAGTTTAAGCTTGCAGTGATGAAAAACAGGAAATAGAAGAATTTATCCACTTTCCAGTCATATCCGATCATCGCATATATAATGATTGTGTACAGTATCCCCTGTAAGATGGTGTAGATGACCTCCACACATGTCTGCCAAAACCAAATGTCAAATAAACTCGTAAAGGGATGGATTTATTAGTGATAGCTCACTGATAAGATCCCATATATCCACATTGTTACACGACCTATATGTTATGTCATAATGACATAAAAGGGGCTAAAGGAAATTTGATTCCTTTTACTCTATCAAAGTCACTAATATTGTTCTTCATTTAGCAAGTATACAATGTTGTTCATTACTGAAACTTTATAGTCCCACTTTTTTCCTTTAATTATTGTTGGCACATTTGAATATTATTATGCATTAATATAATAGTATGAAAAACTGAGAGGGATAATATTATACTGGTTTAGTAATTGGTATTATTGTTTCCATTTGATCTTGTGGCCGCCAAATTCATCCTCTACACAAATTATTGTTTCCAACACTTATTTGAAACAAGTTCAATACATCCAAAATTCCCTCAAAAAAATAGATTATACACCCAAAGTGACTACCTGAGCAAATGCATAGGATAATGGAGAGTACATCCCGGCTGCCTTTTCACGGTATAAAACTGCTCGCTCAATAGAAACAACAGGCTGAACTGTAATGTTATTTGAACCCCCCATAAAAAAGATAGCAGTGAAAGTGGCTCCAAGTATACTATATAAACCTTGTTCTGAATCTCTGTGCATCATAAATAGAAAACCTAAATGTATTAGTGCCACCATAAATACCAACATAGAATCATTCAAACAATTTTAGTTTCAAGTACAACATCAAAGTAGCTAGGCACATACATGTTCTTTCCTTTTTGCCAAAATACTGCACCAAATACAAGGCCAAGGAGAAATGTCGACAGAAAGCGCATAGCGTTGTAGGACGGATTCTTCCAATAGGAACGGTATTGTTTCCAAAAGTTTGCAATGCATTGGGTGTAGAAATTTTGTGAATAGTTTGTAGGAAATGATAGGTCCTGGTAGTCTGGTGGGGGAATACTCAACTCCTTGATAAGCTCTTGATTTTTCCTGATCACAGTTACGAAGGGAGAACATATGTCAATAATATAAAACCATATCCCCTGCATTTCAAATTTTTGTCCAATTATATTCCTAGCACAAACCAATGAATCATCTAATCTAGGAGTTAGATGCCATAGGAACCATTTTTTTTTACTCCACAATGGATAAGCAATATGAAACAATGCTCCCCAAGGAAACAAATGACATCAAAGGCCATTTTTTTACTCTCTTTCAGTTATTTTTTCCTTGTGAAAAAACAAAGGATTGGTGGAACAAATCAGGGATAAAGAATGGTCTTGTTAAAAAATTGAGGGTGATTACCTATAAAGCACAGAGTTAGCATAAATTTCAGCAAAATTCATGTTCAGCCGAGCTTCAGATAGAGGAGAGCTAACTTCCAGCACCCATGTTGCAGGATTATATCCTTCTGTGATCTTTGGAACACCTGGAATCACCTGCAGAAAAATGAGATCAACAAAAGTTAAAATGCCCACTTTTGGTAAACCCGCATTACTGCATAAAGTTCACGGCTGGTTTGGTCTTTTCCTCAACTGATCAATATATATGTTTGTGAGCAAGTTATCCATTCCACATGAGAAACGTCTAAAGACTTTTCGATCCAAAAACTCAAACACGTAAGAAAAGAGATCTGACCTCAAAATATTCAACTAGTTTGTGAGAGTGGCGACCAAGTTCACCAGCATAAATAACCTGACCTCCACGTTTCAGAAGCGTAAGTGGAAAACAAACTAGTTGTGAGGATATCCACATAGGTAAAAACTAAAAACATTAAATTCTAGATGTGCACACATAGAGTTTTGCCCACCGGGGGGGAGAGAGAGAGAGAGAGAGAGAGAGAGAGAGGACCTCATCAAAAGACTCAAATATGTCTATGCTGGGCTGATGGATTGTGCAGACCACAGTTCGCCCAGTGTTAACCGTATTTCTTACTGTACGCATGACAATTGCTGCAGCTCGAGCATCAAGACCAGAAGTTGGTTCATCCATGAAGATGATTGAAGGGTTCGCTACCAGCTCCACAGCAATTGTTAGCCTTTTTCTTTGTTCAGTTGATAACCCACTAACTCCAGGGAGACCCACAAGGGCGTCACGCAACACATCAAGCTCTACAAGGGCCATCACTTCCTCCACAAACATCTAAGTGGTTGAAGTTTAAATAAATCGGTCAGAAACAATTGTTGTTTGGGATTACAAATATATTTAGATCAGTGTATATTTAATTAAGCGAGAAGCTCGCTGGTGACCTTAAGTACCTTTTTCGTACCATCATCAATGTCTGAGGAAAGACGCAGCCAGGCAGAGTAGGTGATGGATTCAAATACAGTAACATTCGGAGAATGGATATCAGTTTGTTCACAATAACCACTAATCCGGGCAAAAGTCTCTTGTTTTTTAGGGAAACCGGACAGGGTAATATCTCCTTCAATAGCTCCACTAGTTTTTCTTCCTGCCAGGACATCCATTAAGGTGGTCTTTCCAGCTCCACTCACACCAACTAATGCGGTCAGAACCCCTGGCCTAAAACAACCACTGATATCAGAGAGCAGTTGTAAACGGTTTTCTGTGAATCCTTGTTCCTTCATTTCCTGAAAAATAAGATTTGAATATCAGATATTATGATTTTAGATAGAATCTATTTTCTAATTCATGTCTATTTAAGTTTTTATATATTTACTTACTGCAGGCATGTCGATATAATAGTTTACATGATTAAAGCAAAGTGAAAGAGGCTGGAAAGGCAAAATGACGCGTGACTCAGCTAATGTGTTTGTTGCTCCATTAGTGCCTGCACAAAACACTAATACTTCAATATCCATGAATGGGGAACAGAAGGCATCAATACCTTGTAAATTAAAACAGGAAAAGTTCAACCAATACACTAGATGAAAGAATGTTTTGGAGAATGTAGTAATCTGATATGCTCGTACAAGATAAGCTAAAATAGACATGAAACATGGCATCTAAAAATGTTTGCACCTGGATCACCATACACAGCTTCGGATATCTCATCTTCGCTTCTTGCATCTTTGCTTCTTCCTTTCAATAGCATTTCATTTACATTGTCTTCACCTTCTGAAACTAAAGCATTGGAGCCACCACTAGCTAGAAGGAACGAAACATATAAATAGTAAGTCCCAAAAAGTGTCCACCACAAATACAAAAAAACAACAAAAAATAATAATAGTGCTTACAACTTAAATATGTAAGGGCCCAAAGATAGAGAATGTTGAACAAAATAATGAATCCTATAACGGCTCGATCGAAAGCCAAAATCCCCATTCTTCAGTAAACAAGCCTTTGGATTTAAGAATTGCTTTGCCTACAGTTGGTGCATCGATATTCGTGTCGTTGTTTGGCTGTAGTAAAAAACTATCATTAATCCAAAATTTAATCACCTTCCAATATTAATTATTATATTGAGTCCTTGTTATCTGAGCCTCATGAAGAAAACGATCGAGTAGGTTCATAGAAAAAACTTACAATAGCCCACCTACTAGAAAGGAATTCGTTGATAGATATTGCATTTTGGCAATACATCATAGGTGATGCCCAGTAACCCCAGATCCACCATGGTTTGATGTCATCTGTTAACATCGTAATAAGCAGAGGTCAAAATAAATGACTTCTCGTGCCTAGAGGAATTAAAAAAAAATGAATGACAGCATCACAGCATACTTACTTCTACTGATGACAAATCCTCCGGAGATGAAAATAATGAGCATCGAAAACATCCCAAAAGTATTGGCCACAACCATTGTTTTGCAAACAGCAGCAGTAAACCGGAATATAGCCATTGCCACTTGGTGTGTGGCAAACAAAGCTATAAACTGACGAAAGAACCTATTTACCAAAAGATAGATGACTCATGAAGCTACTGTAATGTCCCACAATATCAAAATGACAAAATCTGGCTATGTAAATGATGAAAGTTGGAAGAAGTATTATGGATACCTTCCTGCACCAGGTGCAAAGCCCATCACATAGTACGTGAGAACAACCCATACCGCTGACTCCACGAACGAGATAGGAACTTTTAAGATTATGTTTGCCACTCCGAATGTCCATGCGGGGAAGAATAAGTAATCCCTATGTTTGTAGAAAACTGGAAGCTTCTTTATGGTCAATGGTAGCTCAGCAAACCCATTGAACATGATTGTTATTAAACAAAAGTAAGAGCCCCAAAGAATTTGTTGCCATCAGCAATCTGCCCATGGGGCATCTTTGTTCTGAGAAAGACAGTCATGGACACGAGTGCAAGGATGATCAACGTGACGACCTTGAAAATATAGATGAAGGAGTTTCGCTTCATCAATAGCAGCTCTCTCGACATCACAACCTTGAGTGATTCCCAGCTGGAAAGCCCATATTTTCTGGTGGTCAACGCAGCAGGGTGGGTTTTGGACTTTTCAAAAGGAATTTGCAACTCCTTGTGCATCTGCTGGCCTGCATGGAATGACTTGAAACGTTCTGCAAATTCTGGTACAGATACATAATGATACTGCTCCTGATCAAGGTGCCAGTATTGCTGCTGGTCTTTCTTGGAAGTAACCTCTTGAAGAAAGTCTGCAACACCTTTCCTGTCAGGGCACCGGAAACCGGCAGACTCAAAGAATTCCAAGATATTCTCGCGTGGCCCATGGTAGACTATGTATCCTTCTGATAGCAGGATTACATCATCAAAAAGATTGTAGGTCTCTGGTGGTGGCTGGAGGAGAGAGATCATGACAGTTTCATTCATTACATGGACCAATTGCCTCATAAACTTTACAATCTGAAATGTGCTCGAGCTATCCAGACCAGTGGATATTTCGTCCATAAATAAAGCCCTTGCTGGTCCCGTTAACATCTCCCCTACACAAAAGGAAATAAAAAGGAATAGATAGATATCCTGAGATATATAATTTGCAATGAATTGGGATTCCAACTATATATAAATTGATGATTCGATAATGTAAGGGCGCATGGTTTGCAGGCTTGGCATGCATACCAGTTGTCACGCGTTTCTTTTGACCACCAGAAATTCCTCTGATCATCTCATCGCCAATAATGATATCAGCACAAATGTCCAGCCCAAGCACCTGAGAGAGGTTTTAATAGACTCAATAAGCACGTTTTTTTCAGCCTAGCTATCAGTAAAATCAGAATATCATATATATACCTTGAGAGTGAGATCTGTAATAATATTAGTCTCCTGTCCTTGTACTGCGGTAGCTTTCATGAAAGCATCAATCTCAGGATCTGGCTTAATGCCTGCTTCTCGCTCCCTTCTAGCAAGTTCTGCGATCATGTCATATCTGGCACCAATGCCTAGGCACCGCCTAGAGAAATCCAGCGTCTCTCTTACAGTCATCTCGGCATTGTGGAGATCATATTGTCCAACATACGCAATAGTCCTCTCAGGATAGAATTCTGAGATTGGATGACCACAGTACGTGATGCTGCCAGAGACCTGTTTTAATTTGCAGGTAGAATGCATGTGACATTTATAAACGCATAAGCCAAGCTGACAGAGTGGCACAGGATGGCGGATTCAAGTAGTTAAACCTTGAGGTTTTTGTCCAGCTTGCCAGCGAGTGCTCGCATGAGCGTGCTCTTTCCTGAGGATGGAGGCCCAAGATCCTAAAAGGCCAGGGGAAAACTCATCCTGCTTTTAAAATGCAAGAAAGTGATGTATATATGTAGGGCAAAACAAACAAAGCAACAAAACTCATGGATGTATTTTAATTTCTTCATTCGGGATGATTGGTTGGCATATATGCTCGACACCGAATACTGCTTTAATAAAGGAGAAGAATGGTAAGATGAGAAAAAGTCATGCATTGTACCTAACAAATTCTTCTTTACGCCTTGTTCATAAATTATAACATGATAAGAAGTGTATTGAGAAATAATATGGTACTGCTAGCGCTAGCTAGAGCAATCACTATCGATTAGCTGACGAAAGCATGTTAAATAATTAGGTTAGAGGATGCAGGGAGCAAGTAAGTTACCTGGATGGCTTGAGGATACCATTAACATCCTTAAGTATGGCGATGTTCCTCTTGTTTGAAGAACCAAACCGTCCAATGAGACCCTGCAACGCATCACATCACTATTATTGCTAGATTCCATGGGAAACGACGTCTCTTCCGTCGTTAGCATTTCAACTCATGATCGATGCGTGCATCATATTCGTACATATCCAGCAAATTATATTGATAATTGACATTCACTGGAGATGGTTTCAGAACATGCATGCTAAACTAACTGCGGTCAATATTCATCACATGCATCTTATATATACTGGATAGTATATAGTAATGATGAATAAATTAAAGCATACTCCCTCTGCTCCTAAAAACATGCAATTGGGATAAGCGTGCCAGTCAACGTTTATCAAATTTGACCACGTTTGTAGCAAAAAACATTAGAATTTATGTCTTTAAATAAATTTATTATGAAAATATATTTCATAACTAATCTAACTATACTTAATTTATCTCATAAGTCTTAGTATTTTGTGATATAATTTTAGTCAAAGTTTGTAATGTTTGACTTCTCGGGACGTGAGAATTGCATGTTTTTTCTGAAATGGAGGGAGTAATAGAATAGCTGGTGTAATAAATAATTAATTAACCTGGAGAAAATTGGTGGCAGCGTTCCAGAGCGTGGGAAGGGCGCGACCGGCGACGATGACATCAGCTTCCACCCTCAGCTGCTCGTACCGAACCTCGATGGTCGGGAGCTCGATGCCAACCCTGCATATATATATATATGGAATAAATGAATATGAATGATATATCTAGCTTGATGGATAAGTACGATGACGTACATGTCGATTCGTTCCCTGAGCCGTCGCAGGAATCGCTCGCTGTCGTTCTGGAAGAGGCGCTCCAAGAGTTCACGGCCCGCGTCGCCGCAGGCCAGCTTCTGGATGTCCACGACCTCGACGCCGACACTCTGTTGCTGCTGGTCGAGAGCCTGCCGGAGGATGCCCTGGCGCATGCGCTCGTAGGTGGGCAGCTTCTCCAGCGCGGCCCAGCGCAGGCTCTCCTCGTCGTCGCGGTGCTCATGCTCCGACTGCGCCCGCCCGAAGGGGTCCTCCGTGTCCATCTGCCGAATCGACCGCGAGATGGAGGAGCCCCAGCTCCGGCTCCGACGGCTAGACGAAGCCAGCGCTGCCGCCGCTGCTAGCGGATGCTGATGCGACTCCGCCATCGTCGTCGTCGTCGTCTATGCTGCGTAATTGGTACGTATAGTATGTGTGCGTAGTACGTATTATATATCTTGGATGGAACTCAGCTCCTGCTAGCCCTCCAATCGATATCCTACGAGTGGCGAAGCTACCTTCATTTGACCGGGTCGGCCGATCCGCACGATCGATCGACTTTGCTGTCGCGCTCGTACGAGCGATTCTAAAAATACGTAGGACCCCGGCAGGCCGGCAGGCCATCATTACGTAGCAGTGTCTAATCTGCTTGGAAGCCCATCTATGGATCCATATAATCCATTCACGGGTCCAACTGAGAGAATGACAAACGTTAGGCGCCTGGCCCCGCGACCTTTCCTTTCAGTTTTCATCTTGGCGTTAGGCGACTCGCCGGCAGCTCCTTCGACGACACAAATTCCAGCGCCCGCCGGCCGGCAATTAGCTCCACCTACGTGCTCATATAATCAAGATTCTCAGGAAAATCTTATTAAGCGTAATTGGCATATGCTTTTGTCATGAAGGGGAGATAATTCAGTACTTGTTTTTTTCGATTGCCATTCCACGCGCTACTTCATTGGGGTACAACATATGTTTGCTGGATGGCTAAATGGAGTTACAGAACATCTAAGATCAATAGTTCTGCTCAGGGCAGCTGTGGCTTGTCGGTCTATTTTTGGTTACACAGGAATGATTTTGTTTTTGAAAAGAAAAACCTTAATTCTCCTCTGCAGGTTATCTATGCAATCTTCCACTAGCTCCTTTTTTCGTGGACTATCCTTCATAGTTCAGAGTTCTAGGATATAGTTGTGGCGGCATCGCGACGTTTGGACCAAATGGCGAAGGATATCTATACATGGGCATATGAGTGGTGATCTAGTATTAGGATTGAATGTCACTAGAACTAGCGGAATTTCACGCGCATTGCTTGGGGTAGGAAAGGGTATTGTTAAAGAATTGAATTGTTGAATTGTGTAACCTCAAAAACATTATAATCGCTAAGAAATCTAAATCACAATTGGCTATTGAGCAGAATTACTTTGTGCAGGTTAGAAACAGAGTTAGTAACGAAGAACTTAAATGTATGAAACAGAGTATATACTCATTGGCATAAAGAAATATTTAGATATGTTAGATGGGTGACAACTTCCTCGTAACGTAATAAAATATATATAATAATTTATTTGAGGAAATCCTTAGTAGATGATTTAATCTCTTGAACTTCGTCCGTCAGCGTCATATCTATGCGCGTTGCCGTGGATATGAAGGAGAAACCTATGAGCTAGAATATTACTATCACCCTCCTATTGTTTTTCTTTCCTTTTTAGCCCTTTAATCATTCTCTTTTTTTTATTTTTTACTTAACTCTATACCAACTACCATCAGTGGGATCCACCTATAATTTTATCAAAATATATCCATATGAGATCTTGTTTTGAAGGATTTATTAAAAGAAATTCAACGGTGTAACCGGAATTTAATTTGGTTTTTTTGGTTTGTGAGTTATAACATTTTTAGTTAGTTCAAACAATGGGGCCTGCCACTGGATGTCATGGTCTGGGGACTGCTGAGGTAGCATGCTTGCATCTCGAGAGAACTCCCTAGTGGAGGTTCTCTACATAGGTGTAGTAGATTAGGAACTTGCTAGTTTTTAGGTGACTGAAATTTTCAAATCTGTTCAGACGACGAAGCTACTTGAGTGAATTCTATCCAATAGCAGGCATCAACGCAGTCGCCTGAATTTTTCAGTCGCCAGTAAGTGAGGAAAGGTGAATTGTATCCGCAGATGGATATATAGAGTTGTAGAAACTGAACTTAACACTTGACTGCTACTATAGTATCGTTATCTGTGTGTTTTTGTCATAGGAAACTGCAACCAAATTCTACTTCTTATTTTCTTTATAGATGAATATACATGCTCAAGAACAATAACTGCTCTGTCGAGCACTACTACTATTTTTTCTTATAAAAATATGCCTATTAAATGAACTGTTACTAAACTACAATTTGTTTTTATCCCTCTTCTCCTGAACTATATTTTTTTATTCTCTGCCTATAGTTTGTGTAGTCCTCATAAACTGCCTATTGTAGAATTGAACCGTATAATTTTATCGTCACATGGATATTTTGAGTTGTAGATACTGAAATTGACACCTGACTGCTACTATAATGTTGTTATCTTGTCTTACAAAAATGTTACTACTAAATAAACTGTTACTAAACTACAGTTTGTTTATATCTCTCTATTCCCGAACTACATTTTTTGTGATCTGTGTGGATTATGTAGTCCTCATAGACTGCCTATTACAGGATTGAACTGTATAAATATTAGAGACTTGCTAGTTTTCAGGTGACTGAAATTTTTAAATCTGTTTAGGCGATGAAGCTACTTGAGTGGATTCTATCCAACAGCAGGCATCAACGCAGTCGCCTGAATTTTTCGGTCGCTAGTAAGTGAGGAAAGGTGAATTGTATCCTCAGATGGATATATAGAGTTGTAGAAACTGAACTTGACACCTGACTGCTACTATAGTATCGTTATCTGTGTGCTTTTGTCATAGGTAACTGCAACTAAATTCTGCTGCTTATTTTCTTTATAGATGAATATACATTCTCAAGAACAATGACGGCTCTGTCGAGCACTACTACTATCTTTTCTTACAAAAATGTGCCTGTTAAATGAATCTTATACTATTACTAATTGAGGCTCCACATTAATCCTCACCGGATGCACCTCACCGGATGCACTAGAAAAAAAGATAAATCCTCAAAATTCTCACAATAATTAGAAAGATCTATCCATCGATTTGATATGCCTAATCAACAATAACCATCAGATCCAGATCTGCTAAGTTTCCTACGTATTTACCAACCGATGCCATTATTATTTAAATAAAACTTAAAATATGGCCACAAAATAAAATAGTACGTGGCTATAATGTACACGTTTAGGGCTCTCTCACGGTCCTTCCTGCCGCCGCCGGTGATCCCAAAAAACCATCGACTCCTGTGAATATCAATTTCACCGGCAACAACTCAGGTGAAGGCCTAGGTGGCACCAACACAGGTACATGCTCTTCCCTGGTCCTTCTTGCCGACGGGCATCTCAATTTCAATGGCGACAATTCCGCTGAACTAATTCCATGGCTCCAACACACGTACAAGCTCTTCCATGGTTCGTCCTGCCACCGGGCTATCCCAACAGAGGTAATCCTGAATCTAACTTTCGTCAGCAGCAACTCCAGTAATCCTATTCGATGCTTCATCCTGTTGCAGGGCTACCTCAACAAAAAAGGTAACCATGGTCTTATCTTACCTTAACTAATAATCAAACATGGAAAACGACTGGACATTAGATTAGTTATTTATTGTTAATACAACATCATAGATTGTAAAGCAAAATGATTGCACAGCCAGGAAAAATCTTTGTACTTATGTGAATTGAGATCCAATTCTTTTCTTTTTCTTAAACTGACATAATTCATTAGTTAAAATTGTTTCATGTTGTCCATGCAACCTAGCATGTCGTACATTATAGGTAAAAAAAACCATGGAAAATTAACCAAAAAGTGATAGATAGAAATGAACTAAGAGAAAAGAAGGTACTACGCAGAAAAATCAAGATAATTTTCATACCGTAATTATTGCATCATCGTCCCCAGGAATATTTATATCTGTTTGCATAATTCCTTGATTTTATAGGAAAAACATAGTCAAGAATTTCCTAAAAAGGATAGTTAAGAGAATATTAGGTAAAATATCCAAACAAAAAATCATCTACTTCTTACATGCCTAATCAATTGAAACTTTTTTTAGGATCAAACATGTTATACATAAAGACGGACCTACATTTAGCTCGATTTTTTTATGAGAAAACGACTTTGTTTCATTAAATTAAAACCCCTTTTATAATTGAGACCTCACCATAAAATAAAATTACATTGAACCACACCACTAGGTCCCTATACTTCATCTTCCTCATGTCTGGTAGCATACACCCCTCCCGGAAGCTCCAACACGACCCAAGAACCACAAGCCCTACCAATAGAAGACTCCACGAACATGAAGACCACAAAAGAGGCACAATAAGCTCAACGACTATGGGGAGTAAAGGCCACAAAGAGCACGTCGACCATAGCTTCTGAAGGTTGAACCAAACATTAGATCTAACGCCACTAGCATCACCACCAGCGACCAGATGATACAATCCCTTTTCAAGAAGGACTATGCCAACATACCTCGATCTCTCCAGGAAGAGCATGCCATCATCGAAAACAATGACGCTTCCACCAGTGATCCGGTATAAACAGAAAGCAAGATAAAAAAACATCGAAACACCCAACCAAAACCCAGCCCAAATGGTTATGGCGGAAAGAAAAATAAAAGGAAAGGACTAATTAAGAAAATAGTAGATCTATTAAAAGGAAGGAACCACTCCTCACCACTATTAGGGAGGCTAGAGCTGAGGGAATGGGTGCCGAAGGGAGCGGCGGCGGCGACAGAGTCACCCCTGGCAGACAAAGCAGACGGGGGATGAAAGAGATGAAGCGGTCTGTGAATTAGCTTGATTGAAAACAGGGACGGAGCTTGGCGAATATAGCAACAGGGGCTAATATGATATCAAATGTAAGTGGACGGGGCTAATATGATGTCGGTTAAACTGGTGAAATTTTGAGAACTATTAAAAAATTTCTCAACTTAGGGGCCACGGCCAACTATGGCTCTCACAAAGCTTTGACATTGATTGAAAAAGAAGCAAATTATGGACATAAAGAAAAATAGCAACATTTAAAGGTTGATTGGAATGGTGTCCATATGAAACAATCCCCAAATACTGTAAAAAATTTGAACAAACTATTCTATGCAACAATGAAAGCAGAAAAATTGGAAAATGTTTTGCAACAACAAAATGTTCTGTAACGCAACAATGAAAGAAAATATAATGAGATCCTGTAGGTAAAGCAGAAAATTGAAAAAATCTGTCATCCAAGCCCAAATAATGGATAAGCTTTAATTCGGCTGATTGATCAATACTTTTAGCCTTCAAAATAAGATTTCATTTATTTATTCGATACTAACAAATATGTAAGAATGTTACAAATGGATAAAATGTGTAGAATGCCAAAAATTAATGTAATAGATCTAAAAATTAATATTACAATATTGCATAATTTAAACCACAATTTAAAATTAATTTGGCTGCACAATAATTCCATAAGACCTGGCCATGTATTCAACTCTTTGTTTTGTAGTAATTATTACCTTTTCAATTAATTTAGGTTATTAGAGGATCACAAAATTTTAAAAGATGTTAGGCTTGAGATAGAGATATAGAACCGTGCCTTATGTTAAACGCAAAACACCCTAATGAGAAAACATAACGCTTCCAGAACTTCAACGACAACACTGAATCAATGCTAACCAAACCAAGCAGTATCATCTCTATCTAAGGAGCCACTGGCAGGACAAGGACATATAACCAAAATAAAAATTAAAAAAAAAAAATACCCTGAGGCCCTTATACCTATAACAAACTAATAAACAATCTTCTTCTGTTCTCTAATAGTATTTGTCCCTTATTTAAATTAATTAGTTAGTCAATCTAGCCAAAAGGATTAGCATTGAAACCAGGCACAAAATGTGAACAATGTTGCTAAGGTCACCAAGGTAATCTACCATTGATCCAGTTTTCTTTAAATACTAAATCTATTACTATATCGAGTTATTGTTAAATCTATTGTTCATATATAGCAAAACAAGTTACATCAGAGAGCATCATGGCAACCTAAGCAGTCATCTACCTCAACAAAATGATACTGAAATAAGAAGAGGCACAACATCTGACCTAGATAACATAATAATGTTGCCACCACCTTTTCAAGGGCACAATAAACTTATCAATTAATTCCAAAGATCTAATAATGATATGTCAAGGAGCTCAGAACAACAGCATAATTGCGACGATGAAAGCCATTGACAAAGCAAATGATCAAAACAAACAAACGACAAGCCATCAATGGTATGGACTTTTCGATGAACTTCAAAAAATTCATCAAAGAAGAAATACCACAATTTATGAAAAACATTTGAAGATACACATCTCAATATCCAATACCCAATCATGTTATCAATTTTTAATTTGCATGTGAAGTAACCTGTTAAAATTCCCATACACATAGTTCAATTCCTAAAGAGGGATATCGCCCAACATACCTATATACTGCCAAAAGCCAGCCATAACTCATAAGGGACACAAAACAAAGAAATCAAAATTAAAGACCCAACCATAGAATCACATGTGCTATGCCATCTCTCTGTTACGCAAATGCCAATTCCATTCACGCAAGTCACTCTTCATTCAAAAAAAAAAAAAATTATAAAGTAATTTTAATTAGATAAATATATATTAAATATGAATTTCTATTTTGACCCGTGCGGGGAGCACGGGTTGATGGACTAGTTATTACTAAACTACAGTTTGTTTGTATCTCTCTTCTCCTGAACTATATTTTTTTTTTGTTCTTTGCTTTTGGTTTGTGTAGTCCTCATAAACTGCCTATTGCAGAATTGAACCGTATACTTTTATTGTCACATGGATATTTTGAGTTGTAGATACTGAAATTGACATCTAATTGCTACTATAATGATGTTATCTTGTCTTACAAAAATGTTTCTACTAAATTAACTGTTACTAAACTACTCCCTCCATTCCAAATTATAAGTTGTTTGACTTTTTAAACTTTAAATTTGACCACTTTTATGCAAATATCATCAAATTTAAGCTATTTTTTAAAGATTTTATATTAACAAAAAACCCACGAAAAAGAAATAAAAATTTGCCAAATTTTTGAATAAGTGAGTGGTCAAACTTAGGGACAAAAAAGTTTTGTTTGTTTATATCTCTCTATTCCCGAACTACATTCTTTTGTGATCTGTGCCTCTATGGATTGTGTAGTCCTCATAGACTGGCTATTGCAGGATTGAACTGTATAAATATTAGGGACTTGCTAGTTTCTAGTTGACTGCAATTTTCAAATCTGTTCAGAGACGAAGCTACTTGAGTGAATTCCATCCAACAGCAGGGCATCAACGCTCGCCTGAATTTTTTTCGGTCGCTAGTGAGGAAAGGTGAATTGTATCCTCGGATGGATATATAGAGTTGTAGAAATTGAACTTGACACCTGACGCTACTATAATGTCGTTATTTGTGTGTTTTTGTCATAGAAAACTGCAACCAAATTCTACTACTTATTTTCTTTCTAGATGAACTAGTGGATTCCCAGCGTTCGTTCTTTGAGTATATGAAGGAGAATTCTATGAGTTACAATATTACTATCACCCTCCTATTCTTTTTCTTTCTTCTTTTTTTTTTTTTTTTTTTTTTTTTTTTTTTTTTTCTATACCAACGGGTCTCACTTATAATTTTATCAAAATATATACATGTGAGATCTTGTTTTAAAGGATTTATTAAAATAAATTTAATGGTGTAATCAGAATTTGATTTTTTTTGGTTCATGAGTTATAACTTTTTTTTGGCCCATAGACATATGGGGCATGTTGATGACGTGGCACAAGGAAGGGTTAGTGGGCTGGTGAGGTGGCATGCTAGTGGGGTGTTAGTGGGATGGTGAGGTGGCGTGCTTGCATGTCAAGAGAATTAGCTAGTGGGGGTTGCAAACATAAGTTTTATGGGGCATGTTGATGACATAGCGCAAGGAAGGGTTAGTGGGCTGGTGAGGTGGCATGCTAGTGGGGTGTTAGTGGGATGGTGAGGTGGCGTGCTTGCATGTCAAGAAAATTAGCTAGTGGGGGTTGCAAACATAAGTTTTATAGATATGCTTAGTCTTTTTTCTTAAGTTGTGTGCCTAACCTTTAGTCAGAGGCTGGAAGCTTTTCGTTCCAAAGTTGTATATCAACTCAATGTACTGCATTTTCACATGGGTACACTGTTTGTTTGTAGTAACAAATGATAGTAACCTATATCTGCTCTAACTATTTTTGTACCCTCCTCAACTCTATTACTTCTAATTAAGTATTTTCACATGGGCACATTATTTTCGCATTGTCTCATCTCTCTCTATAGATTGTCCATATTTTTCTATTTCAGATAGACAAATACTATTGGTTGAAACCAACATTAAATTCTAAGTTTGATGAAGCCATGTACATGCAGATAGACACACAGACAGTTACACCAAGGATAAAAGACACACCCTGCATCATAAAATAATTATAAGATGACCCTGAATCCCTGATAGAGGCGCTGCACCAAAGTGCCATCACCTCCGAATTCAGCCTGTTTACAAACACCGGTTGAGGAGAAGTCCAGCTATGCATCTGTGAGAGAAAAAAAAAGGAAGGTCATACATCGAAACCTGTTTACTTTGCAGCTGAAACTAAGCGACACTGATCCTGACATCCATACACATCACCAAGTATGCAGTCTCTATGGCTAGTTCGCTACTTTTTTTTCTCTCTGTTTTGGTTGCAGATGGCCTATCTTCTAGAGTAGAATCAAAGTATGTTGTTATTTTAATTATAACAACACGACATTTTTTTACTATAAGAAAAAGATTACATTCAAATGATACAAATAAATTATACAGACTATAAACCAAGACAGGTCGCATCGAAATTGTTAATAAAAACAGAGACATGCCAAGAAGAGGAACAGAGTCGAATGGTTCCCAGAAACAGAGTCCATGTCCATTCAGTTATAACTTATAAGGTAGAAACAATATTGAAAATGATTTTCTCTCATTTTTTGGCGACAAAAATGATCTTCTGTCAACAGATTATATTTGAACCAGCCAGAATCAAAATTCTGTCAGTCATGCATGAAGAAAACGAGTGAACAGAGTACCCAACATTGACAGAAGAACAAAAATGCAATGTGATCTAAAGCAGCAGCAGCAGAAGCACGAGCCAGAAGACAAAATCGGGCTTCAATAGCTATCAAGATCAGGTACGTACCAAGGACTGGAGAAGAGGCCTCACCCTCAAGTTCTTCTATGGCTACACATCAGCATCGTCCGACTGCAAAGTGGAACTTTTGTTACAAAAATTGGTGGTATCTGTTGATGACTGGATGGAACTAACCTCCAATAACTGGGTACGTACCACATCACTTTCAAGGATACCTTCATTGATACGACTGAGAGCAAGTGTAGGGTGGTTAGGATGAACAATGATCGCATCTCTCAGCCCGGCCTCTGTGTCCATCACCCATGCCTCAACGAAATACTGGTCACAGTTGATACTGAGCTCTGCTTCCATCTTCTCTGCCTCAAGCATATACCGTTCACACCTGATACTCACTGTGACTTTCTGAAGCGAAGAGAGGTGCTCCAAGCCAAGATTGCCATAGCTACCTTGGCACTTCATCATTGACCACTTTGGCTGGGCACTAAACAGAAGCTCTTGTAGGTATGGCATCACGATGACCGGTTCACATCTACGGTCATCCTCCTCCTTTCCATAACTGAACTCTATATCATCTGTTCCATTCCACAGGGTAAATGAAACACTTGAATCCTCGTTGAGCACAATCAGGATCATTGAGGTATAAAACTTGCATGACCTCAACTTCTGGAAGAAACTATCAGCGGCAATGTTAGTAACTCTTACTGTGGACTTTGTTGACAAAGCAAGATGACGGAGCTCTGGCAATCCACCAAGGATTAGCATACTCTGCTCATCCATATCAATCACATGTAATTCCAAGTGGGAGAGTTCAATAAGACACAGGGGGTTAATGCATGAGGGGAGCCTATTGAAACAGACACAGTACTCTGACAGAAGCAAATGTCTGAGATGTTGCGGTAGCGTCACTGCATCGGACGTTGCATCATAGAAAGCACCACCGCAACCAGGATGACTATCCAGTTTTAGACTTCGGATCTTGGGGAGATTTCCTACAGATTGCAGAAGATCTGGTAGCATGCCCTGTTTCATCCAACCAATGACCTTAATCTTTAGCACCCTGAGTTCACTCAGGTTGCCTAGTTCCTTCAATTGCCCCCCGATACTCACGAGACCGCTCATTGAAGTTACATTGTACTACCAACTCCTCCAGGGACGTCAACTTCTTGATTACACCATCCGGCATGCTCATCATCGACCCTGAAGCACGTAGGCACACTAACTGTGTTAATTGGCCTATGCTCGATGGCAGTTCTTCCATGAAGAAGTTTTCAACCAAGTCCAGTGTCTGCAGAAAGTACAGAGATCCTATTTCTTCTGGTAGCTCAGGCATATATGTGCGTTTTAACCCAAGGTACCTTAAATGAAGTAAATTCCCAATATGCTTAGCATTGTGCCAGCTGGTAGTATATACATTCTCTAAATCTAGGACACGCAAGAGTTTAAAGCTCAGAAGAAAAGAGAGCTCCTTATCAACACCACACCTGTAGATTGTTAATGACCTCAATTGTTGCATACCCTTTTTATTGTGCAGAAGAGCATCTATTGTACTCTTTTGGTGGGCTAACCTGCGTGTGCTGCTTATTGCTGACAATGTGTCCTCATCATTATCAAATACATTGACAAAGTTTTCTTCACATGACAAAGAACGGAGGAGATCAAGCACCATATCATGCACACGGCAACCATCTATTATATTGCTGTGTTTTGATGCCACTGCCTGGACCATGCTTCTATTGACAAGGTCATTGAAGTATCCCTCTCCAACTTCAAATAACCAAATTCCGGGTTTCTTATGGACAAAATCTTCAGCTATCCACCTCCATATCAGAGAGTTCTTATCAATAATGTAATCCTCTGGGAATACACTTAGATATAATAAGCAAGTTCTTAGATGACAGGGAAGATCATAGTAGCTAAGAGACAATATTGACATAGTTTTGTCTACTTGCTCAATATCTTTATCACGAAAACCAATAGAGTTGCAAACCTCAAACCATTGTCCCCGTGACTTACCCACCAATAAACTAGCCATTGTGATGATAGCTAATGGTATACCACCACATTTCTTTAGAATTTTCTCAGATACCTCATCCACTTCATTGTCAGGGCATTGGCCTTCTCCACCAAATATCCTTGTATAAAATAACTTTTTGGAGTTATCATCTGAAAGTGGTTTTGGCGTGTAAACCTTATTACCAGTGGTGACTTCAGATTTACGAGTAGTTGAGATTATTCTACTGCCTTTATTGTTGTTAATGAAAGCCAATCTTAATGTTTCCCAAGATTGTGTTTCCCATACGTCGTCAACAACAATGATGTATCTATGACAGTGCAGAACTCTGAGTTAGTAAAGCTGTATAAGCATTTATAAATAAAGAAATGTGATAAGATAAAGAATTGGGACCTGAAACACTGGAGAGAACCAACGAAAGTAAGATATATTTCCTAAGGACACACTCAATGCCTAGTGTTTTAGGTATGGGATATTGCACGTTTTAATAAGAAACCAGCATTGCATCTTTCGTTGACGTCTTAAAAATTCTTGGTGACCATCGGTATAACATAATAAACTACAAGGACACTACCTTCCCTGGTGCAAGTTTTATTGTCTTTTATGTTGTGGACATTGAACATAGTTCTTTTTTTATTGAAGACGCTAACTTATTGTGCCTCTTCTTTAATTTGATTGTCGTATATGAGAGTTTTTCTTAACTGCACCTGAATTAATAACGAAGAAACCAACTGAATAATCACTCAATTAAGTTTACATACAGAAGTAAAACATAAATTTGTCACATAAATTTGTAAATATCACAGAAATTTTCCGTCATTATGCATATATCATATATATTCCGTCGCTGGAATGTACAACAGTCATAATAGGTAGTAAATATTGTGTGACCTAGATCAAGATCAAAAAAACTTGAGTTACTAAGTGACTGCAGACTGAAAAAATAAGATATACACAGCAGCCTAAAAGGCATTTTATGGTTAACTATGGGAAATTTCAGAGTTCTTACCTCTTACTCTCAAGTAAGTCTCGGAGTTTGTTAATGAGCTGCCTTTCATCCAATATCAACATGTTGAGATCTGTGTATCTGTAGTCATCAAGATCCATAAGAATATCCCTGAATACTTTCTTCAAGTCAGGATTTCGGCCAACCGGAACAAAAGCCCCACAGTCAAACTGGGATTTGAGCTTATCATAGACCGCTTTAGCAAGAGTGGTCTTGCCCAATCCTCCAATTCCAAGAACCGAAACTATCTTTAACTCCTTGTTGGGCACATCATACTCCCCCTCCCGGAGGGACAACAACGGTATGAGCTCACCCATTGCTCTGTCGACACCAACAAGTTGTGTCACCTCTTTGTACATGGCCTCGAGGCGAGGATCAATCGTTGAGCTTGTGGCAGGATTCGCCACAATGTCATCGACTTTGCACCTATCACGCCGCTCAGACACCTCTTGTAGCTGCTTCTTGATGTCCTCAATGGCGCTTGCGATGTCACGGCGAGTCTTGGCATCTGTAAACAGCTTGCCCATCCTCTTCACGGCGCCTTTGAGGCTTCTTTGGTCACCACTGGGCTCAGGACGCCCCTCCACGCGAACCAGGAAGGTGTCGAGGATGTCCTCCATGTCGTACGATGCCTCCCTGACTTGACGGGCCCAGATCTTGACCTGCTCATCCAGCTGGTCCGGCGGCACGGCAGCCACCTTGCGGAGGGCGCCATGGATGCTCTCCAGCTCCTCTGAAAGAAACTGGATTTGCTTCCTCACTCCCTTCTGCAGGTTGTACTCATCTTGCAGAAGCTGGAGAAGCTTGGGGGCAAGGTTGCCAATCGCGCCAGCCACCAGATCCATGCTCGCGAGCTCTCAAGATCTGTGTTGGTGTGTGTCAGATATCAACCAGCCAAACAGAGATGGAAAAAAAAAGCTATAAATTGACCGCAGAAAATAAATGAACCTGCCGATGAAGGATGAACAGCGGTTGGAGGGTGATCTGGAATGGGGCGCCTGATCTTCTGGGATCGATGGCCGCAGCAGGCAAGCAGGCCGAAAGGGAGAAGAAGAGGAGATGAGAAGAGCTGAGTCAGGGGTTGACCGTTGACGTTGACTCTTGTTAGTGCTCGTAGCCTCGTAGGAGATGTTTTTCTTCTGCCTGCAGTGTGCAGCTGCTACTCCTACACGCGTCCGTAGAGTTCTGTTTTTTTCATATATATTTTTAATTCGTATTTGCAAATAATTGCTCTCGAAACAAAATTTAGCAAATCTATGATTTTGATTGTATATAAGAGAATTCTGTGTTTCGTTCGTATATAGAGTTGATGAAGTACTAGTAGCTAGTAGGTACGTAGTTGCAAGAGATTGGGTGCAAAAAAAAAAATATTTATCATTATTTTTTTAGACATCAATCATTATTTTTTTACCTAAAAACCACAAATATATATATATATTTAAATATATATATATATATATATATATATAGGGCTGCAAAGTGAAGCCCCGGACTACTAATTAATTTGGCCAACGCTGGCTAATAGCACCGTGCTGCTCCAGCAAAATAGAGTTCCACGCATACTAGTAGCCATGCCACACAATGCAAGCATATGCCTCTCGGTTCTCAAGAGCATCATTTCTTTTTTATGCAACGTCGCTTTTTACCTTTTCTGACAAGATAGGATATATAGGCAACAGCTATGGTCCCTACACACTAAACGTCAGCATCTCTGTGGCTCCATGCCTAAACGATTTCGATGGCTGCCTCCACTTTTCGTCAGATCAAACCACCCAGCTCCTGCAACATGGTGGAACCCAACCAGTCACATGCACCTTGGAAGTGGTCCGACCCACCCAGAAAGCGGTCCAGCATGGGCCGTGCGTGGGAAGTGGTCCGACCCACCCAGAAAGCGGCCGTGCGCTCGGCCGTCCGTCGTCGTGTTGGCATGGGAGCAGCTCGTGAAACAACCTGACACAGTGACACACCTATGCATGCATGTATAAAATCCAATTCATTCTCTTTCATTTTTTTCCGTAATTTTTAAACGAACCATCTGATTTAAAAACATTTTTCATCTTTGAACTCCTGACATTTTTGTGCACGATTCAAGATCCATTATGAATATTTTTAATTTTTTTTTGAAATTCAAAATTTTATGTCTGTGCATAGAATCTTGTGAGTGAGTGCATAGTAACATGGTATGTGCTCTTATCTCCTCCAAAAATTTCAAATTTGAATCACTACACTTCATACCCATTGAAGGTCGACTAGATGCATAAAATACCTGTCAACAGGCATAGAACATTTTTTTTTTATACCGATAAATAAAAGTTCCATATTTTACGGCGCAAAAATCCTCTCCACGAGATGAACATTCAACATGAAAATCGTGATTGACTCCACCAACAAGGTGCAACCACCTGACACCATGTGACACAAGCTGACACGTGCATGTAGGCATGCATCCCATCTAATCTCTTTCGTTTTTTTCGCTATAATTTCTCAACAAACTATTCCATTCAAAAACGGTTTTCACCATTGAACTTCTGACATTTTTTTTTTGCCGATTCAAGATCCATTGTGATTTTTTTTTGAATTTTTGAAATTCAAAAATCTGTACTTAAAGATAAAGAGTTTTATGCTACATCTATGCATAGAATCTCGTGAGTGAGTGCATAGTAACATGGTAGGTGCTCACGTCTCCAAAGTTTAAATTTTGAATCAGCACACTTTAATCATAGCAAAATTGAAGGTCAATTGGATGCATAGAATCACTTGTCAAGATGCATAGAACAATTTCTAACACCGAAATTACATAGAAATTTGTGACGCAATGATTGACTCCAACAGTATGGAACTCAATATGAGTGTATAATTAACATGAGAACAATACAACAAGGAGACCCCACGCATAAAACCTATATAAGATCTCATCTTATCTAAAATTTAAAATTTGAAGAATAGCACATATTGGACAATTTAGGTAAATGTTTTAACTAATAGAGAAACAACACATAGAAATATATGGAATCACTTGTCAAGATGCGCTGAAAACTTTTTAGTGTCGACATTGCATAGAACTTAGTGGTTTTTGATACACAAAAATTAACTTTGTTATCACATAAAAACCTCTCTAACATGGGGTTGCATAACCAACATGACAACAATGTATATAGCTTGGAGACGACCAGCGTACAACATGAAGACGATCTCATTTGCTCCAATTTTTTTAAAAAAACTAGCACATGATGCATAGAATACCTCCACTATTACATCTAAGTGAAGGTTAACAAAAGGAACATCAAAAGTTGTGGACCCAAAGGAGTCTAATTTACAAGCTAGAAGGCCAGAGCCTCTGTATTCCTTCTGTGAAATTCTTTTTGTTCATTGGCCTCATGGAAGATGATGTAGCACATCACCCCATTGTTCGGTGGATGGAGGCTACAAATCAAACAAATCAAACATTAAAAAAAACATAACTACAGGAAATCCTTTTATGAAAATAATGCATAGAAATATGCTTGAACCAAGTCTAGAGACACAATCCAGTAATGTATAAAAGCCTTTCCAACAATGTTTTATGCATGGTAACTCTAGTATTATACTCTGTTGTACTCTGCTATCTCTAGTCTGTTGTAGATTTTTATGCATGGATCACTGGATTATTACAATTTCATGGCATATCATATATGAGAGAAAAGCATAAAAGCCCTGTATCAAAAACTACATCAGAATGCATAGCAATGTCACAGCTTAGTCATGCATAGACACATGGTCATAATAAGCATAAAAACTTTAACACACTAGGGTTGTGTGCTTCCCGGAGTTTGATTTAGCAGGTTGTGTGTAGTGGTCTCATAATAACTGTGCATATAGAAAAATAAAGTGAGAGATCACCTAGGTAGTATCTCCATCTAAATCAATTTTCTCCCTGTTTAAATCATCTAGGTAGTATCTCCATCTAAATCAATTGTTTAAACATGGCATAGAAATTTATCTAATCTTGCCATCCTCTTTGCTCATTGTATTTTAGTGAAACATAAATAATTTGAGAAAGCTAATAACATGTCATAGGAAGTATACAATCTATAACAAACAAGCTTCTATGCAGAAGTTCATGCATAAACATCCAAATTTTTTATTCTAATTATATCTCAAAACTCCATTCCACCATGCGTAGAATCCTACTTATTGCACATGAATCAATAGACATGCTATGCATTTCTATATCAAAATAATTACATGTGCATAAAAATGTATCCAGGCATGCATAGAGAAAAATTTGTATGCATCCAAAAAATATGTTTCAAATTCTATGCATTCACAAGTTAAGGTTTCAATTTCATTGATATTATATGCATTTAGAAAATAAGATTTCGATTTCTATGCATTCAAAGATTAGAATTTCTATTTCAATTTCTAGGCATCCAAATTAGATTGAAACATAGCTTACATGACCACAGTTGCATCCAAAATAACCTAGGTTGCTATGCATCCAAAATAAGTTTCAACAGCAGGTGGCAACACAATTAACACATGTTGCTATTAACACTACCACAGTAGCATCGATGCACTAACCTAGGCTAGCATATCTACATCAGTCCTCACCTGGCAACTCGAGTCAGATCAGCAACCTAGGCTATTTTGGATGCAAGAATGGAGGGACATCGACCATGACACAAATATATATACATACACGCCGGCACGTTCAAGAACAAGATATTTGCCGCTGGTCAAACTACCAAATGTACTTACAAAACCAGCAACACTGAGTAATCATTATTATGCATAAAAATCAGAATGGAAATGTCACTTTAAACTTTAAAAGTATGGTCCTTTAATACAATAATTATAGGGCTGTTTTTAGGTGCAACTAAACCTTCCAACGGAATCTGTATGCATTAATTTTTTTTTTTTTAAGATTTCAATTTCTATGCATTCAAAGATTAAGATTTCAATTTCAATTTCTATGCATCCAAATTAAGATTGAAACATAGCTTTCATGACTACAGTAGCATCCAAAATATCCCAGGTTGCTATGCATCCAAAAATAAGTTTCACCAGCACATATCAACACAATCAGCACAACAGGTTGCTATGAACACTACCACAGTAGTATCGATGCACTAACCCACGCTAGCATATGTACTTCAGTCCTCACCTGGCTGCCCGAGTAAGCGCCACCAGTTTCACCGGTGGCCTGAGAATAAAATAGATCGGCAACTCTCTAAGCCTGCACGCAACAATGGTGGGACATTAGATGACGCAAATAAATACATACACGCCGACGAGTCCAGGAACAAGTTGTTCACCGCTGCAGCAGTAATGCATATATAAACATACACTCACAAAATTCAATCTCAGGCACCAGTGTACAACCATAACAGTACATAATTTAAGCAAGCCCACACAGCCACGCACCTATCCTCCAATGATCCTTGTTGAGGAATAGCGTCACGCTGTCAGGCTCGATGCGGAACACGCCCGGAACGCGTTGTACGCCACTGACAAGCACCTCAGCCTGCCGTCAAGCCACAGCACCAGCTGTGTCTTGGGCGGCACCTCCTGGAGCCAGTAGAAAAGCATAAAAGGCTTAAATCAAAAACAACATTATAATGCACAGCAATGTTACAGTTTAGTCATGCATAGACACATGGTCATAATAAGCATAAAAACATTTAACACACAAAGTTTGCATGCTGCCTGGTGTTCGATTTAGCAGGAAAGTAATTTGAACAAGCTAATACCACATCACATGAAAGCATACAAGCTGTTACACGATACGCATAAAAGATTTGAAACCTATTGCTGCATTCTTTACCAGAGCGAAAATATATGCATTGTTCATATTAATTCTTTATAAGCTCATCAACAGCTGGTCGTCCAATTTGCTTGCATTGCTAGAGTCTTGGACCTGCAACCATCAAATGGAATTGAGATTAAAAAATTGCAATGCATTTTTTCCTGAACCTGAAAAAATTGGTTCGTATGGCCTACTCTGGTTGGTACGTATGGGGATAAAATGGAGGGGCTTGTAAAATCAAAGTTGAAATTTTCTTCTTCATTCACGATTCTCCAATGACGAGGGAAAATAAATTTCTCTCAAGAAAAAAAAAAAAGGAGACTAAAGCTTATTTGCCATACGTACCTGGTGAAGAATGGGAGGCGTACTGGGAGCTAGGCGCCGGGCGGTCGGATCCATCCGAATCCAAAGCTACAGGGAGGGCCGCACGGGATGGATCGATCGACTGGATTTGGATTTGGATCAGACGATGACGGCATCAATCAAGGCTGGAAACAAGATACGAAATTGATTTGAGGATGTAATAAATAAGGCAAAATCGATGCAGAATAGAATAGAAATCTCAAGCACAGGAATGGCCCCTGCCTGCTGCCGACGGGATCTGAGGACGTACTGAGTGACGAGCATAGAGGACGGCTGGTTGGGTGACCTGTAGGTGTCGGAGTCGGCGGAGGGCCTGCTGTACATGCGCTTGATGCAGGGAACCGGAGGGGCGAGTTGCCGCGCGCGGGGGGCTTCTCTGGCGGACGGACACCGTCGACCGGGAGGCGGTGCCGCGGAGAGGCGGGCGAACACGGCCCACGTGTGGCCGGGCACACGCGCTGCCAGTCGCCGCCGGCCGGCCTAGCCCTCGCCGCGAGCCCAGTGCTGCCGGGGGACGCACGCACCGCTGGAGACAACGAGGGGAGGTGGGGAAGACCGTCGGCGTGCGTGCGCCGCCGATTGGGAAGGGGGTGCGCCGGGGGAGGGATGGGTGGGGATTTTTCTTTTTTTGAGAAAATGGGATGAGTGGGGATTCAAATAATTTTGAAACCGAGGAGCGGTCGGGTGGGGTGTGGGTGGGGGGTGGGAGGGCCGGGGGCTTTAGACTGGCTCACGCCCACCCACGAAACGGCCACACGCCAGTCGGTGGGCGGGGCAGGCTGGCCTGGGCTGCTGGCTCGGTCAAACCAGGTAGCTCCACTTCTGGCCGGGGCTTTCCATAATTATTAGAAGCCCTAAGCTCCTAATAACATATATATTGGCCAGCTGACCAGCTCCTTGTGTCTTTAGACTATGGCACTGACAGTTTATGAAGGTACACTGAGAAGACAGAAATCAAGTGATGACTAATTAATGCAAAGCAACAATGCGATTGGTAGCAACGATTTTGGAATAGTGCCAACTCTGAATGGTGAATTTGCCCCAGGTTGGCTGTAGCAAAAAATGATCAGAAAGCAGGGAAAAACATAATATATATTTTAGCTTAAACATAAACCATGACAAATTATCATGTTTCCGACTGGCATTAAATAAATGGTAGTACATATCATGGAGTGCTGATGAGGCCAACATCACCTAACAGTGGAAGAAGGGTAACTAATAAAATTAGAAAAAAAAAATATAATTGGTGAGTCTTTGTAGGGCATGGATATACCTGAGCTATTATTGTTATATTAGCAGGATCATAATGTATAGGACTAGGAAAGTATGATAGTGAACTCTACTGCAAGAATAGACTTTTAAGTTACATAGCCCCACAAAAAAAAAAAAAAAAAAAAAAAATCATTCTTGAATGTCACGCGATCAGCAAGAACCACAAAAGTTACTCTAAAACAGTCTACCCCTCTGCCATCATTCTCTGACCTGCATGCTCAGAAACTAGAAAATGTGTGTGTCTATGATAATGTAGTAAAAAGCACAGATACATTGGTTTATCTAGAACATATCAATTACCTGGTGAGAGTTGATTGTCCATCATCTCAGATACTAAAACTGTAATTGGTAGGCCTTAATCAATGTCTGTCGTCTGCAAATGAAATTCAGTAAAAAAAACACTTTTCAAAAAAATATTCTTAGCCTGAAATGCATACCCATCCAAGATGTTCCAGAACAAGGTCCTCGTCAGATAATTCTTTGAGGATCCGGGCTGCTTTAATAGCGGCAATTTCCTCACCAGACCTTTTACTAGCCAAAGTTCCAGAAGAACCATTCTCAGACAGATCCTTCAACAAACCTATATGCTATAATTCCCGGCCAGTATACACCATATAGAAAGAGCTTTTGAGCACATTCCTTGACTGGCGTACAAGAAAGTAATTGTCCGTAAATGTCCAGATTCATCCAAAAGGGATTCTAGTTCATCCTGTACCACACATCAGGCAGCTTTCTTAGTGTTCATTCGAATGTGATTAAAATATTAAGATGAGACTATTGTGCTCTGTCAATTCAAATACTTTAACATACAAAAGCACATCGGATGCAGATGTCTAAAGGGCATGTACATACCACGATACAGCTATTCTGAGATGATGAAAGCTTCTCCCTGACATCAACAAGATGAAGTGCTCCCATCTCTGGAGAAGTTGAATTCTTCATCCGTGATGCACAAAGGTACCTGGATTCATTCAGCATTAAGATATTTGCAGTTAGAGGTGACTTCCCAGTGATTCACAATGAATATAACCCATGCATATACCATACCTGATAACATTTCTGATTGCTAGTTTCAAAATATCAGCTCTACTTGGTCGATTTGAAAGGAAATATTCATCCACAACTGTATCCACACCTGCCTTTTTCAGAAACATTTCCTGTTGAACGGCTACCTTCATCATCAATAACTTCTTCAAGGGGCTTAGGGAGTGGATGCAAACCACAATACTGCTTTCTTGGCACCTAATGGATATCATTGCTAATGGTTACCATTTGAAACAAGTAGCTACATGTATGAGAAGATTGTTTGGTTTATCCGTAGCTTATAATCAGTAGGCCCGGACATAGGGGTTACCACAAGAATTAATATAAAGCGAGGCATTATGTTCAGACAAAGTTTGTGTCATGAACCTCTGATCTCGATTAGGTGACCAATAAATAAATCTAGAGTGAACATAACCTTAATGTAAATTTTTAAGGCAATCTAGGGTATTAATCTTTGGCTGAATCCAGGATAAATCACATTTTCAGCTATTCATTGGGAACATATAAAACAGATGCCTCTATAGAAGTAATTGACTCCCGACGATTCTGAAACATATAGGCTCTTCAAATTGCAGAACACTAGACCTTAACAAGCTGAATTTTGTATCATAATCTTTACATTTCAAAAAGCAATATAAAATTTGCTATTGATTAAATTGCACTTTATAACTCAAGTGAAGAGGAGACATATTTTTTACCTCAATAAACATATTAAATCTGAATAACTCATAATCCTAATAATTACAACGTGCAATAATGAGATGGTATGCACCCTGAAGGTGTTAAATTATATCATTCTAAAGGTACGTCCATCTGATCACCAATAATGGCCAAATTCTTGTTTTGAGCTAAGATTTGTGATCTACACCAAATTCAATCAATGCCCATTCCAATTGCCAAAAGTAGGGGTGCCAAATCTACCGGCACTCTAAATATATTACAACAGGCCGGATACCTAATGAGCCACATAAGCTATCATCAAACATTGCTAACAGAAAACATAGACAAATAAGAAAACTAATGCTATCAAATAATGACAACTTAATTCAAAATAATTATTGGCTATGGAAACTCACAATCAAAATATCCGGCATCAAGACTGTACCTACAGAGTACATGCAATGCAATGATATGTGGCTACAATTACCATCAATAAGCCTGAAAAATTAATGACAATCAAATGACTATTGTTGCATCCAGTTATTTATAGGATAATAAATATACAAGCATAAATAGTAATTTTTAGATGACAAAGGAAATCAGTGAGTAATTGGGTATAACAAAATTGAGGCTACAAAAGCAGCAGCAGCAGCATGGAAATAAGGAAACCATCACGTGTAGGTTTCAGATCAATTTTTTTAGCGTGATATGTGTATGTGCGTACTAGAGGTCTGGAGGGTACTAAGATACATCTGCACACACTAAATTGGCTAAAGGTCGTCTAGAGATTCAGAAAGGCTACATAGTGAAAGTACAGCTATGATTACATTAATAAATCAAAATCCAGGTTTTGCAAGAAAAAAAAAAGATGGAAAGAACTGAATCCAGTACCCATTTTACACAAATCACAACTAAAGGCCTTGATATTGACAAAAAAAAAGAGCCACACACATGGGGACTGACCTGCAGAATATTCACAGCATCGGCGAGGTAGTAGAAGGGACTCCTCCTGTCATGCTCGTCCACCTCGACATATACATTAGAATACAATTGGCATTATAATATATAAGAAGATTAAAAAAACGAATTGTTACATGCAAGAAAGGGGCGGATGCTGCCACCAACCAGGGGTTGACGGAAGGGGGCAGAAGATCCGGCACCCAGTCGCACCACGGTCCTTGCTCCTGTTCGTCGTAACGCTACTGCAAGTGCAGATTTATATATTTTATAAAATATCAAGTGATTTCAAAGCATTATCTATGCACACTGCTTATCAATACTAGAACAGAAGAAAACAAAAGTAAACGAAATCATAATAGATGAATCAAACTTTCAGCACAGAAACAGTACCCATGAGCATCTGCAGTGGGGAAGAACGGAGCTGCCGCCGTAGGAGAAGATGGAGGGAGGGAGGAGATGGATCGTGCATGGGAGTAGGTGTAGCTGGACGTCCCCTCCGCTTCCCTTGCCTACCGGTGGGGATCCATCTGACTCGTCCCTCCGCCGCTTCCTACCGTCGGGAGAAGACTCGCGCCGCTGCGTGTCGGGGAATGGTCGGGGGTGGGAATGGTCGGGGCGCCGCTGAAGTCGGGAAAGGGTGGGGCCGCTGCTGGCCGGGAAGGACAGGCCGCGCCGCCGCTGTTGGTGGAAGACGGGCCGCCGGAGGGGCCGCCGCCTCGGAGGCCGCGAGCTCGCCAGCGCCAAAGCAGGAGCAGGCGGGGCGGCGGCGGGCGCGGCTGCGCTCGTGCAGCTAGGGCGGCGGCTGCGAGCCGTGTCCGTGCGACGATAGCGAATGGAAAGAAACCGGCGCATCCCACGATCTATGAATATCAAAACGGAAAAATTGTGATGGAAAAAAGAAAATAATAAATAAAAGGAAATGGGTGCGGGGAAATGAAGCACGCGACAGCACCCGCCCAAATTGCCTCTCGCATCGGTGCGCCGGGCTGGCTCGGGTAGTGATTATTAATCGCTAACCAGGGTAATATCTGAAATACCTATATATATATATATATATATATATATATATATATATATATATATATATATATATATATATATATATATATATGAGTGAATTTTCTTACCCATGTTTTTTTATCCACTAGGGGGTTGGTTGTATACCACACTAGATTTCTTCCATGTGTTGCTTTGGGCCGGTAGATGTTGGATTGACATTTGTGGTAAGAAAGACATGGAGTTTCCGTGTCTGTGCTTTTTGGGATATTGAAGGACCACACGGAGTTCATGCATGGCGTGCCCTCGCGTCCTTTTTCTGTCCGATTCCACTGCAAACAGCTGATTGGATGAAGGAGTTGCTTGCGTTCCTAGAAATTTCTGGTGTTCAGAACGTGTTTCGAGCCATGCTTTTGCAGGTCGTCCGGTCCGTCGAAAAGAAGGACGTCTGTACTTTCCGTGTGCCGTTGGCTCCCACGCGCTGTTCCAGCTCCATCTCGTCTCAGGTCGCACGACTCCGTTTGCCTTGTTTGCTTGTTTTTTACCCTCCGTTCCAAATTGTAGTTCACTTTTGCTTTTCTAGATACATTGATTTTGCTATGCATCTAGTTATACACTATGTCTAGATATGTAGTAAAAAGAAATGAATCTTGAAAAGCCAAAAGTGAACTACAATTTGGAACGGGGAGTATATATAAAGAAAATATGTTTGTGCTAGCTGTTGTCATCTGCCTCTGCCGTGTAGTCCTCCAACTCCGGTGCAGTGCCTGTTGCATTAATTCCTTGCGTTTGCATGTGGGAGGATCTCCTCTGTGCTAAATATTCGTATTGCTATTTTTGGCAGAGATTATGGTAATTCCTAGTATGCTCTCAGCTACGTCAACAAATATTAACAGACATTGAGGGTTACTAGGAGCTGCATGCATGCAAACTTGGCTGTAGTGCACTGCTGTGTTGTCATGTTTTACTCCGATCCGGACATTGGTACCTAGGAACGGATTAGGCAGCTGATCATTACCTAAAATATCTCAAGTACGAAAATCTTAATCCGAACCAATTACATTCCAAAAACAAAATACTTTCTAAGTTTACAAGGAAATTTGACTCCAATGTTGCAGGTCCGCACATGAAACTTTAATTAAATTGATTGAATGCTGCTGAATTAACCAAACACTAGGGCACTCAGCTAAGACCGGCGCCTGAGTGCGTGGGGTCATTATGCAGTCCTGCTGAACACTACTGAAGGCGACTAGTTCTTTCCTGGTCACGTGTGGGGCTACGTTGGCTGCAGGGTGGTTCACGAGAAGCTAACTGTGCGCGGTGCGCCTATGCCTGTATGCTTGCTGGTCTGGTTAAAAGAACCGTTGGAGATTTGGTCGAGACAAACATAATCGAAATAGTAAGTAGCAAAGTATCATTGGCTTGTTGTAATCGCGCATGCCGGAAAGCCTAGTGAAACCTCTCTGCTATGGTTGGACGAGTCACATGCATGCATCTATCCTGCGTGGAACTAGGCTGATCAATAGTTTTTTCGGCTGCCAAAACTGCAAAGCTGCGTACACTTCAGCTCGATATATCTGCACATGAAATGGTCCATCTAGTATGAGATGCTCTCTTCAAATAGGACGCTCACAAGAGGACACTCGGTCACTCACAAGAGGTCTGCTACTCGTCGCTGCCAGCGTGGGGTCGCGGATTTATCGGATTGCTGAGAGAGAGAAAAGTGGGAAGCAGCTTGTGCGTGGAGCTTCGGGGATAACCTCTACTCGCAGACGGGCGAGGAGCTGCGGCATGCAGATGGCAAGGAGCTGTTGCATTGCAAAGCCCCTAACCAGAGTTCGTCCATGACGTAAATGGCGTGGCCGTTCCTGATAATGGCCAGGCCCTGAGAAGCAGACAATAACAAGTTTGAAATGTTGGAATATGTTGGTGCAAACAGATGTTTAGTTAATCACAAGCCAAATTAACGGTGTTGCCAAATTAAGATTTGTAGGCATGCAATGTGGACCCTACAGTAACACTCAACACATACTGTAGTCAACATGGGTCAAAACATGTGCCTTCTTGAAAGGACCGTAGGCATTGGCAATGCAAGCACAGTCTGGCAGCTCCAGCAAATGCACATTTCTCTCACCTCCCTCCACACACGCCGCTTTCACAGTTCCACTACACAGTAGAAGAGCCACATGCAAATTTTTGAGTTTTTCCATGATTTTTCTTTTATGGTAAGTTGTTTATTATCAAATAGTTTTCACCGTTATGTTCATGCCAATTAAATCTGCAAATTAAGACCCATATTGACTATGTTTTGAAGCCTAAAAATATGTAGGGCCCATATACCACTTATTTCTTGATTATAAAAAAATAGCAGATATGGGTCTTATTTTGTAGATAAAATCAATACAAAATAATTTTATGTAAACAAAATGAAAATTAGTTACGTGGTTTAAGAAATAATACCGCTTAAAGCTTTAGCATGCATAAGATGATTTGATGAATGCTGAAAAGTGACGTGAGAGTGAGACGGTGAGAGAAATATGAGAGGGGGAGAGAGAGAGAGAGGAGTGGGAACACACGTAAGTAGCACATCTTCACGGGTTGGCCATGGGAGTGATCGTGCGAACCAAGTTTGCATGCATGCAGCTCCTAGTAACCCGCTCAATAGATGACCAGTGAATATGTTGATGCAAATTTTGTGCCGGTTCATATAAGAAACAAAGAACTGAACAACAAGTAGTTGTATTCACACCTCAAAAAAGAAAACGTGAGAAACTATTCAAGGATAGCGGCTTGGTTTCATTTTTTGGCATTCCGGTGTCACGTGTTTGGTGGCAGAAACAAAGAACTGAACGAGATGTTTTTGGATGTAATCAGTTCAGATTAAAATTTGCAAGTACGCAATAAGCTCCACAATTTGACGGCCGCACCTGCAACATTGGAGCAAAATTTTCATGTAAACATAGAAAGTATTTTGTTTTTGGAATGTAATTGATCCGGATGAAGATTTTTGTACGTGATATTATGGGTAATAATGATTAGCTGCCTAATCCGTTACAAGGTACCAATATCCGAACTAAACCTGACAAAGCAGCAGTGCACTACATTGACTCATTGAGTGCAGTGCAGCCAAGTTTGCACATGCATGCTCCTAGACATACCAGCTATGGCTGTTAATATTTGTTGACGCAGGTGGGAGCCCTCTCTATCTATGATAGAAAATTTTTTGGAGAGCACTAGTGGCCGGTTTGGACACATGCAAAAAAAAAAAAAGTTGTTACGTAGGTGAGAGCCTTCTCTATGATAGAAAAAAAATGGGAGTATGCAAGTTGTTTGTACTTGCATGTAGGACCACACTCTTCTCTCACCTGCGTCTCAAGCACTTGCATGCAGGACCACGTTCATCTCACGTAGGACCATGCTCATCTCTCATGAGCAAAAATAGTAAGTCTGGTACCCATGGCAGTGCACTCAGCAGCTGCCACCTTCGTTTCAAGGAGGGGATAGAAAACACTCATAGGGGATAGAAAACATGGGTGCAAGCAAGATATTTTCGATATATATATATATATATATATATATATATATATATATATATATATATATATATATATATGAGCAATTTGACCCGAAAGCACGGTCCCAACACGAAAATTTGGCCCGCCCAAACACGGCCCGGCACGGTTGGATTCCCGGGCCAACCCGGTGCCCCATGCGGGCTGTGCTTGGGCTGACCCCAAGGCACGCGGGCCGACACGGCGATAAATCAAGGAGGCCCGGTGAAGGCCTGGTGAGGAGCAAGCCAGCCCAACACCCGACCTCCCTAACCGACCCGACACCACGGCCTCCTTAACCCTAACACCACCAGCCCCCTCTCCCCCTCATTCAGACAAAGCGAGACCTCGTGACCACCCGTCGTCGCTCACGCAAGTCGGGATGCCGCGTGTTGTTCTGGGTCTAGGGCATGCCCGTTACTCAACGAGGTCTGGGCCGCCCACCATCGCTTCGAGCGGGCCCGATCCATAAGCGAGTCCGGGCTCGAGTCCCGTCGGCGTGCCGCCATGTCGGCCGCCCGACCCAGCGTCCACTAGGTCGGGCGGCGCCACGGATCTCCTTGGTGCACGCAAGCGGCGTCGGTGCCTCGGCGGCTGCCACCGTCTCCCACGGTGGTGACCTCCCTCACCGGGGCGTCTAGCCTCCTAGCTCCCTTTCCCCTCTCTCTCTAGCATTGTATGGGCCTCGGGCCGACTTGGTGAAATATTGGGCCCATGCTTTTTGGGCGGTCCGCCGCGGAAGCCGGCCCACGTGTCGTGCCTGGCCTGTCACCGAGGCCTAGTGGCCCGATGGGCGCTTAGTGCCGTGCCCTATCGGGCCTTGCCTAGCACGGGCCGTGCCATGCCGGGCGGGCCGCCCGTTGCTCACGATAACGTCATAGGGCGTGGCCTCTACCTCTTTGGCACCTCCAGGCGGCAGCATTACCAGGGCCATCTAGTTGCAAAAAATAAATATTTGTGGTTCGCTTTGGTTTGTATTTTTGAGAGGCTAGCTGAGTACAAATTTGTGGTGATATAACGTTAATTTTAGACGTCCACTCCCTCCCCACCGAATAAAGTTAGTTTTTTTGGGCTGTGATTTTAATTCTCTCTTGTAGATGATTTATATATCATAGCTGGCGCACAATTAAGATACCGGTTGGCATGATTACCTTGATGAAAATCGCTAGGAAGAAGGCAGTGATGACAATCTGTTAGGTCATTGACAAGTCGAGACACTTGTTATTGACGACGATTTAATGCTATGTGTGTTGACCACCAATACATTGAGGGGCAAAACTATGAGTTTCTTTTGGTTCTCTACTAGTGGCATCAATAATGGTTTCTAACGTGCTGATGACTTTTCTTGATACACGTCCTCGAGTAAACAGAATTAAAGCGCGTCCCGGTGAGAGTAACCGCTGCTGCTTACACCACCACCGGTCACTCTCCCTTCTCCCTCCGTCATCTCGTAGGATCGGCTGGAGGGAGTGGGGATCATCGGGAAAAAAAATCTTCGTCATTAGAAAAAACGACAAAGGGGCCTCTAGCTCCTCGTGTTTTTTCTAATGATGAACCAAAATGTAATATAGATGCAAATGACAAAGGGGTGCAGTGGTAGAGGAGGTTATGCGCGAGGGAGAGGTCATGAGTTTGAATCCTGCTGGCCGTGATGCGTACGATTTTCTTGTGAAAATGTCGCGACTTGCGACGGACCGGTGGCTGGTTCGTGAAGGCCTCTCCTGGTTTAAAATAAATTGCAACTTTTTTGCATTTTTCATCCTGTTTTTGGGATTTCCTAAAACCACATTACTATCGGTTTCCCATCACTGTCGGGTTTTGTTGAGCCTGCCACATTGACGTCGCTCACCACGACGTCCTCAACATCGCTGACACCATGGGCGTCAACCACGTCGCTCCGCCCTAGATCACCAACAACAACACTCCAGCCACGGGGACCGCCATCAACAACGACGGCAACCCCGACGTCCTCGACATCACCGTGCCTACCATCGACAACATTGGGCTCCATCGACAACAGTCTTCAACTCATCAAAGGAACGCACGCCAACATTGCCATCAACAACGACAACAACTCTGACATCCTCGACATCGACATGACGTCACCCGACGCCGCCATTGGCGTCGCTAATCATGACGTCCACGAGACCGACGACGACATCAAGGGCACAACAGCTGGCAACGACACCAACCATGACGTCCCTGACGATGACAACGCCAACAATGTCCCCACCACCGTGGTCATCGCGGGCCACCCCGCGGCCGGGACAACAATGGAGACCCCGGCGCCGTCGGGACCTCGCCGCGATACTTCGACGGCGGAATCAATTTGCTGAACTCCGCTGAACGCCCTCAAACATACATTATGGCGAGAACATCGACAAAAAAGCATCAAATCAGTTCATAGGTACGACAACACTGGATGCATCTTGGAAACCCCCACTCACAGCAGTCGGCTTCCTAATGACACCAGCGCGAGCCCCCGCGCAGAAGGCGTCCCCATCAACACTACAACAACGGAATATCGGCACCAACAAAAGTATGAGCTTTGTCGCTATCCACCCGACAATAGCGGTACTTCTGGTTCATCTCATGTGCCAAGCTAGGCTCCACCGAGGCCTGGGATACCTCCAAACGATGTCTCCTTTGCGACTTCAAGTTGCCAAGCAACGGCAAAGCTACCAAATGACCTCGCGCAACCCTCGATAGGGCAACAACATGATCAACTACATCTACACCGGCACGGCGCCAACCCCCGCACGACTACACGCTGGCACTTTTGGGTTCGCCAACAGGCTTCACAACAAGCTTTGGACTACGGTACAATAGGAGGCGCCTTGCAGACTAGGCACGGCGATCCGACTCGCCACTACTACTACTTCCGTGCAAGCACCCTTCTTCAAGAGTTACGTCTCCATGACTTCGAGAAGGGCGTCACAAACCCCGCGCCGACGACTCCGCAAGAACGATGACAAGGTGCACGTGCTAACCACAACAGTCTTCTACCTTGTTGACCTCATCACTACTTGAGGCTATCATCCAACCTCGCATCTCTACACCAATCGACTACGAGCTGCACAACTTCACCGCACCCTCAAGCCCTAGGTGGGAGCACCAACTTGATGCTGATTGAGGTGGTTGACGTCTACCTTTCGACGTCCTCGCCACCGACGCACGACCTCCCGGCGAACATCGTCATAATAGGGAGCTACCACATCACTTCTTGCCATTGGTGCCGCTCTTATTCTTCGACAACCACAGTCTTCACCCGCTAGCATCTCACGATGTCCGCATGAGCGGGAGAGCAATGGACTTTCGTTCATCAAATCATCATCGTAAAAAGCCGCAACACACCACAAAGACGAGGACGAGATGTCTCGATAAGGCGGAAGAAATCTGTCACAGCACATCAGGAAGGCCCATGGGCCTTGGGCGCCAAGACGCTAGGGCTATCTTGCACGGTAGCTGGCCGCCCCGCCGTTGCCGTCCACCACCATCACGTCATTGTCATCTGCTTTTCCATTAAGTAATAGATATTTAGGAAATAAAATATGAATAAAACAGAAAATCGAATCAAGGATTTCTTTAGATGCAAGTTTTCCCCGGACTATAAATACAAGGGACTAGTAATCAATTGAATCAATTAGAAAATAAAGGGGTAACTCCCAACACCTTCGGTCTTTAGCTCCCTCTCTCTACAACCCTAGCGCATGTGCGCAGCTGTCATCACCGCGCCGCTGCTGCCGCCACGCCGCGCCGCCCCAGCCCCCACGCCGCGCCGCCGCCGCTCCCGTCGTCGCCGATCGCCGTCACCAGCACCTCCAACGCCGCCCGCGCGGCCGAGGCTGCCGCTGGCACCGTCATCGCCGCCCCTCCCAAAGGCGGCTGCGCTACTTTTTGTTTTACGACGAAAAAGGGGCAACATACTGATGTTAACCTCGATCATGTCATCAGATCTAAGAAACATGGTTACTTAACTTAATTGTCAACACGTTGGTTCAATTCCGACACTATTTAACTTCCATCACATGAAAGGATGTACACGTACGGACAAGCAAACACCTATACTAGTAACAAAATGATTTTGCGTGATACCTGATGTCCTGCTTAAAGTCACGCGGTGACATTATTTAGTGTTTAGTGTTCCCTAGTTGCCCCTCGCCGGCCAAACAGCTTTTGACGACATCGTTCGTGAATCCTGGGAGCGCTTGCTTGCATGCGAAGGTCTCTCATGTCGTTACGAATTACCACCGACCACCGTCCACGAATGGTTCTTAATTAACGCGGCCATGAGAGGAAGAAAATGGTTACAGACTTAATTACAGTCGTCGCGCGTGACATATATAAGCAGGACAGACACTAGCCGCCTACGTTTGTGTGTGCGTCACTAGATGTATAGAAACTTCCCTGCTGACTTACGTATTCTCTCTATGGTAGTCCAAATGCATTCGACACGCAATGAAACTTCCGTGCTGACTTCGCCATTTATGCTCTATCGACTCAGTGTCTTAAATCGAGGTGTTAATATGAGTATAATGCACGTACTACGTGTATCTAAAAGAGTGTGTATTCACAAGAGTGAGGAACGTCTGTCACTATAAGTGGTTCTGTGTCTCTATTGTGTTTTGAGAAAAAGTCATCAGCGAGTTACGAGCCAGTATTGATAGGACTAGAGAACCGAGACAAGTCAGCACAGTCTGGCTGCCTCTCTATGTTTTGGTTGTCAATGTACCGTCAGTCGTCATCAACAGTAAGTGTCATCGGCCGTGCGCTCCTTCCTCGCAATTTAGGGCCTGTTTGGCAAGGCTCCTCGGGAGAGGCTTCACTAGAGGAGCCGGGCCGTTTTGGAGGAGCCTAATTGGGGCTCCTCCAAAACGCTCCGGCTCCTCCCTTTTCCGCTAAAAAATGGCTTCAAACGGCTCCTCCTACTAGACCGTTTGGCGGGGCTCCTCCGGAGGAGCCGGAGCCGAGCCACGAAAGAAGCCCTGCCAAACAGGCCCTTACATTGAAGGGCGTCCGCAGCGGTGCGCTATCGATCTGGATACTGAACCTGACGTGCACTTGCGGTCATGCGCGTCCATGTTAGACTAATAATAAATTACTCTCTCTATCTGATGGTTTGATTGGCAGCCAGAGGAAAAAAAAATTGAAGTACTACTCTCCAATCCTGCGTCCGTTTTAAACAGCTCCGCGCTAACGCGGAGAGAATTACTAGCGTTTGACACTTTTCTCTCGGTTTACTGCTGCCACGTCAGTCCGAACCTTGGTACCGAGCCTCTGCAGCTGGTAATTTCGATGGCCGTTGGGGACGCCCAAAGAACCTCGCGAATTGCATCCAAGAATTTTCATACCCTTGGTATCCTGATTGGGCACCAGCCGCCAGCTACGATAAAATCTTGGACGTCGTTGGTGATGTTATCACTGCAGAATAATTTCCATTGAATAATTAGCATGACTTACTTTAAATATCATCCATAAAAAACAATGTTACATCACTCTCGACTAAACGTGCTTGGCAGTGTTTTTTTTTTTTTTTTTTTTTTTTTGCCCAAAAGTATCTGCGGCTTATGATTTTCTCATTCACAATTATCTTGTCCTAGAAAACTATGAATGAATTTCGCAATTTGAAATTGATAATACCATGTTCCTAATGATTTCTCTAAGTGGACATGTGTCACAGCCGTCATTTATAATTATTAAAAGAAATTCAATGGTGCAATCAGAATTTAATTTAGTTTTTTGGTTGTGAGTTCTAACATTTTTTTAGTTAGTTCAAGCAGTGGGGCCCGTTGTCTTTGGATGTCATGGTCTTAGTGGGGCTACTAAGGTGCCATGCTTGCATATCATGAGAACTCCTTAGTGGATAAAATTACAGGTGGGCTCACTAATTGTAGTTGGTATAGAGTAAAGTAAAAAGAAAAAAAAAGAATGAAAAAAAAAAGGAAACGAAAAGAAAAGAAATAGGAGAATGATAGTAATATTCTAACTCATAGATTTTTCCTTCGTACCCACGGCAACGCTGGGGAATCCACCTAGTAATCTATAATGAAAAGGCTCGTTATCTAGCCTTATTACCCTAGCAGAGAAAAAGGAAACAAAAGGGCATAGCCCCTTCTAACCCGTCCTCAGCTCCGCACCCAGCACTACTATAGAAAAGATATGTAGTAACACCCCTGTTTTGGAGAGGGGTGGCTCATACTGCAACTATTCATACTGTGGTTCACGCGGCCCCGCAGCAAACCAGCCGCCCCTACAAATGCCACAGCAAGGGCGGCTGGAGATACGAACTGCTCCCACAAATTGTCCCATTTCTAGGGGTGGCTCAATCACCAACCGTCCTTGCTATATCTATATGTAGGGGCAGCTAGGGACAAGCCACCCCTACTATATCCTCCTCGGTAGAGGGAGACTGTACCGAGGGCCCCGAGTTACAGAGGGTTGGACTTTCGGTAGAGTGTTCTCTACCGAGAGCTTTCTGTCTCTGAGAGCTGCACGTCGGGCTCTCGATACAAGTTCTAGCGCTCGGTAAAGGCCATCTGTGTGGTAGTGAAAGGGCATGGTTTCCACGTTTGATAAGTCAGCCATAATGACTGATAAGCCGGACTAATAGTTTAATGGAACAGAGCGAAAGATGAGCACCTCGCTTTAGATGAGCAGACGAGAACCAAACTATAAATTGTATGCCCCGGTGTTACGCACGGACATGTTTTGCAACTAACTTTACAAAAAAATAAAAATCGTCGATCATGCGTCTATCCTGACGAACACCTCGCTTTTGGAACCTGACGCAGCTGACGCCTCTTGAGGGTACATCCAGCCGAAGGGATACACCGGAGGAGGAATCTCGAAATGCCCTTCCAACATATTCACTGCCATGCTCATCGTCGGCCTTGCCTCCAGCTGCTCCTGCACGCACAGGAACGCCACCTTGCACATCCTCTCCGCCGTCTCCTTCCACTGCTCCTCGTCCACCGCAGCCACTGGATAATGGCACTCTTTCATGAGATCCAAGAGCTCACCACGGTCGTACATGGTCCACGCCAGCAACGGCAGGAACTTGTGGCTCTCCGGCGCGCTGGCGCTGTTGTCCATGTTCTTCCTCCGGCCGATGAGCTCGAACAGGAGCATGCCGAAGCTGTACACGCCGCACTTCTCGGTGATCGGCGCCTTCCCGACATTGATCACCTCGGGCGCCATGTAGCCGGTGGTGCCACGCATGGCGTGCACGGAGGCCTGCTTGTCCACGCGGCTGAGCAGCTGCGCGATCCCGAAGTCGGTGAGCTTGGGATTCAGGGAGTCGTCCAAGAGGACATTGCTGGCCTTGACGTCGTAGTGGATGATCTTCTTCTGGCACTCCTCGTGCAGGTACCGGAGGCCTCTCGCGACGCCGAGGGCGATGGCGAGCAGCGCCGCGGGACCTACAACCCTTCGCCGCCGGTCGAAAAGGTACTTGTCGAGCGAGCCGTTGGCCATGAGCTCGTACACCAGCGCGCGCTCGTGGCGTCAAAGCAGTAGCCAATCCACCTGATGAGGTTGGCGTGGTTGGTCCTCCACAGCGTGCCCACCTCCGCCATGAACTGCTGCTCCGTGACCTCGTCGTCCACGTGGTTGTGCAGCACCTTGACGGCGATGTCGAGGCCGTTGGGGAGCATGCCCTTGTAGACGGCACCGAAGCCCCCGGCGCCGATCTCGGCGCACTTGTTCTGCGTGTACCCATCGAGCTGCTGCGCCGTGAACCGGATGGGCTTCTTGCGGGCGATCTCGTTGAGGAAGTTGTCGATGGGGGTGTTCCGTATCATGGAGTCCGGCAACGCTGGCCTCTGCTCCTCCGCCGTAGCTCCGGTGGTGGTCGTCTTTACGTTGATGGACGGGCAGCCATTCCTGAAGCATCTGTAGAGGAGGTACACAACCAACAAGGTTGATCCGAGACTGACTATCGAAATAACTGCATCCATCACAAGACTGAATTACTTATAATATCATATATATTATATATAGAATCATATCATATAAATTAGTGCTATGTCTCGATAGGCCTGATGAAAACAGCACGCACCAACGGCGTAGGCTGTGAAGGAGTTGAAGGTTGGATCAGAGTCGGACATGATGGTGGATCGGGGATCAAGTTGAGGGTAAGTTTGATAAGAAGGAAAGGAACGGAAGTAACTTGTTGGATCGAGCAATGCATTTTTGATATATATATAGAAGGGCGTCCTGTGAACTACTCAAGCTGCAGGTCTCTCTCACTCATCGCAATCATAAATAATCTCTCGCTCTCACTTTCTCATCAAAAAATAATTAAACCGTGTGGAAATTTGAGAGCAATGACGCACAATGACTTGATGGTCTTTGGTTGTGGTTTTTCTTGTGCAGCTGTCTACCCACAGGTCGAGTGGTTTAGGGGGCCGTGACTATCACAGGTCAAGTGGACGGTGCACAACACCCGATCGCACTCACAGTGTCTATCACAGAGTCTAAACTTATTTATTATCTTCATATTTATTGCATTTTGATGATACGGTGCTGATGTGGCAGTACATTTATGGGAAAAAAATCAAAACTCCAAGTCTTATTTAGACTCATTGGTGCACAAAAGGGTCTATCCCCGGTTCCTCATGGCCATTTGTCCCCGTTTCGTAACCGGGATTACGCTCCCGGGACTAATAGTTTCACTGTAGCACTAAAACCGGGGATAAAACTAAGGGTTTGTCCCGGTTCTAGACAACAACCGGGACAACAATGGGGGGCGGGGCTTTTGCATTTTTCACCAGCCATGTGGTCAGCCCATTAGTCCCGGTTCTAGACACCAACCGATAACAATAGGGGTTTTTGCATATTTTACCAGCCACGTGGTCAGCTCATTTTGTCCCAGTTGTTGTCTAGAACCGGGACAACAATAAGTTTTTTTCTTTTGCTGCTCCTTTTTTTGATTGATGATTCATTTTGTTTTTAAAATTAAATTGGTTTTCGAATTCGATTCTAATCGATGTCAATGACATGTATACGTCTTGCGATTCAAAAAGTTTCAAATGGATCGATGCATATACAAATAACATATATTACTCAAGTCCACAAATATATTAGTCTCGATTACATATATATATTAGTCTCTGTTACATAACTCAAGTCCACAAATATATCAGCTCAATTACATAAGGTGTCATCACTACATCTTTGGTACCCATTTGTCTTCGGGGATAATATTCATCAATATTTGCTCGCCTTCCATGTTGATGTCGTTGCCTCTCGGGTCAGCCATCTATATACCTGAAAAACAAAAACCAAAATTCTAAGACGTTTGACATTTTCCCCTAACATTGTGCGAAAACTTGGTTTTGATTTTTTTACATCCAGCATTCATAGAGAACCCTAACATTCGACCAAAAAAAGAAATAATTCTAACACTGAAGTTCTATGCAAATGGGAGAAAGTCAAGCATCTAACAGGCAAGAGCGAGTCAACTAATACTGTATCACAACAATTTCCACTAGTCAAGTCTTCCATACATCTTATACTATTACTAATTGGAGGCTCCAACGGAAGCACCACGTTGATCCTCACTAGATGCGCTAAGAAAAAAAGATAAATTTTACAAATTCTCACAATAATCAAAAAGATCAAACCATCAATTTGATAGTCCCAAAAATAATAATAGCCATTAGATCTATTTTTAAAAAAGAAAATTACCCACGTTTGCCATTATAAAAGATGTAAAATAACCCCCTAAATCTACATATAAATTACCCACCATTGCCATTAAGAAAATATAAAATATATACCCACAAAAATATGGGAAATATACATAATAGTATGCCATATATGATTATATAAAAATAAATCAAATAAAATACATTAAAATATATATTTCCTCCGATACCTACTCTTGCCCTGTTGTGTGCGTGGAATCATATTGGTGCCGCTGCACGACGCCGTTTCATCCTGCAATTATACATGTATATTCAATCTACAAAAATAAGGTGAGGTCAAACTTCCTCATTCTTCCTTTCAAAACTTCAATCAATGGCATTAGTTGAATGTAGATCCGTTTGTTGCCAGATCTTCTGTTAGGAATCCGTTTGTTTTTAGATCTCAAACAGACAGCGGACCACTACACCATTATCATCGGTGAGGCGCAGAAACACAACCTATGGTTGACTTTGCCGAGTTCTGTCCCTCATCAGTGCTACAAGCTCATTCGAGCCGGCGGCTATGTCAACAAGAACGACGCAGATATGCATGGACCATAGATAAGAGCTACCGAGATGCACACCTTGTCCTGTCCTGTATCCGTGTCACCTATACAATAACAAAGCAGTAGTTGGCGACAAATTAAGAAGAGTTTTGGTGTGCTGAAGGTGTTGTTGGAACGTGTCATGACTCGATACAGGTAAGAGCTCAATTCTGAAAGCAAAACTCCTTTTGGCATCATATAGTCTACAACTACTTTAATTTATACCTAAAGTGTTCAGTTCACTACCTTCCAAAAACAATCAACGATCAACTAGAAATAAAAAAGAATGTTGCCAAAAGGAGATTAAGTCTCTTTCAGGCCTATCCACTCTTGCATTTATCTACTTTTAGCACTCCCACTACAAAACTATCAATAACACCTCTACTAACGAAACTTTTTAATTTCCACTCGAGAGCATGTCAAAACCACACAAACATATCTTGGGGTCAAATTAAAATGTTTTTGATAGTTGAGTTATTATATACTCCCTCCGTTCCAAATTGTAGTTCACTTTGGCTTTTCTAGATACATTAATTTTGCTATGCACCTAGTTATACACTATGTCTAGATACATAGCAAAAGAAATGGATCTAGAAAAGCCAAAGCGAACTACAATTTGAAACGGAGGGAGTATAAATTTAATCATTGATGGATATTTATATAGACAGATATTGTAGGTGCTGGCAAGATCGTCGCTCGGTCCCTCGGCACATGAAAATTTCGCGAGTGCATTAATCCTGCGCTGCCGGATTTTCTAGATCGATGTGATGCCTGCAGCCGGCCGACATGCTCTATCGTCTGTGATCTGTGTGCAAGCAGTGCATGTGGACAGGCATCGTCTGTACAAGGCCTATGATAAGCATCGTCCACAACTACATCAATTGACAGGTGCAAATTCAGATACAATCTGCTGTTTGTGTCTGCCCTGGAAGTACATACCGCCGTGGCCACTTCATAATCATCTGCGAATTGAAATCTCATGGGTGATGGGAAGGTAGGAGATATCTCTGCATGCCTGCATGGTGGCATGCATCCTATACAAGTAGTAGTGGATCCATGTATCTATATGTAAATAATGTAAGTATTCAATTTTCTACTTTTTTACTTTTTGGTCAAAGAAACAGGGCCGTACCTATGAGTTAGAGCCTGATTGGATGACAACTGAATTAGAGGATTATGGATTAAAATAATTAGAGGGTTTGGGTCAATAGATTATTATGATTGATTATAGTTTGTTCAAGTGATAAATTTTTATCTTATCTTTTATAGTTTGGCAGGTTGACAATTGGTTGAGGGGAAGTTGGACTATCGGCTAGGTGGGGACAAGATGAACGAACTTTCAGCAACTATAATCCTCTTGATGCCGGACTCAACTGGATCACAGGTTTATGGTAATCAAGAGTTTTTATATTATAATAATTTATCATATAGTCAATCATGTCTAAATCAAAATTTGATTATATAATCTAATTTTTATAATGGAAGGGGGTATTCAAAATGGGGCCTTACTCATAAATTGTTATGTGGACCAAAGTGGTATTCGATTCACCGGTATCAAATAGACTAATATGGTGTTTGGTTCTAGAGACTTTTTTTGCGTTGGGACTAAAAAAAAAAGTCTCAAAACTAAACAAAAAGGAGGACTTTATTAGGTCTTTTTTACTTAAAATCGCTAAAAGTACCTCCTTGAGCTGTGACTAAAAAATGTCCTAAGACTTTTAAAAACAAACAGGGTGTCTCAATCAATCCTGGAACGAAGAGAGCTGGTATTATAGGGCATCTCTAAGAGTTTCCTATCCATCCTATTAAAATCAAATGCCTCCAATAGTTCATCTATCGAACATCCTATATTTAGTAGTAAATAAACTAATCCTCCCCCTCCCCTAAATTTAGAGTGTCATATCGTCCACCATATATGATACACGGGGAGAACTGCTATGGGCAATATTTAAGCTGAACTTGTTGGATCGAGCAATGCATTTTCCATATATATATATAGAAGCAGTGGCGGGCACAGGATTTGAGGGCTGGGTATTCAATTTTTTTTTGCAAACTAAATGGCTCATATTCGGCATGTATAGTGCCATATATATAGTTCATCAACAGAGCAGATTTTCTATGTTCAGGAATCTAAAGATAAATTGACAATGACAACCAAATGACATCGAGGGCTTCTTTCGCCGCACGAGGACGTCGAGGAGTCGAGAAGACGCCTAGGCAAACGATCGAATCGACACGGCAGATAGCGGAAGACTAGGCGGCGCTGCCTGCTTCCATTACGAGGATCAGGGACGAGGATGCCGGATGCCCCAAGTGCCAGTGCTGATCGTGCATTCTTAGGCCTGCTAGCCAAAATGGGCCACGTAACAATGGGCCTTGGAAGGCTTCGATGGAAACTGGCTGAATACCATTGAATACGTATAGGCTCTGTATTTTTCTTTTTCTCATGTGCAGCCGTATATATATACATTATATATATGATTTTTTGGCAAAAAAATTTGGGTATTCAGCTGAATACCATTGAATCATGGTGTGCCCGCCATAGAAGGCGTCCTGTGAACTACTCAAGCTGCAGGTCTCTCTCACTCATCGCAATCATAAATAATCTCTCGCTCACACTTTCTCATCAATAATAGTTTACCGTGTGGAAATTTGAGAGCAATGAGCACCGTGTGGAAATTTGAGAGCAATGAGCCACTGACTTGACTCAGCATGGTCTTCGGTAGTCTTATCAAGCTTTTTTTATTGAGGATTTTTACGGTGCTCGGAAGAACCACCGGTTCCTCCCGTGAATCTATTTTTAGCCGGTTCCTCTTCCTTAATTATAATTAAAGGGTAGTTTAGTACTTTGAGAAATTGACCTTTGATCTTGCTCGCGCCGCATACCCTCTCAGTCGCGTTGCTCGGCGCCGCCTTCGCCCGATCTGATCCCGCGAAGGCCGGGACGAGCGCCGCCCGCGCTCCAGGAAGATCCGGATCTCCTCGACGGCGTAGGGGTTGGCCAGCGACACCGGCTTGACCATGACCATGCCCGCCAGGGCCACGCCCATGGCCACCAGCGACCCGCGAAGCGATCATCGCGTCGCCGCATGGGCGTCGGTCCGATGCGACGTAGGGCACGCCAGCTGCCCTACAGCGCGCAGAAAGCAAAGTGTAGATCTCGAAAAGTTATGAAACTTTTTTAGTAGATAACTTTTGATTTGAATTTGTTTAGGGCCTCAAAAACTGATTTGAAAAACTAGTTTGCCGAGGGCTAAAAAAGGCAAAGATCCTCTTTGCCGGCGTCTTTGCAAGCGCTCGGCAAACATAAAAAAAATTTGGATTTTGATGCCCATTATTTTTGAGGCCTTGTTACCGTGATTTGTGTGTCGAACCCGGCTAGATTGGGCCGAATCGACACGTGATCGCCGACCGTTGGAGCTTGAAGGTGACGTAGGGGGTTGCGAACTCGTCGTCGGGCGGGCGAGCAGCAGCACGAGCAGCAGCGAGGAGCGGAGGAGCCGTTGCAAGGGGAGGGGGGGCGGCGCCCGTGGCGCGGCGGGGGGGCGCAGGGCGGGTGGCGCGCTGCGCTGGGCAGGCGGCGGCGGTGGAGGAGCTGGTGCTGAGATAGATACGAACTATTTTTATTGCTTGCTTATCCCCAAAGAGATTACATGCCTCTCGCTTATATAGCCCGGCTAGTGGAACTTGTAATATAAGCAATCTCTCTATAAGGTTTCCTTATACGATTGGAATACCTTTTACAAGCAATATTTATTTATTTTCTAATAAGAGCTTTCCTTGTAGATTGAAATATTTCCTTTTACACACCAAAAGCCTAAGATAATCCTAACTTGAAGACGGCGCGAGTTGGACTCGGGCCGGGAGGGAGGAGACGGCGGCGGCGGGGCGCCGCCACCCCGCCCGCCGCAGCGCCCCGGCCCCCTCGTGGGCCGGCGGGCCGTCTTGTCAGCCCTTTTTAGCCCTTCCCTGGGCTAGCCCAGTCTCGGGTCATGACATTTCCCAGCGTTCGACGAGGCGGCGCGCGTCCACCTGCCGCCCCAACCCACCAGGGTGGCGAAGGGCACGATCGGGAAGTGACAACTTCGGCCCGAAGTAGAAGACAAGAGGGCCGCACTTGTCGTTGTCGCCGTTGCGGATGCTGGCGTCCTTGTCGGGCCAAGCGAAGTCGAGGTGGAGGTCGCCGGGTAGATGCTGAACGAAGCTCAGCCGGGGGCTGCACGAAGGGGGCGTTCCGCCCATGCACGGCGCATGACGGAGGCGCTGAGGGTGCCCGGCAGGCTCGAGCATCATCGGCGTGTCGGGGAGGAGGGGACGTAGGCGTAGGTCGTCGGCACTGCCACCTTAGCGTGGTGCTGCCTGCAGTAGACATGTCGGAGTGACGTGGCGGCGGGAGGTGAAGTCGAGGAGGCACCCGTGAGGGAGGTCGCTATGTGTCCGGGCGGGCAGCCCCATCGACGCTCCCGCGCCCATGTTGCGCCAATGGTGACGTTGTCGATGCGGAAGAAGACGCCGCCGTTGTTGTCGAAGAGGAGGACGGTGGCGCCCTCGACCCTTGTTGGTATAAATTAACGCAAACAGAAAAAAATCCGCAAGCGCACGGATACCGATGTAGCTTTCACCCGGAGTATTCCAAGGCCAATGGCACCCATGGGCCCTCTGCACCTTGCCGCCAACACATGGACCCTGCACACCTTCTTCTTCCCTGCACCCGAACCAACCAGACCACCACTACCACAAGCTAAGACAAGTCTCTGTGAGTGACGCCTCCAAGGAGGACGCGACACCAATGGTGCCGCCGTCGCTCGTCCAATAACTGGACCGGGTTTTCACCCCCAAGACTCCATGCATAAGGCCACAGTGTTCCATAGCGGTGTCCCCAACAGGAAGAACGACGCCCGAAAGGCGCCGCCACCGCTAATACCAACAAGAAAGTCGGTGAAGGCTTTCGCCTGGATCCACTCCGCACCTAACACACGCTCTCAGACAAGCAGCTTGTAAACAACACAATATTGTTCATCCTTTTGTGTGGCCACAAGCTTAACTGAAAGCTCACATAGGTTCTTCAAAATTTAAACCTTTCATCTCTTGGAACATGAGAAATGTACATATTAAGTTGCCATGGAAGTTTCCCCTAATTCCTCCGTTGTGATGAGCAAAGTAATGAACATAGTAAGCATATGGAGACTCATCCATAATAAGTTTCTTCAGCCCATTAGCATTACCTTTCATATTGCTAGCTCCATCAGATCCTTGCCCACGAACCATTGCAAAGGTCAAATTATACTTCATAAGAATATGCTCCACTGCAGCCTTAAGTGTCATAGCACTAGTATCTTCGACATGGGCAATACCAAGAAATCTTTCAACTGCCCTTCCTTTCTTATCAACATAGCGCAAGCAAACAGCTAGCTGTTCATTCTGGTACACATCAGCGACTCATCAGCAAGTATTGCAAAGTTTTGACCACCAAGTTCCTCAATTACTAGCTTAGTAGTCTCTTGTGCACACATTACCAGTGCATGACCTGCTGCTGCCAATAACCGTGACAGGCAAAAGGTGTACCCGCCATTGAATGATTTTGGGTAGTGTCACGCAAAACAAATCATGTACTAGTGTGTGTTACATTCTGTTTACAAGGTTGCTTTCATTTGCAAAATGTTGGAGAGTCGTTCCAAGCTTCTTAAGATACTATAACATTCCTTATGTCAACTAAGTATCAATAAATTCTTTACTCATTTTATTTTATAATATACCTACTTAAGGTCATAAATATTTATATTTGTCTCTATAATTTTTGTCAATCTGAAATGATTTGACTCTCTAAGATTCATGGAACGAATTAATGTTTGGAATGAAGTAGTTAACTTAATGGAAAGCGTGTTGATCCAGATATCGTAGGCACAACGGCGAATGGACAAGGCCGTTTATTTTCTTGGCAATTGGCATGCATCCAGGCTTTGGGCGGCGTTTTGGCTTCGCGACGTCCCAAGTATATATGTTTAACCAAACCAAAGTCATCTTCTCGCACCTGCCGGCCGGCCGTGCCCCTCATCTAGTCTATCCTGTACTGTATGGCAACGACCGCCTTTGGTAAGGTGCGCCGATGGTGCGGCCGTCCGGCCACAACGTGTTCATCTTTCTGTGTTGAAACCACCGTTTTCACATCTGACTGACCATTCCATGCATTCTTGCTTGCAGCCGTCACCTTGAGCGTACTCCTCTTTATCCTCTTCGTGGCACTCCTCTTTCTCAGGTCACGATTCAAAGGCGGCGGCGGCAGCGGCGGCGGAGACTCGTACGTGGTGGTGCCGGACCGCCGGTTCAGGCACGCCACTGTCGAACTTCCTCCGAGATTGCGAACGAGAAGCCCATCCGTTCAGCCCGCGGCAGCTCGAGGGGTTCACGTCGAACTACTCGTCCCGCCTCGGCGCGGTGGTTTTGGCACAGTCTACCGGGGCCAGCTGCCTAACGCCTTGCGGTGGCGGTCAAGGTCCTCCACAGCGGACTCGGCCGGAGGTCCGAGGAGCAGTTCATGGCGGAGGTGGGCACCATCGGCCGGACGCACCATATCAACCTCGTCCGCCTCTTCGCTTCTGCCGACGGCGCCCGTGCGTGCACTCGTCTACGAGTACATGGAGAACGGGCGCTTCGACACGTTCCTCTTCGACGGGCGGGGGCGTCAGCGTCCCGGCGCTGCGCCGCCATCGCCGTCGGCGTGGCGAGGGGCGTCCGTACCTGCACGAGGAGTGCCAGAAGAAGATCGTGCACTACGACATCAAGCCCGGCAACGTGCTCCTCGACGGCGCTGGCGCCTAAGGTCGCCGACTTCGGGCTGGCCCGGCTGGTGAACCATGCGGACACGCACGTCTCGATGTCTGGCATTCGAGGCACGCCTGGGTTCGCCGCGCCGGAGATGTGGATGCAGTCGGGCGTCACGGAGAAGTGTGACGTGTACAGCTTCGGCATGCTCCTGCTCGAGCTCGTCGGTAGGCGGCGGAACTTCGACGAGGCGGCTCCGGAGAGCCAGCGCTGGTTCCCCAAGCTGGCGTGGACCATGTACGAGACCGGCGAGCTCATGAACCTCGCCGTGGGCACGCTGTGCCGTGGCAGTGATGCTGTCGACGACGACGAGGATGCGCGCGGTGCAAGGAGACGGTGGAGAGGATGTGCAAGGTGGCCTTCTGGTGCGTCCAGCAGCAGCCGGAGGCGAGGCCGCCCATGGGCGCGGTGGTGAAGATGCTGGAAGGCGAGATGGAAATCGTGGCGCCGGTCAACCCGTTTCAGCATCTGATGGTGCCGACCTCCACGACGGAGCTCTGGACGATGTTGACAACCTCAGCAAATGTTGCTCCTGCTTCTAGCGACCACATCATTTCCATTTGACATTTTCTTCCCTTCAGTCTCTAAATAACTCTCTCGTCGTTGATATTGCTAGTTAACTCGATTGGTAACGTTTATCTCTAAATGAATAATTTAAAACTAAATTCGAATATCTCTCCAAATATATGAACTAAATTTGAATATCTCTCCAAGTATTAACATGAATATTAATACTTTTAAATTTATACTCCCTCTGTATTGGTAAAAATGACATTTAGGACAACATTTAGCATACCGAGGAGTGACTAATTAGGGTATGGCTTCGGGTGCACCATAGACAACAAACTTAGGGCAGTCCCAACAGAGTATTAGTCTCTCTTAATTATAGTGATAGCTTAGCAATTTGCCGATATACCAAAGGAGTTGTCACGAAGAGAGATGTCATGACCCAGAAATCGGGCCCCGGAAGGACAGGCCCGCCCAGCCCTGCGGAGCGCAGGGCGCCGCCCACCACTCGGCTGTGCGCCCCGCCGTCTCTCCTCCCTTCCGCGGATTCTTCGACAATTAATCCGGAAATAAAGGAGGAAAATATCTAGGATTATCTGTAGAGGCGTTTTGGTGTGCAAGGGGATATCTCATCTATAAGGGGAGACCCTTATTAGGAAATAAATAAATAGGATATGCTTGTAAAAGGTATTCAAACCTATAAGGAAACCTTTAGAGATTGCTTGGGATACAAGTCCCACTAGCCGGGCTATATAAGTAAGGGGTCTGTAATCTTTTCTTTGAGGGCAACAAACAAATAAAAAGAAATTTATCCCAATCTCGTGCTCCTCCTCTCCCGCGCGCCCCCCTCCCTCCCCTTCCGCCGCGCGCCCGCCGCCGCCGCCACCGCCACACGCACGCGCCCCACCAGCGCCGCCCGGCGCCGGGCCAGGGCGCGGCTACGCCGCCGCCTCTCATCACCGCCACCACCATCGCCGTCGTTCCCATCTCCTCCTCCCAATTCCCCAACTCACGTGTCGGTTCCGCCCAATCTAGCCGGAACCGACAGCCGGTATCCGGAGAGACCACTACGATCCACCCACCACCATGGGCCCCGAATCGAAGAAGCTGGCGAAGAACTTGGGGGCGAGTTCGCCAAATTCAACATCGGGATGGACACGATCGAGGATAAGCTATCTATCCTCTCAGGCGACGATCCAGCAGCGCTCAAGCGCCGTCAACAACTCCATGACGCCGAGATTGCGATGAAGGCGATGTTGGAGAGACGGCGGCCCGCGACTTCATCAAGAAGCGGACCGATGGCAAGCGAGAACCCGGGACGATCAAGGTCACACGGAAATGATCGGAGAACCTGATGAAGGGCTACTTGGGGCCGAAGGCCGCGCCAGCAGGGGCGCCGCCATCAGGGGCGCATGCGCCGCCCCCTCCTCCCCCTCCGGTCGACACCTTCCCAGCTCTCGCTCCCCGCCTGCACAAGCTGTCCTTCCCAACCTACGATGGCAAGGAGGATCCCCTCCCATGGATCAACCGCTGCGAGCAATTCTTCGGGGGACAAAGATGCGCCCGGCTACTGAGCAAGTGCGGTATGCCTCCTATCATCTCACGGGAGGGAACCTGCAATGGTACATGAGGGGCGTCGGGGAGAAACCGGTGGCGGTTGGGCAAGCTTTGCCCAATCACGTCAACGAACGCCGGCCCGGTGAGCGGCGGAATCCGGCCCCGGGTGGTAGCATCGCTAAGGAAGGCGGCGGCGTTGATGAGTACCGCAGGCAGTTCGGCACCGCGTTAACGCCGCGGGCAACCCTCGGCGACCCGGGAAGCGAGGTCAACATCTACGGCCCGGGCTTGGGCGAACCGCTCAAGGCGGATGTCGAGATCTGAGACCCCAAGGACATGGAGGCAGCCATGTCTCGCCCGGCGTACGGCGACGCCTCGCCATCCTCTACAACACACCGGCAAGCCAGACAGGGCAAAGGGCGGGGCACCCGCGCCCACGGCCTGGCGGCCGCCCCTCGTCGGCGACCGACCCGGCCCGTTCAAGCGGCGACACGAGATGAATGGCGGAGGCGGCGCCAAGGTGGGACTCTGCTTCAAGCGTGACGGCGAGCGTTTACGGGGTCTGGGTGCAAAGCACCTCTTGTTTTACATCCGCGGTCTTCAATGACTGCGCGGCGATCTGACGAAACGCCCTGCGGCGGGCGTCAAGAAGGCTTCCGCTGACGAAGGTCCTCGTCGGGGACCCGACTCCCGGTACGTGGTGCTCATTCTCTCTACCTTGTCGGTATGATCTCAGGCGGGGGTGTCAACATCATAGTAGACTTCGGGAGCAACGCACAACTACATCGACCCAGCGTGGTGACCCGGCGGGCCTCGGACTTCGGCCCGGTCGTGTCGCGATCCCTGCTGATGCGGCGCCGCCGACATGCGGGCTTCCACCTTCGGCGTACCACTACGCCTCGACGCCAGCACCGCCGACATCGGCGCCCTATGTCATGCCAGCGGGCGACGGCGTCGACGTCATCCTTGGCATGCCTTGGTTGGCAAGCACGACGCCATGACTGGCCTTGCTTCGAGGTCGGGCATCTTCGCCCGGCGTCCGGACTGCTGGCCCGGCACGGGAAACGTTCAAGGCATCGCGACTGCCTTGGACCTCTCTGACACGTCCACGGAGTCTTCGTCCAACTATGCCGAGGCAACATTGGAGGATCAGCACCTACGCCGCATTACGCCCTCATTTTTCGTTACCATGGGCGACGCCGCTCCAAAGATGGACGCCGGAGGACGGTCTCCTCTTCGATGGCCGCTTCTACCTCCCGGCTTCCTCTCCACTATTGCTAGATGTTGACATTTCAACCGCAATCACCAAAAAGGCAATCACGCTTAGAAATGCCTATTGGTAATCGAGCACAACCGCCAAAAAGGCGAGGCCGAAAAACCAAAGGTTGACTTCCCACGATGACTTCACGGGTGTTACATTCGAAAGAATATCACCACGGGATGTCGGGTGGCATTCTGTAACGTTTATAGAACAAGTCCGCAAGCGCCGCGGAAATACCGTTGTCGCATTTCACCGGAGATATTCGGGGTATCGTTATTTATATTTTTCCCAAGGGAAGGCATGGTGTAGGATTCTAGCGGGGGCATGAACAAGGCGACATGTCTATGCGGTTGACCAATACTCAATGCGGGGTAAGTCATGATAGTTCATAAGATAGTGTGACACTCACTTGGGCCAACCTCAAGGATAAAAGGAAAATAAAGAATAAAGAATATTCCTAAGTGAAGCGGGCATTCCTAATGTATAGCTATGTGCAAAGAACAAGTTAATGATCATGCAAACATAAATGACTAGAGTTTTAGGCCGAGAGTGAGATGGGCGGGGGGACCTCCGGTACCATCCGGCCCAATGGAAGGCATTTACGAACTCCTACATCACATATGAACGTGGAGGGATTACAAGGGACGGACTGGGCTGTCACAACCCTGCCGCCTACCCTCATGACCGTGGCATGCTCTCATATCCGAAGGTCCCCGCTCATCCGGGCACCATGCCCGCATGTTAAGGTACATCCCATGTCCCCCGCGGACTCTCACCCTACGGATGAACGAGCTAGAACATGGACAGGCCCGAAGACCACAACGAACCGCCATCTCAACACAACTCTTACTCTACTCAAATACATGGCACGAATGGTTAAGCCTAAAGTTCTATACGACTAACCACGACATAGGAACTATAGTCTAGTTCTTCTGTCATGATCGTGTCGAGAACAACATGTCAAGAATATAACATAGAAACTATATGCTAGTTCATATGTCAAGTCTATAACATGAATATACTCTAGCTCTATTGCACAACTAAATAAGAACAAGACTTGAGAAGAAACCATAATTGGATTCATACCGAATGCTCCTTTCTCCCAAGTACAAGCTCTCCAATGAAGCTTAGCCTTGCTCCAAATACTACTAAAGACTAAAAGAACTAGAGAGAGGTGGAGTAGAGAGGAGTGTGGTGAGTGAGGAGGCTCCAAATGGTGTGTGTTAAGTGAGGGAGAGAGGGGACCTATTTATACACAAAGGAGAGGTGGCCAAATGACCCTAATGCCCCTAAACCGACCTAATGGACACGTCCAGGTACAGTGAACCGGCCATCACACCCCGAACCGCCTGATTCAGCACTTAATGTACCGACCTGCCAAGATTGGGCTCGAACCGCCCCCAGGAGGGTGCGGGCGCACCTTGGGGTGCGGCCGCACCCCTTTGGGCTCGGCCCGGTCCGAGCCTCGGCGTGGTGTCTTGTCTGGGCCTGAAAAGTTGTAGTGTGATGTTTGGTCGGCCCAATTCTGTCGTTTCGGTCCAATTCCACCCTGGGCTTGTGATCTTCTGAAATGCGCTTTCCAGGGTCGCGCCTTTTGGTCGTATTTCCACCTGTTTTTATTATAAATACTACAAAATACATTTTGAACACTACAAGTGGAAATATGTTAGTAATAAATGTATATGAGTATAAAAAGGTATAGTTTCACTCCCTTTATGGTAGTAAGTTGACGGGAAAAATATGTCGTTGGTGACCGTCAACACCAGATCTGCTGGAGGCTTTGCTTTAGGGCGGAGTTCGTAGGACGAACTTCCTCGCCTTGGGAGCCTACACGACCGAGCCTACTTCAGCTGCACCGACCGCCATCTGTTGGGTGGCATGTGGCGCGCGCCACCGCGTCGACCGGCCCGAGGTCGTCTTCCTCGGCGGCATGGATCGCCTCTTCTTCATCGTCGACAACGTCCACATCGGCTATGATGCGAGAGAGGGGTGTCCACTAGCTCTCACCCTCTCTTCGTTCGTCGTCGGCTCCTTCATGTATGGTATGATGTTGAACTTGGCCGCTACTCCTCCTACTCGCGCGACATCACCATCTGGGCGTCTCCTTCCGCTCTTCCGTCAACGCTCCTCCCAACGGCGTTTCTTGTTCTGGAGAGCCCACCCAGCGACATGGTGCATCAGCACCTTGATGTGGGCGGTCCACGGGAGCTCCTGCTGCGGCCCGTCGTCGTCGGCGACTTCACAAAGCCGGGGACGTCTTTGTTCACGGTACATCTACCACGGCTACATCGGCAGCCTGCACTACCTCCGGGTTTGATCCAAAGCGAACCGGGGAGAACATGATCCTCGGGGACCCGGTGCGAGGGGTCGACTCATCACTGCGGGTTGAGCTCATCATCCCGAGGCGGTGATCTCCACCCGGTGTCACGAATGGACTTTCATCCGGCCAGCGAGGACGCCCGGTCGAGAGAAGGGGAGATGTCATGACCCAGAAATCGGGCCCGAAGGACAGGCCCGCCAGCCAGCTGAGCGAGGGGCGCCGCCCCACCTGGGCTCGCGCCCCCGCCCGTCTCCTCCCTTCCGCGGATTCTTGACAATTAATCCGGAAATAAAGGAGGAAAATATCTAGGATTATCTCAGAGGGCGTTTGGTGTGCAAGGGGATATCTCTTCTATAAGGGAGACGTTAGGAAATAAATAAATAGGATATGCTTGTAAAAGGTATTCCAATCTATAAGGAAACCTTTAGAGAGATTGCTTGAGATACAAGTCCCACTAGCCGGGCTATATAAGTAAGGGGTCTATAATCTTCGGGGCAACAAGCAAATAAAGAAATTTATCCCAATCTCGTGCTCCTCCTCTCCCGTGCGGCGCCCCCTCCCTCCCTCGCTGCCGCCACGCCTCCAGGGCCGCCGCCACCGCGCGCCCCCCAGCACCGCCGTGCCGCCCGCCCGGGCGCGCCACGCCTCCGCCTCGATCACCGCCACCACCATCGCCCCCGTTCCCATCTCCTCCTCCCAATTCCCCAACTCACGTGTCGGTTTCGGCCCAATCTAGTTGGAACCCGACAAGAGAGCATGGAAGGAAGACATCGTTTCATCATGAACATGAAGGAAAGACCTCCTCACTCGTAACCAAACGGCAAGAAACGAGAGAAATTGTGTTGGGGAGAAACGACCGCTTTCAAGGCCATCTTCTGGTCGGTGTATTGTGGGCCCGCTCTCGGCGCCGGTCGCGCGTCATCGCCACGTTTTGCGATCTGCCTCACCCACGCCGTCGACCGCATGCCCTCGCCGCCGCGAGCTCCCCGGCCTTGCGCTAGCCGGCATCGCGCTCTTTGGCCACCACGCTTGCCTACGCCGCTGGCTGCCACACACTTTGCTGGCCACAAGGAGTGCCCCGTGGGCCACCTAGCTCTCTCTTGCCACCACGCCGCTGGCGACGCTGCCGCCGCATGCTGGTATGCACCGGCGGCCGCGCTCTGCTTTGCCGTGTGTGTGGGACGTAGGGGTGGTAATGGATCCGGCCCTTATTCCTCCACAATTTCACTTGGCCCTATTCATTTTAGTTCAAAATTTGTATAGTTTTACAATCCGATCCTAATTCGCCTGATTCTTAAATTTGCTAGCTTAAATTAGAGGGGCCCTTTACCACACCTACGTGGGCGGACGTCTGCCGTATGCCACGACCGCCGCCGCCGGCCGCCTCGCCGCCATCTCGGTTAGCTGCATGCATGCGGCGAGCGCCAGGCGCCGGGCTGCCCCCGCTGCCCCATGAGGCAGCCTACGCATGCCGCCACACCCACGTGGCTGGCCGCCGCAGACGCTTGTTGGCCTTTCCCCGTCATTGAGCTCTGCTTGGGAGCCTATGAGGACTTGGGCGTCGTGTGTGCGAAGAATCCAGAGAGGAGAGATAAATCAGGTGCATGATTGGTCAATTTTTCACGTGGACTCTAGGGGAAAATTTTGCAATGGAAAGAACAGTTTCTTGGTGCAGAGCCGTGGTTTTGTTACATATCCCGGTTGGTTAGCAATCATGCACCTGGTTTCTTAGCAGGATTCGCGGTCATGCCGGAGTGCAATAAATGTTCCTACCACTTATCCAAAGGCCGTTGGCGTGGGCGGGGTTCTACCCCGAGCCTCCCTTTTTCCTTCGACGGAAGGAAAAGGCCCGACGCCGGGCGCTCTAAAACGGCTCGGTTTGTCCACGAGACCTCGGGCGAGACAGAGGCTTCTCCCGAGATCTCTCCCCGTGACGGGTCCCGTCCTCCCCCGGCCGAGGGGACTCGAGGGGCCCATCGTGAGTTATGTCCCTAGCAGGTGGTTTCCTAGACAATGTTTTAGGTCTTCGTGTCTCATGGGGGGTTTGTCTGTGTTCATGACGTCTAATGTGGTGCCCATAATTATGGACACGAACACGTTGCCCCCGGCCGCAATAGCCACCTTCTTCCCCTCCCGCGTCGTGCTCCGCCACCGCCACCATGGCCATGGTCACCGCCGAGCCCGACACACCCGCCATGGCGAAGCTCATTGTCAAGCCAGACGCCCCGCCTGACCTGGCGGACCAACCCCTACACCGGCGGGGCAACCTATGCCGCCCATCCTCCATTGCCACCACCCTACCTACCTCGCCTAGTCGGGCCGGAAATCTATAGTCCACCAAAGCCGGGGAAGAAAAGAGGGGGCTTGCTTGAACCCTAGGTCGCCACCACCAGTGAAGGCGCGATGGAGGCGGTGGGTTGCGAGAGGGAGAGGAGTGCACCTACCTGAGCCTTGGGCCGCGGGGCGAATCGGGCGTGCGACGGAGGAAGATAAACAGTGGCAAGCGAGGAGTAGAGGGGGGGGTCAGCCAAGGGGGCACCACAATCTGTTTTGGGCGGCTAGTGGAGAAGTAGAAATTTGAGGCGATGTAACGTTGCATTTTATCGATGAATATGTAAAGTAAGCGGTGATTTAATTAGGCCGCTCTTAGACATCACCAATGTCCAAGATAGCTGGCAGCTGACGCCCAATCAGGACACCAAGGGTATGAAAATTCTTCAATGGAAATCGCGAGGAAAGGAGCGCACCGCCGATAGGTGTCATTGGGAAGGAGCCAAGACACTTAATATTCAAGATGATTGGCGTTACATTGACAACTAAAACATATATAGAGAGACAGTCAGACTGCTGACTGGTCTCAGTTCTCTAGTCCTCTATCAATAATGCATGACTCGCTGATGATTTTTTTCTCAAAAACACAATAGTGACACACAACCACTTATAATGATAGACAGTTCCTCACTCTTATGAATACATACGTATAGTACGTGCATTCTATTCATATTAACATAAGACACCGATTCGATAGAGCTTAAAATTGGCGAAATCAGCACGGAAGATTCGTTCTGTCGAATGCATTGACTACCATAGAGAGAATATATAGATCCCCGTTAATTTTGTTGAATAAATTCAGAAAAATACAAACAGATATATCAAAGTCTAAGAACTGAACGTATATAGGTGTGTACATGTTTGAGAATAAGGAATCTATCAACTGTTAGATAAATTACTGCAGGAGTCCTAGTTTATGTAATCTAGGGTTTCTTAAACGTGAAGGGACGTGATTCATCTATGTAACGACACACACAAACACGCTAAATAATGAACGTGATTCCTCTACGTAATGTAACGACACTCACAAACACGCTTTAAATGGCTACTATTGAGAGGATGATGGCGTGCGTGACTGTTACTGTGAAAGAGCAGGAAAAAAATTTGAGGAGGCCCCACCAGTCAGCCACCTACCCATATTTTTCCATGTATTGTGAAATCGTGCGCTTTGCAAACCGTAGGACTCAAACCCGTGACCTCTCTTGGCCTCAGGCATACCTTCCTATACTATTGCACCCCTTTATCACTTGTGTCTAAATTACATTTTGGTTCCACACATGTTATTACGAACCGAAAGTGTAAATTAATTGTTTGATCCCCTAACCAAATTCAAATGAAAAACTTGTCAACTACAAAGTTTTATAATTTCTCGAGATATAAATCTTTCATTTTAGTAGTTTATCCATCCAAGGTTGTGTAGATAATTTGTATTTCAAATTTGAGAAATTCAAACACAGTTTTGCATGACAAGGTGATTTTAAATAAAAAACTTGTTAACTACAAAGTTTTCTATATTTTTGAGATCTACGACCTTTGTTTTTGTTGTTTCACCATCCGTGATTATTTAAAGAATTCATAATTCAACTTTCTGAAAATTCATACGTAGTATCTTATCTTACTATTACTAATTGGAGGCTCCAATGGAGGCTCCACGTTAATTCTCACCCGATGCGCTAGAAAAAAGATAAATACTAGAAATTCCCACATTAATTAGAAACATCTAGCCATCAAATCAAAAAGAGATAGCCATTCACAACCATTAGATCTATTTCATTTTAGACAAAATTACCCACCTGCCATTTACTAAATAAATAAATATCTTTTTTAGAAACGAAAAAAAAATCTTCGGCGTATAGGAAGATTCTTTATTCACTTTTCCTATAGGTCCGTCGAAAAGAAATCTCTCTTCCTTCTCTTGCGACAAGCGTCGCGCGGCGCATTGGACGCGAGCGTAGCGGCGGCAGCTGGAGTCACGGGTTGGTTTTCCGTTGTCGGGTCTGTGCGCGCTGTTGGGTCCCGTTGTGCGCGCCGGTACCCGTCTAAACCTTGGATGCTTATCCGCACAGGACTCGGCGTTTGGGTAGCTTGTCCGGGCGGAGGGGGCGACTGGCGAATGGCGATTCCTTCGCTCCTCTTCCTGCTGCTCTCCGTCCAGGCCCGCCGGAGCTCCTCCCTCGCCGATTTGGAGGCCCGGTGGAGGTCCTTCGTCGTCGACGTTGTCAGGTACCGTCGCGAGTCTTCTCCGTTGCCGCAATCTTCGTCTCCTGAAGCGCGACTTCACGCGCGCGCCCAACTTCAACTCCTTCACGCGCGGTCGGACCCGGCTTCCCCCGCGCGGTCTTCAGTGCGGGACGCGACGTCCTCACACGAGCAGCCATGGATCTCGGCTCGAATCCATGAATGTTGAATATCCCGTTTGCTAATTGTTAGTTTGGGTGCTGGATTTGTCTGTGTTGGAGGTTTTGGCTGGAATGGGGATCCGGTGTTTCTGATTTGGAGATGTTGTGTTTCGGTCATGGGAGCGGGTTGTCCTCTCGTCTCTCTCGTTGTGGTTGGGGGGATCGATGAAGTAGGGGACTGAACTCTGTGCTCTTGCTTGTCTGCGTGGGGAGCGGAGCACGATGAAGTAGGGGACTGAACTCTGTCGCTCCTTCGTGGACACGGAAACGGGGTTTAGATTGGCTTTCCTGCTGCTAGCGGGGTTCAGATTGGCTTCCTGCTGCTACTGATGGTGCGCTCGGAGGCAGGTGGGAGCAGCGGCTATCTCACCAGCCAAGCTAGATTTGTTTGTTCACGTTGGTAGTGGGAGAGGATGGAATGCTGATGCGTGTACTCCTGGATCTGATTCGGATAGAATTGGAACCAACGTGATAGTTTGGTTGAGATAGATGCGGGGATTCTGTGTTTTTGCTATCCCACTAGACAACGAGATAGATTGGCTATCTCACCGGCCAAGTCCTGAGCATTCTGTGTTTGCTGTCTATTCATTTTTCTTGCGCTGAGAAGCTTAGTTAATCGAGGAAAGTGATGGGATGGAGATGGCATCTGGAAGATTAGTGTGTAGTTAATTGATAAGCTCAGTTAATCACTGGCTCATCACTGGCTGAGCTGCAGCTCGTGCTTCACACGCACTGCTAGGAGTACCGTACTAATAAAGTGAGATGCAGATTAGATTTGTGTGTAGTTGTTACAGTAAACAACAAAGATGAAGATGAGAGGTGGAGCATGCATATGCAGATTGTGGGAAGGAGGATTATAGTTAGTTAATTAGCCTTTGACAGTAGAACATTAAAAATATGTAGTTCTTATCAGCCTTTCAGTTTAAGCAAACCGAGTACATAAACAATCTTATTGCATTTTCAAGTAATAATAGTTGCACTAATTTAAATGTGCAATTTTCTCATCTATGAATTAAAATTCTATTATTATTATTGTATTGTTTCATCTAAAAATAATTATGCCTTCATTTGTTAATTGTATTTGTTTGAACACAGGTCAAAATTTTGTCCTTGTTTAACTATAGAATCAATTATAAATTGTTAGTTATCTTTGTGTTAATAATTTTTCTTAGACAAATTTTGGGATTTTCTATAGATTATCCTCATTACTATTTTTAAAATTTCACATTCCTGCTTTCCTCATTTTTTTATGGTACTAAAGAATATTGCAAACAATTGAATTAATCCTTTTCAGAATCGCTTTTTCAGGTTTATTACAACTGAGCCGACAATGGATATTGTTATCCCCGTGAGGGATGTCAAGTTTTACCTTCACAAGGTACCACCAATCTCAATCTTCCAAACATGTTTGAAGTCTTTGTCCAAGAACTGCAAAACTCTGGTTGAATTCTTCAGTTGTCAATGTCTTGTCTTACAATCTATTGGAAGAAATAATTCATACATAGGTGTTCTTGACAGAGGCTTCATAAGAATCAGTGATGGTTGAACCATGGATGATGTCAAATCATTGAATGGTTGGAATAGTCTGTATGTCTGCAATACGAATTGCTATCAGTTTTGTTTGTTTGTCTTTTTTCTGAAATACCAATCATGATTTGTTGGGTGAACCATCCATAGGTTCATAGTAGCTGCTCATCCACACTTTTTATTATCTAAAAGTATTTCTGTGGTTCATGTAGTCATTCAAAAAGAAAATCAATTGACTAAAAAATGCAGCTCCTGCTTTTTAGATCGTACTTGTTAGTATCTATTTTGGATTGCACTTCATTTAGCGAAAATTGCACATATGAATTGTTGCAATTATAGTATTTGACATGTGCAATGTATATTCTTTTGCTTGCTCATGCGTGTGTGATTTTTGCAGCGGTAGATTTTCTTGTTGTTCCCCGGTATACGTTAGTGAAGTCAACGAGTGCTTAGCTAGCTTATCCTCGGATTGGCTTGGATTTTCTTGAGACGTCGTTTTTCATCCAATAGTGCTAGTTGTTTGTTTATTCACTTGAGCTTCCGTGTAGCATACCAAGGTGCTATATTTTCTTTAAATAGTAGTCGTCCAGTTCTAGGCACGATTACAGAAAAGCAAGTTTCGGTGTGAAGATTGAATTTTGCAGCAGTTAGGTCGAGTGTGTAGGATTTTTGTTTGGTCAAAAAGCTTATTTTCCTGCCACCGTGTATTCCATCTTTGAGTGCATTAGCTTCATGTGTGCTTGTCTCGATCTGTGAAATTTCTGTTCGTGGTGGCCTCTTGATTGTCGAGTTCGTTGCTTCGAGTGCTGGTCAAAGAGCAGGCCCTTCTTGCTGAAAGCATATCGTAGCTTGTTGTGGTGTGCAGCCCCATCACTTGCTCTTTTCTTCGGTCAAAGTTTACCTCTTGTTGATTTGCACGTGAACTGTAATCAAAGCTGTGGTGCTAGTTGGAGTGCAGTCCCTTGCCTTCGTCATTTTTCTTGAGTTCGTCGGAAGAGCAGAGCAGTCTAGTGCTCGTGTGTGTGTGTGATGTACTAGTTTGGCCAAATATTTAGCTTGCTTGTTTATCTTTTCGGCATTGTCACCATCAGCTACAATGAATTAGTTTAATTAAGTTTAGCTAGTACCTTTTCACGTGAGGCTTTTCTGAAGCTAGTCCATTTTGTGCAGGTGTGCCTCGTGTTTGAGTTTTTCTCCCATGTTGTTCTGATCTTTCTTTGTGCATTCGAGCTCCGATTTGAGAACTGATTTTTGTCGAACTCTCGTGATTATTTATCTGATTTTCCCGGAGTTTCCTCTTGTGGAATGTCTGAGGCTGTTGCAATGCAAGTGACTGCAATATTTTTTTCACCGTGGTTAACTGCTTCTCATTATCTGAAACTGTCTTAAATCGAATCCCTCTTTGTTCTTTTTTTCGCTATGGTTAACTGAATATTTCTCATGCTTGGCGCTGCATCTTTTAAAGAGTGATATTAACTTTGATTTACCAGTAAGTGGCTCGTTTTGAACATAATTGCAGCCAACAATAATGGAAATTGCAAACTACTTACTGCCGTAATTGTAGTTCTAAGCATATGCAATATGCTGTTATTAAACCATTTTGCCTCATGTTCTCATTTTCTGCTAGTTGATCTATATAGTCAAGTATATATACACTATTTCACTTTTTAACTTTTAATTTGTGTTCTATTTATGTATAAATGTTTGAACCTGTGTACTTTGTCAATAGGAAAAGTGGTTCCAAGCTACCATGCTCACAGCCGCTTCTACTCTGAGCTCAACCTTTGGGGTGTCAAAAGGGGCTATGACTCAAAAGGTTCATATTCTCCTTCCTGTTCACCTTTTAGATGCCTGGGTTTGGGTAGTGTTAACCAATCTCCCTACGGTGACATGGAGCAATGCTTGTAACTCGATTGCTAGGCATGTGTGTGGATGTTTTGTCTTTTTGCGCGTGTGCGTAGTAACTTGGCGATTGCATGTGTTTCTGTTGTCACTTTCAATTCCACTTAGGGATCTTGTAGTCCAGGTGAAACAAAGCAATCAGACAGGCATGGAGGAGGGAGGGAAGGAGATAGAGGAACTTGACATTGCAATTTTTGTTGGTGCTGACCTATTTTTCGGCAATGCGGCGTATTTTACTTATGCAATAGGCGTACTATCATTTAGGGTTCGTTTGGAAAAACGGACAAACCACGGGAAGCCACGCCCGGGGTCAAACCACCTAACGATCGCTATTTCTGCTGGATGCGCAGCGCATGCATGGAGCCATGGAGCACGCCTTTTTTTTCGCCTCGGTAGCGGGGGGCCACGCCCGCTCGCATGGGGAGGCCGGGGAGGGACGCCCGCACCTGAGGTCGGACGGTGGCGCCCGGGAAGGCAACATCGGTCATCGCTAATCATCGCTAATGCATCCGATTTTAGCGGTCAATAGTTACATCGCGGGCGCTTACACCGGGAAACGGCCGGGATTTTCCAAACGAGCCCTTAGACAATAAGTTGATGGACATTACTATCAACTGTTGTATGATATTTTCGAAGTTCTATGTGTTTTAGGCTTTTAGGGCAAAGCTACCATCATCTTAGGCGTGAACGAGGTGTGTGTCCATTCTATAGGCTGTAGTTTGCTTTGCTCTTTTTGTTGAGGCATTGTTGTTTTGTCCGTGGTAGCTTCACATAGCAGTTATAGTGACGCCGCTTAGGATGGACTGGATATTGCTATAGCAAAGTCATCGCGAGGTCCTTGCTTAGGATGTCTTCTTGTTTGTCTCAAATTGTCATGTCCCTTGTAATTAATAAAATTTGTTTCAAACAAGATCTCATAGTCCAAAAATAGGGACCTGCGATACAAGACAGATAATACAAATGACATCGCTTGATTCCCTATATGAAAATTGCGCCGGAGGCGCATTGTGAAAGTAACACTTTCGCTTTAAGGCCGAGTGGGCCGATAGGCCCGAGGCCGTTCAGAAAGTCATCGCAGGGGATCCTGCGAATTGTGTTTAAATTGTCCCTTGTATTGTCCCTCGTTTTGTCTTGTATTGTGCCTTGTATTGTCCCTTGTATTCTATTGTATTCTATTTTCCCTTGTATTTTACCTTGTGCTTGTCTTCAAGTTGTCTGCTGTTTTTTTTTGAAATCTTTATCTTGTGTTTTGTTCTAGGTGAGAACCCTCAAATTAGCCTGTGATTACACATAAATCACGAGATGCCCTGATTTTTCAAAGAAATGGCTTACTTGGAGCAATTGCAACATGGCTTACTTGGAGCGCATATTGTGATTGTTTAAAACCTTTTGAGTTGTATAAGCTTCAGAATTTGCATGTGACTCTGACTGAAGATTTCTTCCATAGAATAGCAGCATGTGTCGCTATTCAAGTAGAAGGTATGTTCTCTATGCAACATGCTCTTTCAGAAAACTGGTGTGATGCTATCCAATCTATCGAAGTAGTTAACCAATTGTGGGAAGCTAGAATAGAAAATCTGAATTGACTTTTTTTATTCAATGACGCATTGTTTAATGGCTTAATTGGTGAAGCACGATGAACTAAAAATGTTAGATTCTTTTAATATGCATTTCATCCTTTAAACTTTTCCCAATGAATCGAAAGACTATCTTTGTCTAAAACTGCAGTTCCTGATTTGCATCTTGTTGGTTAGTATCAATTTCTTAATTGCACATTTATAAGTAGTAAATTGCACAATAAAATTACTGCAACTATGGTGTTTTTCATGTGCAATATCCAGTCTTTAACTCAACTCATGCTTCTTATTTTCTGAAAACTGTCTCATATGTGAAGTAGTGACAAGGACTAACAAGGACGTAAGCAAGCAAGTGGAGGGCAAGAAGGAACGGTGGGCAGGCCCTGGATATGAGGATGAACACAGATCTAACAGAACAAAATGGAGGAGAAACAAGGACAAAAGCAACAAACTCAAGGGCACATACCTCTCCAGTTGCTTGATCCTCTTTTTCCTTCTTGTTCATCTTCTTCTCCACTGTGAATCCCTTCTAGATCCAGGTTTGATCGGGGGTGGGGTGTGGAGTTTCTTTCTTCTTGGAGTGCAGTGCCACAAATGTAAATTTTTGTGTATTCATTGAATTGTTCCCATGGCTGCAGCATGACCCAGCGTGACCCAAATGAGCACAGCCTATGGGGTTAACGGGTTGAAAAAATCCAAAACCATTACTGTTACTCGGACCCATTAAGTGTCTCGCTAGCTAACATGTTGTGTTGGTAATTTAATAATGCTGATAAGTAATCCCACCCTTGGATGAAGATCCAAGGGTGTACCATGTTGCAAGAAATGTTTGCTAGTTTTCTTGTGAAAGAAATATAGCAAATCCCTTCTTTATTTGCCTTGCAATCATTCTTTTCACGTGGTTGGTTAATAAAAACTATTACTAGATTGGCCTATATCTGTCACGTCTCTTGGTCAATATATTAATTAATATATTAATAATATACAAAATATCAAGAGCTACCACGTGTCCACCATTGCCATCTGCCTCAATCATTCCTTATGTCTTACGTTTGTTTTCTCAGAAGGCCAGAACCCATCTAATCTCACGTTCCTATGCACGGCGACATGGGTTCACCCTGTCGCCAATCCGTCTCTGCCTATACCGCCGCCTTCCTTGGTCAAGTCCAACTCCGATGCTGCGCCTCGCGTCCTCAACCGGCCGCGCCTCGATCACCGATTCTGTCCCACAACCGTCTCCCGTTTGTACTCTCAAGTCTAAAGCAGTCTTTTCCTTTTCGGCTTGGATTTTGTCATGCATACTATAGACCATATTCTGCATATCTAGAGTTTTTGGAGTGTGAGTGTATCCAACTAACATATTTAGTACAGATCATTGCACTGGTATTTTTGAAACTTTGGTTTTATTGCAGACAAGTTGTTGTGCAGCTGGTTGCAGGCAAGATGGATGTTGTGGGTGCGGGCAAGACTGTCCTGATCGCTATCTCTGCGCATGGAGGCCAAACACCGTGGCCTCTTAATCATCCAGATGAAATCTCATATAGGCAATGGCAAAGTCTGCAATTCCATGGCCCTCCTCTTCGTACGTAGCAAGACATCTTCCTTTCATGTATTCGTCAAAGTCATTGTTACCCACATTCAGATGCTTAGCTTGATCTGAACGTTGCATTACTATGCATCAGATGGACTTGATGTCGACCAAGATGCACCAATGGCTAAATTGTGCAAATTGCAAGCTTGATTTTACTGAGAAAATTGATCCAGAATTCCAGACTATTGGAATTTTTTCTGTTATACTATCTTATATGCTTATTTTCCCTATTTCAGGCAAAATTTGACACAAACATGACGTAACTAGGAAGATTAGAGCTTGGGCAATGAGCGTACATGGTAGTCATCATGGTAATGCATCCATGTATCTCTATCTCTACATAAATAACGTAACCGAAGTATTCAATTTTTTACTTTTTCAGGGAGAAGAAAAAGGCCCCACCTATGAGTTATTTATATGTAAATAAAATTACTTAAAGCTTAAACAACCTTGGAAGAAAGTGGCTTTACTGATCCATCGCCTAACAAATAGAGTCCTAAAATGAATAGTTCAGGTAGAGATTCTTCTGTCCAATAATAGTTTACCTATCTGGCTAGGATTTTAAAGCCTTGACTTCTATGCAATAAAAATCACCCTGCACCAATTTCTCAATCCAACATAATATATTTAGTATATCCTAAATCATCCCATGTCTCTTGAATTTGGGGTGCCAGTAACATAAAATCCACCCAATATATATATACTCCCTCTGTCCCGTTTGAATCATCGTTCTGAGCACAGGAGCATGTCCCTTTTTAACTGTGACCAACGAAGCATCCTTCTCTCTCCCCTCCCATGCAGCGTGCAGCACACCACCATCACACAATTCCAGTCTATAAAAAGAAAGAGCATTGATGACAAAACACTCCAAAGCTGTGCAGAACGTCGATCCATTCATTGCTAGGGGTGTTTAGGTCATTCACCCCGCTCCTTAATTCCTGTGTTGTCCTCCCCAATGACATTTAAATAGGGACGGAGGAAGTACATGGTTATGTGTGATAGGCAGGATATTAGATAATAGAAATATTTAAAAGACAATTTTTGTTAGGATGGACCCTATATGGGGATTAAGTTTGGAAGGGATCTTGGATGTGAGACCTAATCATTATGTGTTATTTGTGGCTTAAAATTAGAACATCACAAATTTTAATTAAACCATAAAAGATACGGCAGTTATAGTGTTTTTTACCCTATATATGAGGATATGGGGGATTAAGTTTAGGAAGACTCTTGGATGTAAGGAGATATATCCATCCTATTTTATATTTACATATGACAATAGCCAAGACAAGCCATTTGGAGGGATGACGGTAGTAATGGGGTATGATTTCATACAAAGGTTGTCAATGATAACTAAGCAGGTCAAAATTGTTGATGCATCATTACAACACTCATTAATATGACTCTACCATTATGAACTATAATTCCAAAAAATTAACCCAAGTATTTGTACCTAAAAAATTGACATATGTTATTTAAAAAGACAATAATCTATGAATATTGCTATACACACAGTTCAAACAGAGGAAGGAAAAAAAAATCAAATGTGAAATTAAATTGATATAAAAATATTAAACATGTTTTCTAATGATAAATTATCACAATGTTAGCCTGTCGGAAGAACCTAACCCGTGCGGCAAAGCACGGGTTGATGGACTAGTTCCAATTAATGCAAGATGATTTCAAACCTAAAAGTTGCCAACTACAGAGTGTTTCATAACTCACTCTGTTAAATCGAGATGTTAATATGAGTAGAATGCACATACTACACGTTTATTCATAAGAGTGAGGAATGCCGTCTATCTTTAAGTGTTTGTGAATAAACATGTAGTATGCGCATTCTACTCATGGGATCCTTTCTCGTGATGCCCTCCTTTCTCGCGAATCCATTCAAGAATTTTGATACCCTTGGTATCCTAATTGGACGCTAACTACGAAAGCATTTCCAAGAGTGGCACTACCACACACAGGGACACTACCGAGCGCCCGAGAAGGTGTACCGAGAGCCGGACAACCAGCACTCGGTAGCGTCCCTCTGTACCCGAGCCACGCTCGAAGGAGTCCAGCACTCGGTAGTGCTCCCTCCACCGAGAGCTCAAAGCTCGGTAAGAACAGGCTCTCGTAGCTAACAAGTTCACCGAAGCGTCCATCCCTCGGTAATTAACCATAGACTCTCGGTAGAAGATTACTTCACCGAGAGCCAGCCCCTCCGTAAAGCTCGCGCACTCGGTCGTGTTGGCGCCCCAGCGTCCGGCAGGAGCCTCACGCACCCTATGCCGTCAACTCTACTGAGAGCGGCGTTAGGCGCTTCGGTAGAGTTTGGACATTTTACCGAGGGCCAAGATGCAGGGCCCTCAGTAAAAATATACTACCGAGCGCTCTAACTGTGGACCTCAGTGAAATTACCTTTTTTTTTTTTGAATTTTGGATCTAAATTTTTTGTGTGTGGTTTGTACAATGTCTCATAGCTCATGTTCAAATTTGAGAATTTTTCAAAACTATTTAGTAGGGATGAAAACGGATCGGATCGGAGCGGATAATGGCTCTCCCATATCCTAATCCTCCTTTTTCTAATCGATTTCGAGCGGATCGGATATTATGCGGATTCGAATGCGAATCACGGATTTTTTAGGATGTCGGAAATGGTACGGGTTCGGACCGTGTCGGAGCGGAAGCGGACTTTTAGAAGTCGGATAATATAAGCTCACAAAATTTATACAAGTTCTAAATTTGGATTTAACACTATAAAAGAAGCATATAAAAAGAAGCATATAAAAGAAGTAAATATAAAAGTATATGATGATTGGACGAGGCTTCTTCAACTAGTACATGAAGATTCGTGTATGCTTAAAATAGAAAATTAGGAAATCAAAGACAACCCCCCGTTGCCTACAAATTAGGCAAATAGCTAATCATAGGATTACCATTCCATATATAACATATAGATACTTAAAATATTTTCAAGTTTAGGCTGCTTAAAATATTCGGTTATCCTATTATAAGCGTTGGATAATCCGCATTTAATTATCGAGATAATCCATATCCGCCAGATTTTGCCAATACCATATTCTACACCGCATCCGCATATAATCGGATTCGGATTATCCGCATCCACACGGATATTAGAAACACTTCTCCATATCCTTAAAATTCGGATTCGGAGCGGATCGGTGCGGAGGATTATCCATACCACTTTCATCCCTACTATTTAGGATATATTTTGATTTTATTTCTTTTAATTGAATTTTCTTCTATGAGTCAAATTTGAACTGGAACCCATTTGAATAGAGGGCAGACATGAACCGAAAAATGAGATTATATTTGTGAGTGCAATGTGAGACCTCATCTAGGGATAGACCCAAAACTTTGAACATGCCGTTCACGGAACATGACCATTCACTTGCGGGTGATTAGTTTTTTAAATTATAGAAAATGTAAACGAAGTTGAAAAATCTTGAAACTTGTTGAGTTGTCGTGATATCGTATCTTTGTGAGACACGTGAAAAACGTTTGGTAAGGTTTCATCGATGTTGGCCCTCAAATTATGGTTGAAACTCAAGACAAATTATGGCTCAAATTATGGTTGAAACTATGGTCGATTCACCCGAGCACAGCCATGGCCCTCGGTGAAACGACCATAGCTCTACCGGCGCCTGGATGAGACGGCCCTCGGTAGAGATGGTGTCCAATTTTTAAAAAATTAAAATCTACCGGCGCCCTTCGACAAGGTGCTCGCTAGATATTGTTTTAAATTTTTTAAAATTAAACTTCACCGAGAGAGAGATTAAGGTGGCCCTCGGTGAAGTACCTATCTTTGGCGAGTGGGAGGAGGGTCTCTCGCTGAAGTTGACGTGAGACGGTGGCAAACATCGTCAACGTCTGGTCAGTTTTAGCGAGAGGGGGCTGAGCCCTTGGTACAATTTGATAGAGGGTGCACCGAGGGGCCCTTTTTGAGCGCTCGGTACAATCCCTTACCCGTGTAAATTTTTACCGAGGGGCTTGTACCGAGAGCGCCCTCGGTACAGCCTCTTGAACACTATTAGCCCTTTGCGAGCGTTTGTGGCGCTCGGCGGGAGGACTGGCTCCAGTAGTGTGGGCTAATAAAATAGCAGCCAAAAACTAATCTTGGACGTCGACACTTCTTCACCTGAAATTTGCATTGTACTTCTCCGCTAGCCGCCCAAAACAGATTGTGGGTGCCCCCGGCCCCTTTTATAGTGTCACTGTCACAGCCGCATTCAGGGGCAGGGGCGGCGGCATGGGGGCTAGGGGTGGCGGCGCACGGGGCAGGGGCTGGGAGCAAAGGTGGCGGAATATTTTTTTATTTGCTTATCCCTAAAAGATTACATCCTCCATGCTTATATAACCCTCCTATGCACTTGTATCTTAAGCAATCTCTAAAGGTTCCTTATATTTCTGGAATACTTTTTACAAGCAAACTCTTATTCTTTTTCTTAATGGGAGATTTCCTTATAGATTGGAATATCTCCTGCACACAAAAAGCCCTAATCCTAATCCGAGCGACAATGACATGACATGAATGACGGCGGAGGTGGCGGCGGGGTCACACAGCTGCCCTGGCCGGCGCACGCGCCTGGCCTTCATGGGCCGGCTCGGCCGGTTGGGCCGCCCCGGCCCCCTCTAGGCTGGGCCGGTCCTGTACTGTGATAGCCACACTTATATCATGTTTAAGCTTTCTTTTATCTGATTCTCTACTTGAGCCTCCATAACTAAATACAGGGTCTCGGACAAAAAAATTCAACTCCAGCAGGACTCAGCTACGGACCCAAAATTTGTTGGGACAACGAAAATCCACCCCAAATTTACAAATTTGTTGGGTTAGCTTCATGCCCCCATTCGATAGTTCTTGTGGTTTCCTGCTTGCGCTTGCACGAAACTCCTCTACTCCGGTGACTTGCACCATTCCGTCTGCCACCCACAGGCACGGTGGAGCATATATATCGGTGCTTGTGGACTTGTGGTGGCCAGATCGAGCGGCTAAAGGCACGGATTGGGAGAGCAGTGCACGAAGCCAATGCACCTTGTGTCGTGGCCGATGAGAGGAGCAGGAGGCGGTGGGCGGGCAAAAAGAGGGGCAGGACAAGGCAGGCGGACAACAAGAGGAGCAGAAGGAGGTGGGCAGATGCACCTCCAGTTGCGCGGGCTGGTCTCCGCTCCACCACCGCGCGGATGGTTAGCAACATTGCAGGTCCTGCAAGTTTTATACCTCAATAGTCCTGATTGTGCTCAACGAGGATTCTGTTGAATATGTTCCTAATTCTATATGGGTTGGCCGACTTCTGACGGAGCGGAGCGGAGGCCCGTAGAAGCCGAAGGCCGAATAATTAATTGGACAGTTTTGATGTATTTTGCGAGACAAATATTTTCAGCCTAGTTACGACATGGTAGAACAATATTTACTACAAACAAACGAAAAAAAGTGCTACAGTGCTTTTTTGGTTCACTTTTCAGGAAATAAACACAGTCAGCTATTGTGCAAAGGGGTATCCTTTGGGTGCACCTCCAAACCTCTTTATTTTAATTATTTGTACTACTTCTTTAAAAATTGGACAGATAGTACAAATGCTTGAACTAAATAGGTTTGGAGGTGCACCTAATTATCACCAATTTGCACCCCTATAATTGAACCCTGATTTGGTCCTCTGAGTCGTGCTGTTGCTTCTTCTTTACTTCACATTGCAATTTTGTTCTTCCGCCGCTGTTGTGTACTCTGTTCACTCGTTTTTGCATGCATGACTATCAAAATGTTGATTCTGGCTGGTTCAAATATAATCTGTTGACCGATCTTTTTTCAATATTGTTTCTACCTTATAACTGGATGGACATGGACTCTGCTTCTGGGAACCATTCGACTCTGTTCCTCTTTTGCAAGTCTGTTTTTGTCAATAGTTTCGATGCCACCTGTTTTGGATGATAGTCCGCATGTTTTTGTCAATATATTTCACAGACCACCGCTCATGACCGCATTAAGAACCATTCGTGGACGACATGAGATTATCCACACTCATGCTCCTCTATTTACTTTCTCTATACATTCTAGTCATCAAGAATTTCCTCTCTTCAGCAATCTCTTCTGCACCCATCCCTCCTTTATATCTCTACCCTATACTCGACTATCATCAGTGAGTCCACTTATAACTTTATCAAAATATATCAATGTGAAATCTATTTTTGAATAATTTATTAAAACAAATTCAATGGTGTAGTCGGAATTTAATTTGGTTTTTTGATTTGTAGGTTATAACATTTTTTTTAGTTATAGAAAGTAGTGGAGCCCACCACTCCTGCATCTTTATTAGTGTTGGAATTCTTTTTTTTTGATTAAACCATATCTGTATTACTGGATAAAGGAAACCAAGTACATACGCCGTACAAATACAGAATACAGCGAAAAGGATACATTGGCCACTGCCCCAACCATCTTACACAAAAAGCCCCGAGAAAATTGAAAATTCCACTAAAGTCCACGGACCTTGTGCTTGTCGAGCTTCGCCCGAAGCTTTCTTCGCCCGCCGCCGTGGCCGCGTCGCCCAGTCGCCGTCGAGGAAGAAGAAGCCTCGGCCACCCCATCTTGAGGAGCCCAATCGCATCGAAGCTTTGAGAAGCCGCAATAGCCACCCAATCCGAAGACCGGGATGAAATCGCCTTGGGAAGAACATCGGCGGGGATACACCCCGGGCGCCTCGGATCCCGAACCGGCTCGCGGACGACCGTGCCGCCGGAAATTCGAGCTCGATCCGCACTCCAACAAGCCGCAACTCCCGCAGCCGCCATAGTACCTTCAACAAGCGGCACGAGCACCGCCGTTCGCCACCGGCAAACGACGGCGCCGCAAACTCCTATACACGAGCGGTGAAAACCGACCCGACCTCCACGAGCTCGTCGGCGGCGCCGGAGCGGAGCACCACCGGGACGGGACGAACTCGAGAGGACTTTATTCCTGGCGCCGCCGCCTCGACGCCGCCGCCCGAAACCTAACCCCTAATACTACTAGGAACCCACCGACCGGGCAAAGGAGCAACGGTCTCCACCACCTCGCCGGCCCCAAGGGCCATCGGAGGCGAGGAAGACCGCCGTCCCCGCCGGCGGCGACGAGCTCCCTACACAGTCGCCTCTCTCACTGTAGCTGCTCGGGAGAGTTCGAGAGAGGGAAAAAGAAAGCCCCGTTAGTGTTGGAATTCTACCAACGTGTTGACAAGTAACCATCTTTATTAGATCCGACAACAAGTTAACATCAGCATTGTCCCTTTTGTCGTTAAGATAAAAAGCATAAGGTCTGCGTCTGGTACCTAACCCATCGTCCCAGCCCTCGGTGCTGATTCTTTTTAAGAATTAATTACACGGTACAACGTAGATGCTCATAACACGTACACGCACAAACCTTATGAACACTTGTGAGAAAAAAAAAAAGTATCATACCTAATAAGCCGATCTATAATATAAAAGTACTCCCTCGGGATGGTATTAGAAGTCATTTAGGACAGTGACACGGTCTCCAAAACACAACTTTGACCTCTTATTATTATAAAAATATTTATGGAGATGTGATATATGTATACTTTTATCAAAGTATTTTTTAAGACAAATCTACTCATATAATTTTTGCATTTACAAACTGAACAACTTAAAAGTTATTGATGATTTATATTCCCGATGTTTGACCCAAACCTTGTCCAAAACGACTTCTAATACCATTCCGGAGGGAGTAATAAGTTCTGCAAACAACATGACTAAGATGAAACAACCCAATTAAATAAAAATACCTGACACCTATGTCAGTGAAACAGGTATAAAAAACGTTTGAGAAAAAAACAGAGATTGTCTTGACCGAAATAAGGATTCTATATCTCTTGTTAGATGTGGATGGGTTGAAACGAACATGAGGCGGATGACGACTGCAACCGAGAAAAACACGAACGATTTCGTCAAAAGCTGTTTGGCCGGCGAGAGGCCACTAAAATGATGTCACGCGTGACTTGAGCAAGAAATTAGGCGTTTACTTGTCTATACGTGTGCATATATACTACTTTTGCGACGTGACTCGTGAGGGAGTATGCACATCAATACCTTGGTAATGGTAGGTACGAGTACATATATGTACTACGAGATATACGAGAGGCAACTCTGGTAGGTCTGATTCGCAAACATGTCCTCCTCAAGTTTGTTCTCGGGGTGCCCACAAGGCTCGGATTCAGTAGTCGAACTTGTCCTAGGGGACAAACGTTCAACACACTGTGTAGTTCCAAAGGGCAATAAGACCGATTTGGATTTCGTGGAAGAAATCTTCGGTTCCTTTGGGATTCTTGTTCTTGGTACGTTGTGCAATTGCCTTCTCAATCACTACAATTTATCCGTTCTCCTTTTTCCTGAATTATCAAGCTACTAGAATCATATATATATGTTAATCCGTGCAGCATCTGGTGAATTTTGATGCAGTTCTCTCGTTACTAAGCATTGGAGCGCACATCTTGACCAAGTGGCCACCCCAGGTTCAAAACCTGGTGACCGCGGTATTTCCGTGCAAAATGCATAGGAATGAGGAGAAAAGGCTCCTTAACTCAAAAAAAAAAAAAAAAAAAAAAAAAAAAAAAAAAAGTGCCTCCGGTACAGACACCTCAAGCAGTACGGCACCGGCCATCCATCCATCAGCGTCAACAACGCACCCGGCGGGGGGCCTGCCACCGCGGCGGAGCTCATGACGCTGCTGCCGGACTCGGTGAGCCGGGACGCCACCACCGAGAACTTCCTTAACGAGATCAGCCGGGAGAAGCACAGGCGGTTCACGTCGCAGCAGCTCGAGCTGTACACACAGCATATGTCCATCGAGCTCGGCACCGGGGCCCCGGCGCTGTCTACAAGGGCATGCTCCCCACCAGCGGCCTCAACATCGCCGTCAAGGTGCTGGACCTGGACAAGAAGAAGAGCAACGAGATGACGGAGCAGCAGTTCATGGCGGAGGTGGGCACGCTGTGGTGGACCAACCACGCCAACGTTATCAGGCTCATCGGCTACTGCTACGACGGCAGCATGCACGCGCTGGTGTACGAGTTCATGGCCAACGGCTCGCTCGACAAGTACCTTTTCGACAGGCAGCACAGGGTTGTCGGTTCCGCAGCGCAGCTCCTCGCCATCGCCGTTGGCGTCGCGAGAGGCCTCCGGTACCTCCATGAGGAGTGCCAGAAGAAGATCATCCACTACGACGTCAAGGCCAGTAACGTCCTCCTCGACGACAACCTGACCCCCAAACTCACCGACTTCGGGATCGCGCAGCTGCTTAGCCGGGCCGACGCGCACGCCTCCGTGCACTCCATGTCCGGCACCGTCGGCTACATGGCACCAGAGGTGGTGGATGTCGAGACGGCTGCAATCACCGAGAAGTGCGACGTGTACAGCTTCGGCATACTCCTGTTCGAGATCATCAGCCGGAGGAGGCACATGGACAACACCCTGCCGGAGACCGACAAGTGGCTGCCGTTGCTGGCGTGGACCATGTACGAACAGGGAAAGCTGTTGGACCTCATGAAGAAATGCCATGATCCTATGCCCGTCGCCGACGAGGAACAGTGGAAGGAGACGGCGGAGAGGATGTGCAAGGTGGCGTTCTTGTGCGTGCAGGAGCAGCCCAAGGCGAGGCCGACCATGGGCATGGTGGTGAATATGCTGGAAGGGCATATGGAAATTCCTACTCCGGTGTATCCCTTCGGCGGGACAGCTTCTACTACAAGCGAAGTGATTGTCTGGATAGACGACGACACATGATCGATCTGCAGTGATATGCCTCAGTTTTTTTTTTTTTTTGGGATGCCTTAGTTTGTTGATCGTTTTTATATCTTCTACTAATAAAGAGAGAAAATTTCAGTACCACCTATTTTTCCACCTCTTTTTTTTCTGCCTGCCTACCAATCTGCCTGCCCAACCCAGGATATTTGTCCGTCTAGAATACGTATATTTTTTGAGACGATCTAGAATACGTATATGTACACCGCGGCGCGTGGACGCGGACGCAATGCGCAAGCCAGATCCACTTCAACTAGGGATAATCCCCAATCCCCGCGCCCGCCCAAGGCCCGAGCCCTGGTGTGCCACCTCTCCAGCGATGGTGCAGCCCCACGCGGCAGCTCGCTCGTACGCACTCGCTGGACATGGCGAGGTCGTCCGGTGGCGGAGCAGCTGCGCACGCACGTGAGCCCGACTCGGCGGTGCTCGCTGCCTCAGTCATGTTCGCCGACGCGAAGTCGTACGGCACGAGAGACATGAACTGCATGTACCGGAGGCACGACGCAAGCAGGACGAGTCTGTGCAGATCGCACATGAGCACGGGGTGCAGCCGCTGCAACCAGCAGCGGAGCCTCGTCGTCGAGCGGTTCGTAGATTCAAGGATTTGGGACACGGAGCTGAGAATGCTGGAATTAGCAAAAGTACTAAATTAAGTACCCTCTAATTATAATTAACGTGAGGAACCGGCTGAAATACAAATTAACGGTAGGAACCGGTGGTTCCTCCAAGCACCGTAAAATTCTAAATACATACACATATATGTGTATAACTGTACTACTTCTCGCTTTGTACCGGTCACTCTAGCAAAAAAGAATTACCTCCAGTGTTTTTAATAATTACACAATATAGCGTCTAAAACACACACACACTAAGATTTCATAGAGAGACAATTGACTACTTACTAATGAGTAACAACTACGATATATACATATAATGACATCGCACCACATACGCAGTCATCTAAGTGCAAGCCACAAAGATATATCCAAAAATCTATACTACTTATATAGACACTTACGCCCCGGTGCAACGCACGGGCATGTTTATAATAAAAAACTCGCTTGGAACTGTTGGATTTATTATGAGTTTGTCTCGTATAATAAAAACTCGCTTGGAACTGTTTGGAAGTAAATAGTTTTAATACCGTATGAGTTTTAAACTAAACTTAATGGTGAGGAATACATGCAAGCATGCATGGTGAAGTGCATCAGGTTGTGACTTTGATGAAAGTCATTTCTCCTTTTCCATTAGCTCCATTTAATCTTATTTAAGTGATGCTACACGTTTCTTCTCTTAGGATTTACATGCATGAGTGCTTCTTCATTTGTTATGAGTTACATGCATGAATAATCCTTGGAGTTAGGAAGTTACATGCATAAGTGCTCCTTCATTTGTTGAGAGTTATGTGCATGAATCATCCTTTGGGAGTTATGTGATTGAGTGCTTCACGTGAGTTGCTTTGGCTTCTCTTCTTGCATGTTGGCCTGCTATAAAAAGACACATCCTCTATGGTGATTCTACATAGTCACAACCACAACCACATCTTCAGCTGCTAGTGGGTTTTTCTCCGTCCGGTGATTTCGCGCGCATGGAATCGTTGGAGAGCAGGTGCCTCCGGAGCCCTTGCCGCTCGAGAATCCTGCACGGGATGTGCGGCAATTAGGTTTTTGGGGAGCGACTACGCGACTGCTCGCTTTGTGTTCTTCCTGGTGGCGTGTCTTCTTCTTGGAGTCGTTCTCGGCAGTACGAACTTCTTCCTGCAACGACTATCGTCTACTACTTCTAGCAACCCACGAATTCGCACATCATGACTGGAGGTGCTGGTGCTAGTGGAGCCTCTGATGCCTTCGGCATGGGACCAACATCCGGTATATCCGTAACTTCGTCTCTTATTCTCTTTCTTGTATTTCTTATAATATGTGCTCTCTCTCGTATGTTTCATATCCCTTCTTCACATGCTTTTAATCATGTTTTGATCATATCCATGATATATGTTCTTGCTGTTTGGTTAGCTATATGTCATGGTTTAATTATTCTGATCATGTTTTGATTATACACATGACAACGTTTGATGTCACAATTATGATGCTATTTTTCTTTTATGTCATCACATTTATGTTGTTATTTCTCGGGATTAAATTGAGTTGGAAAATGCCTAAATCTCTAACAGGAACTATCCTACCACATGGACAACAGCCTGCCGGAGACCGACAAGTGGATGCCGTTGCTGGCGTGGACCATGTACGAACAGGGAAAACTGTTGGATCTCATGAAGAAATGCCATGATCCTGTGTGCCCGCGGCCGACGAGGAACAGTGGAAGGAGACGGCGGAGAGGATGTGTAACGTGGCGTTCCTGTGCGTGCAGGAGCAGCCGAAGTCGAGGCCGACGATGAGCAGGTGGTGAATATGCTGGAAGAGCATATGGAAATTCCTTCTCTGGTGTATCCCTTCGGCGGGACATAGCTTCTACAACAAGCGAAGTGATCGTCTCGATAGACGACGACACATGATCGATCGTGTCACTCAGTTTTTTTTTTTTTTTTGATGCCTCAGTTTGTTGATCGTTTTTGTATATATAAAAAAAAAAATCAGCTGGATCTACCGTACCATATATATTAGAGCTAGAGCAGAAAAACGTGTTTTTTTTTTTTTTAGAATTCACGCTACAGCGCAGGCTTGGGGAGTTTGACCTATTATATTATGCTATTGCTTTTGTTTGTATCACTACTACAGATTAAGCTCATCACTACCGCCGGTATCACTGTCGAAATTTAGTTCACCGGTAGCGATGAACCGCGCCCGGCGATGATGAACCGTCCCAGCGCTGGACAAACCAGAAACTCCACGGACTCGACCAATACCGGCAGTGAAGATTTATATCTCTACCGGTTTGAATCATTCCCCGCAAAGTGGTCTTGATGGACACACAGATCACTTTCAGCGGGTTTGAATTAGAACCGATAGCGATTCGACGATTGACACAACCGGGTTGATTGGAACCGATAGCGATTTGGGAGGGGAAGCAAACGAACAGTAAAACAAAAATCGAAACTGAAGATTAACACGCATCAGATTAATAAACGACTGATCCATTAACAAACGACACAAACCAAATTAAACTGTCATAGAAACAACTGATACAATAAATTAACATAAAAAGAAAGCGGGCCGGCCTAATTAAGCCGCCTTCTTGGCCTTCTTCTTGGCCTTCTTGGCGCCCGCCCGGCCTTCTTCCTCGCGCGGCCGACGACTCCATCTCCTCCGGTTTGGCGCGGTATCCCCTCGGCGAGGTTATCAGCCAAGTACTTTCGATCCGGAGGGCGATGATGGACTTCTCCTCCAAGTGGTGATTCACCGTTGGCGGGCCAACTTGGTCGGCCAGGCTGTTGAGCTTGTTGCGGGGCGGTGCTTTGAGGCGTCACGGGATGGACTTGTCCGCCCGGGTCGGCAGCCATGTCGATCGTCGGCGGCGTCACCGACCCGGCCGGCTTCTTGTGGAAAACGTGGTAGAGAGGGAGTGTGTTTGGAGAGCGGAGTGTTGGAGAGCGGGGCGGGAGACGGGGGTTATGTACGTATAAATAGGACTCGGCCGCGGTTTCTAAGACGAAAAAAACAGGTTGAACACAAATGATAGAAAATTAAGATTGACACGCATCATAATAAATAATAAACCGATTCAAGGAAACAGTAGAACCCAAATTAACGAAAGATAAAGAGATTGCCATGCAAATGTTAAGATTCAAATCAAATTTAAAAAGCTATTTAATTGTAATCGCTCTTTGAACTGGAAACGAAACAGTTCGGGGACGGAGGGAGCAACACACAACAATAATATATATATATAACTTTTATTTTATTAATATAATAAAAATGATAAAAAACAAAAAAAGAGGAAGGCCGCCCGCCTAGTCCTCGCCCTCCTCCTCCTCCTCCTCCTCCGTTGGCGTCGTCCTTCTTGGCCAAGGCCTCGAGGACGATCCCAGCCAACTGCTTCACCTTGGGAGCGTAGTGGTTCATCTTATCTTCCGGGGTGGATCCACCCTTGAAGGAGACCATGGCCGTCCGCCCGGCTCCTTCAGCTTCCTGAAGCGGGGAAGGAGACGATCGAGGGTGAAATCCCTCTCGATCATCTCCCCTCGGCCGGCGGCGATCGGCAAGGTCATCGGCGCGCCTCTAGCCGGGCGGCCGAGAAGGTCCATCGCGGCGGTCCCGCTTAGGAGGGCGGGGGGCGTGGTCGGAAGTCGGTCGGAGTCGGAGCCGGGGTCGGCCGCCGGCGCCTCCACCACCGGTTCCTTGCCCTTGTCCTCCGCCGCCTCCATCTCCTCCCCTGTGCGCTTGTTGGATCCCCGAGCCCGAGGCAGCCATGGCGTGATGAATGCAAAGGGAATGTGGCTGGATTAGAGAACTAGAAAGGATGAACGCCATGATCGAGTGTGTGCTTAAATAGTGATTTAGCCGGCTACTCCACTTCCCCACGATCGAACGCCGGCGTCAACCCAACCGCTTGGAATTCTCACGATCGCCCGGTTGGAATTCGCGACGATCTCTCTGGCGGCACTGCGTTTCTGTGATGAGCCGACAAATTTATAAGAAATCAAGTATAATTCACAATTACCAAGCAATCGCAGTCTACACTTGAGTCCATATAAACCCGGTATTCGAAATCTCGAGTGATTTCAAACTCATCAACAATACAACCAAGATCGTTGAGCTCGGTAGTCCCAATCCGCGGGTATCTCAAACCAAATTCAATATATATTAATCGAGTGCGATGTACACATTTATTTCAAAATAATTGAGTGCGAAGCAATAGCTTTCGAAAGCAAAATAGTTGTACAGTGAAAATAAAATAAGATAGTGCCAACGAATGTCACCCCCAGTAATAGCATGAGACAGGAAATATGGAGACTGCCATGCCCTAGGCATTAATCTTCAACCACAAAGACATCACAACCTAAACGAATCATGCTAGACGGAGTCACCTGCAACATCGGAATTAACCCGTGAGTACTCAATTGTACTCCAAGACTTACCCGTCTTAAACCAGAAAAATAAGGAAAAGACTCCAAGGATTATGCTTGGCTTTATCTCAGAAGCTGGGTGACTCACATTTATTTTCAGAAATAAAGTTGATTAATGCGCCTACACATACTACTTGAGTTCTTCCAGGGTTAAAAGGTTATTATTACATACATAACCATAAGTCCTGTATAGTCAAGATTAAAACATATGCTCAGCGATATATAAATAACAGTATAAGTAACTTGATCAACATTTTAACATCAGCAGCATGAATAAGAATAACCATTATTGTGATATTAAGCTACGATGTCGTGGACGCAACCCGGGTTCTCACCGACCCGGAGAGATGGCGATTCGAATCGATTTGCAAACCAAATGGCGAATACCTTATCATAAACCAGGCCTACTAGATCAAAGGTAGACTCGATCACTCCCAAGACGTTAGGGGGACGTAAAGTCTCGGGACCTGTTGGCAACCCCCTCCTCTCGAGCCACCAAGTGAGCGGCAACGAAGTACGACCCCTCGTGCGCATCTTCTTGTGCCCGATTAACCTCACCAACCACGCCTAGGAGGGGCGTTAAAGCGTCACAGTACCGGCCCCTAGCATTCTCACGAAGCCGTGGCTCACGACTCAGCGGAGCCTACTATATGAACAGTGCGTTCAACTTCCGACCACATTCCGACAAAGGGATTAGTCCTTAGCTGATCAGATGGAAAACCACAATATCCATCCGATCTCACATGTTTTATTAACCAAGTTCTCAAGAAGAAGAGTAACCACCAACGTGATTAACCCAACAACAATCCTCACAAGTGACCGGAAATCACCGTCTCTGCAATCATCATAACTAAGCATTTATTTAACCTAGACCTCTAAGTAGGATAGGCAACAACTTCAACAAGGATATCTGTGCATCAACGGTTTCAACCACTTCCTATACTTAATGCAACATTCATTAAAAAGGACTCAACAAATTAATTTAGAAAGCATAGGTAAGTTCAGCATGCACCGGGGCTTGCCTCAGAAAGTAGTAGGAAGAAGTTAGAGTCTTTTGGAAGCTGGAGTCACGGTCCTCCTTCTCCCCGTGGGGTCTTTTGGTTGCACTCGGGGACGATGAAGGTTGACCTCCTGCTCCTTGATCTCCTCCCGAACTAACTCCTCCGATCCTGATATGATGCATGCACATGCGAGAAGTAAGTATTACGAATGCAAGATAAATGAAGGATAAATGGATGCATTATGATGAATGATACTAGTATGTGGATATCTCTTACGTAGAAACACGATTATAACTACACAAGAAACCCTAACAACCTACATGTCGTTACTAAAACAGCCACACATGGAGTTCTATAACTCCAAATGCAAAGAAACGAACACTCTCGTTGGAAAGCTAACGAAATTATCTACAAAACATTCCACACAGTCTCCAGCAGATTCTAAAATCTACAAATCGAAAACAAAGAAAAGCAGAGACTCTGTTTTCACCTAACAAGCAACATGCAACACCTATAACTTGCAAACTAAACATGCAACTCTTCTCTCAAACTTGAACAGCAAGTAAATAAGGTTAAAATCTACCTAACAAACCTACTGGTCAGGCCAAAGGATAAACTAAAGCACATGAAATGACATTCCCTAAAATAACCACTACATAAGCACACTTTAAATATAAAGGCTAGAATTAAACTAGTTTACCAAAAGCACAATACCAGTAAACCAACTATACCAACAGGTCTATCCATGCTAGGAACAACTAATAAAATTACCAACACACATTACTCTAATATAAACATGCATTTCTAGGCTATTTTCCATACAACATAAATATGGTAAATACATAGCTACTTCAGAAAATTCTACAAAAATTACCAGAGCATCCTACTGGTCTATTATGCCTACCATAAAAATTTAATAGAAAGAACATGCATAAACTATCCTACACAAAAATAGCAAGCTAGCATGAAAACTAGGCATGAAAATACTTTGTACTATGAAAAGCATGAAACTGCCTAACTATGAACATAAAATGCTTCATAACAAGAACAAATGTATTTACAAAATTATCATGACAAAAACCCTATTAATTATTTTTCTATGAATTTCCTAAGAAAGCATGGTAAATAGCACATAAATAGAAAATCACACTTCTACCACAGAACATAGCATGCATGATATTTTTCCTGTACTATACATCCAAAAACATGAATATTTTATACAGGCACCACTATTTTATCATGCACCAAGAAATAGATATGCATTTACCTATTTACATGGCAATTAAAGCAATAAATCTAAATAAATATAAAAACTACCAGGAAATCATATCTCATATTTTTATCATGTAGATCTAGTGACCAGAAACACAACAAAATTTGTTTCACTCGATTTGGATAAAAACGAGGGAGATATGGATTTTCTAAGCATGCATGTACTTGCCGGAAAATGAAAATGTAAAAAGAAAAGGGGCCCGACAGGTGGGGCCTGCTCGTCAGCGAGACGAGCAGAGCACCGGGCGGTCGGGCGGTGGATCTCGCCCGGCGGGGAGGTTTTCCGGTGAACCAACTATACCAATCGAACCTACTCGGCGAGATCTACTCGATGGTGGTCTTGGTGCGGGCTAAGATGGGCCCTAGCATGGCCGGCGGCGAACGGCGGCGCATGGCGGCGGCGGTGGTCGGCGCACTCGCCCGTTCCGTGATGACCGGCCAGCTAGCATGCGCATGGGCTAGGGCGACATCGGGCGACGATGCACTACCCGGTCGACGAAAGACGATGGACAAGGGGTTCGGCGACGGCGCCGCTCACCGGCAGTGGATGAACACGGCGGCGCAACCGCGTTCGGCCGAAGTTGGGCGTGGATCGCCGGTCCGTGGACGCCAAGTCTACCAACAAGGCGTAGCGGTGCTCGTCGCGTCTCTGAAACGGCAAGAGGCGGCTCCGGTGTGCCCGGCCACGGCGGCGGGCGCGGGCGATGCTCACGGGCGGCGCGCTGGGCGGGTGGTCCGGACCAAACGGCGACGGCCGGGCTCGGTTCGACTGGGACAAAGGTAGAGCACGCCAAGGCGATGCTAGAACGCCAAAAGCGGCGAGGAAAAAACGGCCTGACACGGCGGTGACCTTCCGGGCGGCGCGCCATGGCGCGCCGGATTTTCCGGGCGGAGCGAATTGTGACGGTACAGCACTACCTTGCTCGTCCGGGTTCCAGAGGGTCGAGAGGGTGCACGGCACGGGCGGGCTTCTTTGGTGCGGTTTGGAGGGCACGGGCGCGGTGGTGATGGTGATGAACGGCGCGGGCGCCGCAATGGTCTTGGCGGCGCTCGGAGGCTGCTCGCTCCTGGCGCTTGCCTTGGTGAGGAAGGGAGAGTGAGGGAGTGCGGTGGAGTGCAAGGGGAGCTCGTTTCCTCCTTCTACAAGGCATCAACGCGGCGGTGTCGGGGAGGTGCGTCCACGCGGCGCTCACGGCGTGCGTGGGGGCGGGGTGGCCGGCCGGGATTTCTTTTCTCTCTCTCTTTTTTTTTTTGAAACAAAACCCCAAACTCAAACTGTTTTGGCCCGTGCGTCAAGATCCGTGCAAAATTAGCGAAAACTCTAATAGAACCAAATGTTCCTCTCGAAATTCTCGAGCAAAACACATATATAAACTTTCTCCTAATTCGCCTGGTTTTGAAACTACGATTGATCGAAGCAAAACTAGTCGGTCAACGAAACCCTAATTCAAGCTCAAATCGATCAAACTTCAGATTTTTCGACATGATCCACCCAAAAATCATGCAACCGGCCTATGACATCTTTTGTTCTACATGGAATTAGCTACACATCTCATGAAGAGTGCACCCACATGCAAAACCTCTAGCTAGGACTTTTGAGCAAAACAAAATAAATTACTCTCACAAATCAAACAAGGTCAAACAATTCAAACTATCATTATAAAATCTAATTAATGAACATGGCCAACATAAAATATGCTCTAACACCTTCTCTAAACATCACTAAGAATAATTAAAGATTAAACAACTAATTATGCAAACATTTCATACATGAAATGACAAGGCAAAGCATGGCAAGCAAATTTAAAACAATTAACCATGCAAAAGACATCTATCATTTCATGTGCATGATTGCATGTGACTAAATGATGATTATGCCCATGAAATGCAGATGCTAATGACATGCTTAAAAACAGGGTGTTACATTTCCCGCGACATACGGTTTAAGCTTCAATTCTGAGGCAACGTTTCCAATGGCGCTTGCGGGATCGACAACGAGTCTCCACCTTCATTGATCAACGGGGGCCCACATGGACCGGCAGTGATTAACAAATCTGTAAAAATCGATTTATTGAAATCATTAATTTTATCTCAGCGTTAATGCAATGAGATTTCAACTAACCCGTTAAGCCGCCACGTACACTCCATTATTATAAATTTTCATTTTAGTAGTACGCGTATATAGGTCGCCATGTAGGTCATGGCCTATGATACGTCATGGCTGCGGCCTTGAGAATCGTATTGCTCTAGTCTTCACTACGGTTCCGCTTAATTAAACCGACCCCGGTGTCTCGCTTCCCATGAGAAAAGGCTGAGCACCACCCTGCTGCTGCGTCGGCGGGGTTATATCAATGTCGGCAATAACAACTGGCAGGGTGCACTTTCGGCCGGCGGTGATCACATATATCATCCCGCTGCCGGTGTACCACTACGCCGGCGGTGTTATGGAGTATCACCGCCGGGTTAAAACTAAGAACCGGCGGTATTTTGCATTGTCAACGGGCGAAACGATGCATACCGGCGGCCCGACCCTACACCATTGCGGGGAAGGAGCACTTTGTTGCCTCGTTCTCCGCACCACGGCCACGGTGCTTGGTTTATCTTTGGTGCCAATTATCCGGCGGTGAACTTCCATATCATTGTCGGGTGCCAATTGAAACCGGCGGTGATCGATGATTACCACGGCTTCGGCCTATAAAAATGGCTAGTGCGGCCCTTAGGTTTGCAATTCAGTTCTCTTTGTCCTCTTTCTTCATACTCTTGATTCGATTTGCTGTTCTTCTTCCTCGATCTTCTTTGCTACTCTCCACATACATATCTATGGCCTCTCTATGGGAGAAAGCCCTCCATGTACTGAGATATCGTTCTTACGCATCTTAGGCCACCTAAATGGTTCACAAGAGGTGCTACAAGAGTCTTACTGAAGATTGAGCAGCGCCGAAGGTTAGAACCGCTGTGAGGTTCATGGAGCCATCCGGTTCTGTGTGGTCGGGAGAGTGGACAGCTGGATTTACATGTCCATGAGAGACATGGCATTCTCCGGAGAAGATCATAGCCGTATATGAAAATCTCCTTCAATCCATGAAAATCTCCTTTGGTGATCAAAAGGAGATTTTCATAGATTAAGATTGTCTTCTCTTTGCGAGGGCCTATGCATGCTTTGTCTTTGGACTAAACCACGGCTTTGCCGAAAGCAAAGAAAATCAGAAGGCATCCTTGCTGTGATTTAAATGTAAATCCGAGTCATACCCTCCTTGTAAGATCGACCACAAGAAACCTCCAGAGCACCGATGGAACGTCAACAAGCGCCGATGGGCTTTCAAAATCCCATCGGCATTTCATCAACAAGAATGACATTACCTTCGGCGTTTTTTATTTTAAATGTGTTTGTACACTTTGATGAGAACATTGATCTCTTCGTAGAAAGGTCTTTGTTATCATATATGTAACTTTTTCAAGGTCTTTGTTATCATATATGTAATCGGTTTGCTCCTCTCTATATATATGTAATCGTGTTCCTTTCCATTGGATGTTTGCATTTATATACATACTGGCGCACTTCTTATTTTTTTTCGACTCACTTCTTATTTTTCATGGACGAACATAAATATATAAATGCTCTATGTACTAACCGAAAACTTGGTAAACATCATTCAAACACACAACTTCGGTGCAAAAGAAAGGTCACGAGAATTAATCTCACGGTAGTGAAAGAGATTAAACTGCCGGTCAAAATATATCACTACCGGGTTTTAATAGAGCACTGCGGTGAATGATACTACACTACCGGTTTGCAAATACGAAACCAATAGTGATCGACCTTCTATCGCGTTTATCACGTAGGAAAATCTAATGATAAAAATATGGATCGGGAAAACCTAAGATCTTGTGTGGGGGCATAATTTGGGTGTACAAGGTTGCAAAAAAAATTTTAAGACATTTCTACATTGTGGGAGTAGACATGCTTCACAAAATGACCCCTTTCATCGGAAGCATGACTGACAATTACATCCATAAGCTATCTTTGGGTCATCTTCGTTCGGTGTGGTCTCGGCCTCAAACTTTTTCTTAGACGTGCACATGCCACGTGTGTGAAGAAACCACGATGTTTGAGATTTTTCGGACGGGGTTTGGTATTTTTTCAATTAAATTGAATTTCTACGCGACGACCCCGAGTAATTACAGGTTGAACTGGGGTTACCCACTAACAGAGCAGTGGTGCCAAAATTTCCCACATGGTCTCATGTGTCCTAGGAGGGAATTCGATTAGTGTAGGTTGGTGCAAAATTCATAAGTTTGCAAGCTTTAATTAACCTCCTTCTATCAAGCGTTTATCACGTAGGAAAATCTAATAAAAAATATGGATCGAGAAAAACCTAAGATCTTGTGTGGGGGGCATAATTTGGGTGTACAAGGTTGCAAAAAAAAAAAAATTCAAGACATTTCTACATTGTGGGAGTAGGCATGCTTCACAAAAGTACATGACCCCTTTCATCGGAAGCATGACCGACAATTATATCCATAAGCTATCTTTGGGTCATCTTCGTTCCGGTGTGGTCTCGGCCTCAAACTTTTTCTTAGACGTGCACATGCCACGTGTGAAGGAACCACGATGTTTGAGATTTTTCGGACAAGGTTTGGTATTTTTTCAATTAAATTGAATTTCTACGCGACAACCCCGAAAGTAATTACGGTTGAACTTTGGGGTTACCCACTAACAGAGCAGTGGTGCCAAAATTTCCCACATGGTCTCATGTGTCCTAGGAGGGAATTCAGTGTGTAGGTTGGTGCAAAATTCATAAGTTTTCAAGCTTTAATTAACCTTCTTCTATCGCGTTTATCACGTAGAAAAAAATCTAATAAAAAAAAATATGGATCGAGAAAAATCTAAGATCTTGTGTGGGGGCATAATTTGGGTGTACAAGGTTGCAAAAAAATTCAAGACATTTCTACATTGTGGGAGTAGACATGCTTCACAAAGGTACATGACCCCTTTCATCGGAAGCATGACCGACAATTACATCCATAAGCTATCTTTGGATCATCTTCGCTCCTGGTGTGGTCTCGGCCTCAAACTTTTTCTTAGAGGCGTGCACATGCCACGTGTGAAGGAACCACGATGTTTGAGATTAATTGATTACAATTGACACGGTACAATTAATTTATTACAATTGACACGGTACAATAATCAAAGTGTACAAACACATTAAGAAATAACCACCTCAAAAACACCCTTCTAGCACCTATGCCCGAGGTGGTTACAATGCTACACGTTATGCTTACTGATCTAAGTAAAGGCGGATGGGACCTCTGTGAAGAACCAATGTCTCTCCGGTATGTCGGCAAAGGCCCGACAGAGACGGGGCTCTCATCTCCCGCTGACGGCACAAGAATGCATGTTGGCTCGCTTTCCGCTTGATCCGGCAGTCCATGCAACAATGGCGTTGCACGAGCATCACACCCGGCTTACGTAAAAGCAACGTTGTAGCTTAATCTTCAAAAACACCCTTCTAGTACCCGCTTTGTATACACTTTGTCTACCCATGATAAAATGTTTATGTGGACGGCTTTCTCCAAAATAGAGGCCATATATGTGGATAGGAGAATTGGCAAATAACAAGAGGTTAGCCGGCGCACGGTTCGCCATACATGGCTCTCTCTCGCTGTGGGGCTGTTTTTATAGGCGGTGGTAGGTGGGAATGGGCGGTGGTAGGTGGCAACAAGTGTGATCTTATCACCGTGGGCGGTGGTAGGTGGCAACAAGTGTGATCTTATCACCTTGAGCGGTGGTACCATGTGGCGGTGGCAACGATGTTCGATCATTTGTCGGGTCGGCCGACGTTTATACCCGGCAGTTGAACCTATAATTTAACACCGCTGGGGCTCTTTGTTAAACCGGCAAAGATTAACTATAGAGATGGGCGCGGTGAAAATTTCACGAGTCATTTGAACCCCGCGCCATTCGTTCTAGCCTCGGCGATATATAATAGCTGGCGGCGGCGAAAAATTTTCCCAGGTCATTTCAACCCCCGCGCCCCAATCGTTTCCCCACCCGGCGTCGACGGAGCACCACCACCACCACACACCGCATGATGCGTCCGGTCGCCCCCTCACAGCGCCCTCCATTCTCTTCTTCTCAGACGTCCCCAGCGCCACGCCCGGCGTCTGCGCCCTTCCACGGTGAGAACTAATTAGCCATTTAGTTCCTCGAGATTTTGCCCTATGAGAATGAGAGATCTAATTCGCCGTTGTTCTCGCCTCGCCTCGCCTCCTTTCGCTTGTTTTTCGTCCACGTCGCCGACGGGACCGCTACACCGCACCGCCGTCTGCAGCCTCCCGCCCGTCCCGCTTCACGCCCGACACCGTACACGCGACCTCGAGCCCGATTCGCTGGAAGAACGCCCGTCCCGCGCCCTCGCTTCCTTCTAGGGCGCTGCGTCTCCTCGCCGCCGAGACAAGACAGAGGAAGCCACGCGGACCGCCGCGAAGCTTCGGTGAGTCGTCGGTCCACGCCTTTGAGTTGTTCGTTGAAATGCCCGTGTTGATAAATCCAACTTGCTATTTCCTTTTTCTATTTAGATTTTGCTTTCAAACGATTCAGGATCCTTATATAGTGGCAAAAGTATTTTAATTGGTCTATGTTGAACAAATTAGATTTAAACATTGTGGTCATTTACAGCAATGATTGAAGACATTCTAATGCTCGAATTGTGATTGAAATGAGATAGATGTTGAAATTCATGAGTTTCGTGGTGTTCAAAATCTTGTTGTACAACATTTCTGAATGACATAGCATTAACATCCTATTTTGGCTGCATGTATAGGCAAATCATGGCGTGGTATATAGTGCATGTTGGTCAAGTGCCGGGGATCTATCGAATCCGGGAAGATTACTCTGCTCAAGTCTCCGGCTACCACGGTAATTGTTATAAAAATACAAGACTGAAGTTGAAGCTTTCGAGGGGCCTACTATGGTGAAAACTTTCACTATCAACCAGCCCACGAGATCGATGAGAAGCCTCTCTCCATAGATATGAAGATTAGGAGAATTGCGACTTGGGCTATGAAAGATGTTTTGATTTACGTCATGGCTATTGTCATTGTTTTCCTTATTTGGAAGTTGATGTCCTAGGCTCAATTTCGTAGAACATTAGGTGGAGTTAGTTGTATGTAACCTTTGAACCATGTAATGTATCTATGATGCTTTTATGGGTTTAAAAATAGCTGATTTTCAAGAAAAAATTCATAAATTATAAAAATTTTTAAACAAAAAACGCCCGGGTGGCATGGGCCCGGCAAAGGTGAATGACATACAAAAACCGGTAGTGTAACTACACCAAAAACTATCGGTTTGAATTACAAACCGTCATCGATGACGAAACATCACCGTCGGCCGCGGTAACCAACCGATAGTCTTCACTCTAATAACGATGTTGGGTTGAAATCGCCCGAGCGGTGTTCACGTAAAAGTTCAGCGACGGGTTCAATGTAAACCGACATTGTTAGCTCTTTGATACAATCGGCCGGCTCAATCCAACCCGATAGTGTTATCCCTCTGATTCTGTCGGTTCGTTAAAAGCCCGATTAACTCCCAATATCAACTCTGTCGGCTGACTTACGAACCTCGCATTGCTTGGATCAAAAATGCCGCCGATCGGTGGAACACCCACAAGGTGTTGGTGACAAAGGCGCTGCGGTTCGATATCAAACCGGCAGTCTCTCCTCGCATCACGCCCGGTGTTTTGGCCCGGTAGTGTTTCAAACCCCACATCACTACGCTATGGTTACCGGTTCATTTTTCGGCAGTGAAAGGGGGTTGGAGCCCGGCGGTGATGGACAATTCTGCAGTAGTAGTGTATGTCTCTATTCACACTAGTGTCAGGTAAGTATTTATGTTTGATCCATTTCTAGTAATGCATGATGTTGTTTAGCAACTCCAGTAATGCATGATATGTATGCTAAGCTACTTTTCCTAATTATAAGTCACTTTGACTTCTTTGGTACATTAATTTTACTATGTACCTAGATATCTAGGTATCTAGATATAATAATGTGTCCAGTATGTAGCAAAATGAATAAATAAAAAGTCAAAACCAGTTATGATTTGAAACGGAAGTATAGGGTAAGGATACCGCTCCACCATTGTGCTAGACTCCCATCTATACTGCCTGGTCTTAATTTTGAAGAATGGATTTCCATTCAACAAATAGCTCCATTTGGTCTAGGTAAGAGCTGGCTGATACATATATATCTAATTCTTCTTTTTTCCCTAAACATATGCTATTACACAATAGCATATGTTAGTGTGGTGGATGGAGATGGCAGCAGGGGCACAGGCGATCTTTGTGTGCGCACGGGAAGCAGGGGTGAAGGGCAACAACGCTTCGTGTGGCAGGATGTGAGCCGCGAGCACGGGGCAGCGGCACGGGTGGTCCGGCAGGAGCAGCGTGGAGAGGAGGGAAGCACGGGGCAGTGGCGGGGTGGTCCTCTGCGAAATGCGTGTCTGCCAGTTAGTGGGCCGGTCCACCATGCAACGTCTGGACACATGACTTCATGAGTGCACGTCAGGATTAGTATCCAAATCGATTGTAGACTGCTGCGGACGCCCTTTCAATGAAAATTGCAAGGAGGGCACCACCGGGTGGTCGGCAGGAGAGGCGTGGAGAGGAGGGAAGCCTACGGGAAGCACGGGGCAGTGGCGGGGTGGTCCTCTGCGAAATGTGTGTCTGCCGGTTAGTGGGCCGGTCCACCACGCAACGTCTGGACGCATGACTTCATGAGTGCACGTCAGGTTCAGCATCCAAATCAATAGTAGACACTTAATGTTGATGACGACTGACGGTACATTTACAACCAAAGCATAGAGAGACAACCAGACTGCTGACGAAATTGCGAGGAAGGAGTGCACCGCCAATTACACTTATCGTTGATGACGACTGACGGTACATTGAGAACCAACACATAGAGAGATAGCCAGACTGCTGACTTGTCTCAGTTCTCTAGTCCTATCAATACTGGTTCGTAACTTGCTGATGACTTTTTCTCAAAACACAATAGAGACACACAACCACTTATAGTGACAGACGTTCCTCACTCTTTAGTGAATACACACTCTTATTGTTGACACTCGAAAAAGATAAATTGGTTTGCTTTGCCGATTAAGAAAGATTATTTGGAGAAGTATGTACAGGAGTCATCACGTGGAGCAAAGCAAAAAGAAATATATGCATATATGTGACTGATCATGTACGTGTGCATTAGGAGGCGAGAAGATATATCATGTATATGTATATATATGCATGCATGATCGGCATGGCATGTACGTGTCAAGAGGAGCGAAGCACGAGACTTGGAAATCAACGAAGGAATTGTCAGGCTCCAGGAGACGAGCACCAGGCGCTGGTATTGCTGCAGACCGCGTCCGTCGCGAGAACGACAGGCGCGTACGGCGCTGTTTTCTTGCGCGCGAACGCCAGGTGCTGGTCGAAGGACGCGTCTGGCGCATCACATCGTACGCGTCCGGCGCACCCCGCGATTTACATAGCTACTGGACCGCGTCCGTCGATGCGACTGACGCGTCTGTCGCAGTTCGAGCCAGCGTCCCGTGCTCCCGCGACGTAAAAAAAGATCCGAACCGGTACATGTTTTGATCGGTTTTCGGATTCTTTTCGTGATTGGAAACATCTTTGGTGATTTCCTAATGGGATAAGACCACCCCTCTATATAATAAGAGGTCCATGGCGATTTGATCCCATCTACAATAAATCGTCAAACACAACATATCTCTCTACTTTTTATCTCTTCCAAACCCTAACCCTGCTGTTCGACGACGTTCTCGACGAATTTCGCCAGCGTTCTAGGTGGCCTTGCCGACCCTAGAAGACCCTTCGCGTGCGCCCTCCTTCCGGATCCTTCCGGAGGTCGTTCCGAAGCTCTCGCGGCCGAGATCGCGCTCTACATTGCCCCTACCGAGCCCCAGATCGGTTTGGGTGATCACGTGGTGAGCCTTGCTGCGTTCTACGGGTTGTGTGCAACCTGCGTGGGCGTCTAAGGCTCTCGGTGTGTTGGTGCGAAGCCCTAGCTTTGTGTCAACACTTATGGATACACGAAGTACGTGCATTATACTCATATTAACACCTCGATTTAAGACTGAGTCGATAGAGCATAAATGGCGATGTCAGCACGGAAGTTTCATTGCGTCAAATGCATTTTGACTACCTAGAAAGAATATATAGATCTGTTAATTTGTATAATAAATTCGGAAAAATACAAACACATATATCAAAGTCTAAGAATTTAACATAGGTGTGTACATGTTTGAGAATAAGGAATCTATCACCTAGCTACAGGTCCAAATGGGCACGCTCCTTCGGTCCATCTCTCTGATACAGGAACACTACATCAACAAGGTACAGCAGGCACCACAAGGGAGAGCTGTAGTTCTGAATATTAGTCATCCGTACGTGATGTCTACTGCCACTTGTGGGACGACGCTCGGCGAATCACGGCGCTTCGGCAAAGGCTTTCACTTTGCCAAAGCGCCCCATCCTTACGCTCGGCAAAGAGACTCTTTGCCGAGCGTCTTCTTGGCGCTTCGGCAAACATAAATTTTTTTTTTTTTTTTTTTGTGCCTAATTGTTTCACGAGGCCATGCTACAGTACTTGTATATTCAAAATTTGAAATTTTTTGGCACTTTTTGGTATTTTTTTAGACTTCATCTCTTTTTATTTGAATTATTTTTCAAAACTCAAATTTGAACTGCAAGTCACTTTCGAATAAGTAGAAAAAAAGTGAATGGAAAAATGATATTCGTGTTATTGAGTCTAATGTGAGACCTCATCCAGCACGAACACATGAAATATCATCGTTTTGTTCACGAAAACACGACCATTTACTTACGGGGCATTGTTTTTAAATTCTAGAAAAAAAGCAAACAAAGTAGGAAAATCATGAAACTTGTCGGTAGTCGTTATATCGTATGTGTAGGCTATGATAAAAATTTGAGAAAGGTTTAGGTGCACGGTTTCAATTATGACTGCAGCCAGCCAAGACATCTCCCATACTTGCTCTAATATAACATGTGGAGATGTTAGGTTTTTGCAATCGTATATGAAACCGTGCACCTAAACCTTCTCAAATTTTTATCATAGCCTACACATATGATATAACAACAACTCGACGAGTTTGATGATTTTCTAACTTCGCTTGCTTTTTTAGAATTTAAAAACAATGCACCAACAAGTAAATTGTTGTGTTTCGCGAACAAGACGATGATATTTCATGTGTTAGCCCTCGATGAGGTCTCACATTGGATTCAATAACATGAATATCATTTTTTCATTCATTTTTTTCACTTATTCGAATGACTTGCCGTTCAAATTTGAGTTTTGAAAAATAATTCAAATAAAAGAGAAAGTCTAAAAAAAATACCAAAAAAGTGCCAAAAATTTGAAGTTCCAAATGTAGTTACAAGTAATGCGTAAACTAGGCCTAAAAAAAAATTGGGCATCAAATTCCAAATTTTTTTTTTTGTTTGCCGAAGCTTGCAAAAGACGCTTCGGCAAAGAGGCTCTTTGCTGAGCACTGAAGAAAATGCACTCGGCAAAAGACCCTCTTTGCCGAAAGTGCCTTTTTGGCGCTCGGCAAACCAGTTTTTCAAATCAGTTTTTCGAGGCCCTAAACGAATTTAAATAAAAAGTTGTCAACAACAAAGTTTCATAACTTTTCGAGATCTACACTTTTCATTTAGGAAGTTTTTCCATCCAAGGTCATTCAAAAAATTTGAAACCGTGCACGAAACCTTCTCAAATTTTTTTTCATAGCCTACACATATGATATAACAACAACTCGACGAGTTTCATTATTTTCTAACTTCGTTTGCTTTTTTTTAGAATTTAAAAACAATGCACCAACAAGTAAATTGTTGTGTTTCATGAACAAGATGATGATATTTCATGTGTTAGCCCTCGATGAGGTCTCACATTGGACTCAATAACACGAATATCATTTTTCCATTCATTTTTTCACTTATTCGAATGACTTGCGGTTCAAATTTGAGTTTTGAAAAATATTTCAAATAAAAGAGATAAAGTCTAAAAAATACCAAAAAGTGAAAAAAAAAAATTGAAGTTTCATTATGTTGTTACAAGTTGTCATGACCCAGAATTGGGCCAGCCCGGGAAGGGCTAAAAGGGCCTTGATCGACGACCGCCGGCCCACGAGGGGGCGGGGGCTGACGCGGCAAGGGGCCGGCGCCCCCGCCGTTGTCTCCCTCCCTCCCGTCCCGAGTCCAACTCGCTTCGTCTTCAAGTTAGGATTATCTTAGGCTTTTTGGTGTGTAAAAGGGAATATTCCAATCTATTTGGGGAAAAGCAAGCAATAAAAATAGTTTGTATCTATCTCAGCTCCGGCCCCTCCTCCGCCGTGCTCGTCTTTGGCGCTCGCCGTCGGCGACGACGAGATCGCAGCCCCTGCGTCACCCTCGAAGCTTCAACGGTTGATGAACACTTGTCGATTCCGGCCCAATCTAGCCGGGGTTCCGGCTGGTATCCGAGACCGGGGCGATTCCCACCACACATGGCTTCCGATATGAGGGGAGTTCACCGCAGGCGCTGAAGGCGCTCCTCGACGACAACTGCGCCAAGATCAGCCGGCGTTGACGATGGAGATGCGTCTGCGTCGCATGGAGTGCGCCCCCGCATCGCCTCGAGGGCTTCCCGCGCCCAACGACCACGCCTGGAAGAGAGCCCACGGGCGGCCCGCCGGCATAGGGCGCCGCCCGGGCCGGCCGGCCGCCCCCGTCGCTCCTCCGGCCGACGGCTCCGACCCCGCCATCCTCCAACCGGAGGAAGAGGATGACGCCCCGTGGCCTGCCGTCGTCATCGGCGTCATCTTCGGTGACACCGCAGCACCGGCTGCACTCTCCTCTCCCCCCGACACACCGGCGGCGGGACTCTCGGCGAGACGGCGTCACCCGCGTTGGCCCTGCCTTTCGCGCCACTCGTGGCGCGCCCCAGCCCGTGGTGCCACCCGCGGCATCACGTCCCCCTCCCTACGTGACACGCCCGCAAGTCCGGGAGTACGGCGGCAAACCCCGACCTCCGGATTCGCAAGGCGGAGCTCTTGTTCAAGCTCAACTTGGACATCGACCGGACTACTACGTGAGTTATCTTGCCTTCCACCTCACAGTGCGCCGCATTCCGGTTCCTCGATCTCCCGGGAGGAGGTCCCCGCTCGGAGTGGGACGAGTTCACGCGCCGCCGCGACATCACCGGACCCCGCCGCCTACCTCGACACTACGGGGCGTGCGCGCCGCCTTCCCGGAGGCAAGCCGGGCGACTACATCACCGCCGAGAACTATGCACGCATGGAACTTGAAGGACAAAGACCACCGTGTTAGCCTCTTCGTCTGAGGCCTGCGTGACACGCCGCACGACGCCGAATAGTTCGAGCCTCGTTCGATGGAGGAGGCCATCGACCTTGCCCGCCGCTAAACGACGCCCGAGCCCGCCGACGGCCGAGCCAGCGCCGATGCCGACCATGTCGGCCACCACGTCGACCCTACCGACATCGGCGGTGACATTGCCGCAGCCCCGGTTGACCACATGCCAAAGGGCCAGCGCCCTTGCGGTGGCAATGGACAACATTGACGGGCTGACGGCGAACGACATGATTGCTGAGCTACACTTGGCCACGATGACCAACAAGGAGCTCGGGATCATCGCCAACGCCATCGAGTTGAGGGCAACCGCACCAGAGTGGAGCCTCCACTACGGCATCATGAGGTACTTCCACCGTTACTACATCCTGGCCGCGGATCTTCTCCGGGACTTCCTGGCGGGGAGAACGTCCCGCTGCACGGCGTGACATTGGGCTTCCACCTTCCCAACCGTCCAAGGGAAGATCAGGCATTCCCAGCAAGCGTCCTCCTACTACAGGCGCACCCTGACGTCAGGGTTGTTGACACCTGTTATAGCATAATATTACTAGTCAACTAATATGAGATAAGGGCATAAAATGAATATCAACATAAGTCTAGGGGCTTTACTAACATAATTCCACGAGCTTTGGTGATTTATATATTTTCAGGGACTTAACAGATAAATGCAGAGAAGAATGGAGAAAGTTCCGGACTATACATCTCATACAATGGCAAGACTTGACCGTGAAGTAACTCGACCCAAAATGTGGACTAAAACAATCTAGAAGGTACCGAAGACACCAGAAGAAACAAGAGGCCGAGAGGGTTCTACCCATCGGCGGCCGGGCCTACTTTGCCCCTGGCGGCCGCCAAAGCTACAAAGGGCCAATCGCCTTCATCTTTCTAGGTCGGTTTGTAACCGACTTTGAGGTTGTATCTACACCGTTGCCAAGGTCGGTTTGATCCAAGGGCTATCGCTCATCGCCAAGGACTATATAAGCAGCCCCAGGGTCGACCCCAAGGATTATCTCTCATTATCTCTTCCTTAGTTATTTACAGAGCAAAAGTTAGGGTTTCAATTAGAAGAGAGAGATCCCTCTAGTTGTCTAGTTGTCTAGTTGTCTAGTTCATCTAGTTCATCTAGTTGTAACTAGATCGGGGGAGAGAGTAGAGGAGAGAGCTGAAGAGCCGGACTGTCGGATCTTCATCAACTTTGTATTCTTGCAAAAACTAGTCGTCTTCACAATCTCCGTGTTCTTTTTTTTTATTATTTCTAAGTATTTAATTTTAGTTCTTACTTTACATTATTTACCTGGATCTCCGCCGTATTGAGTGCTCTAGTCTTTAGATCTCGGATTAGAGTAGTAAACTTGTGTGTAGACGTGGTGTCTAAACTATAGTTTACATGAGGTTGCGCCCAATCCTACGGTTAGTTGTGGTAGCCCGGGGGTGACAGCCCCTGTTAGGCTGTGTGTAAGCCACCACGTGTGGATTGGTGATTTCGTAGAGCTTTTGGCGGCCCTTCTCCCAACTACCTTCTTCCCAGTCTTTTTCGAGAGTTGGAAAGGATCTCATTGTTCAAGTAGATAAAGTATAGTGAGCCTTTAATTAGATAAATCCACTTAGAAAACTCAAAATCCTCTCTACCCAAATTATCTATCTTTCCTAGGACGATCCTAAGTCTTCTAGTACACTTCACGTTCGTGGAAATCGATACCTTGGAATACTCCCCGTGAAAGCTACATCGGTATCCGTGCTCTTGTGGATTTTTCTCTGCTTATGCTTAATTTATACCAACAAGCTTTACGGGCGCCGTTGTCGAACGGTAGTTGTGCTAGTTTAGAACCAAGTTCGCCCTTTTACCCTTTTTATCTTTTTACCACTACCCTTACCACATGGATTTCACTCCAATTTATAAATTCTTTGCTCCAAAGGGCTTACTTTGTTGGAGCCTCCATCATCATCACATCCCATTCTTACAGATGGCTATGAGCTTCGCCCTACTCTTATAGCCATGGTTCGGGAGCGATCCTTCTCTGGGTTAGCAGATGAAGATCCATACGCCCACCTTAGGGAATTTGAGCAATTGTGTTCTTGCCAGATTATTCCTGGCATGACACAAGAGACCATTAAATGGAAATTATTTTCCTTCTCTCTTGAGGGAAGAGCGAAAAAAAAGTGGTATGCTCATTCTCAGAGGAAGTGTAAATGGAAATTGGGATGAACTTCGAGACAAGTTTTGTCTTGCTTTCTTCCCTCTTTATAAAATTGCTGACCTTAGAATCGAAGTGCATACATTTAGACAAAAAGAGAAGGAGACTCTAGGAGCAGCCTGGGCTAGATTCATAAGCCTTACCAATTTCGGTCCAAACCTTTCCTTGCCTGACCATGTCCTATACATTCACTTTTATCGCGGTCTTAATAAGGAAGCTGCTCTACATCTTGACATCGCTTCAGGAGGTTCATTCTCACATAAAATTGTTAGTGAAGGAAAAGCCATTCTTGAGAAAATCCTTGAAAACACCCCTTACACTGGTATTTTTGATGAGTTTCCCGAAGAAGAAGAAATCGAGCCAAGCCCCGAACAACAAGAAGAGACACACGCAACCGAATCTGAAATTCCTATAAAACGCTCTAATGATTTGGTTGCCATAGAACCTTCCACAATGGGAAAACAACACACTCTAGACAAAACTCTAGAGAGTGATGAACCCCATCCTTGCACATTCTTATCGAAATCGAGGTCAATTTGTTTGAAGATTTTGGCAATACCTCGAATTTCCCAATGCAAGCAAAACCTCTTGTGCACTCTGCACCATTAAGGATGATCCAAACAATGATCCATTCTTAATGGAACACATCAAAGGACTATCATCCATCATGAGCCATGAGTGGTTGGTAGAAACGAGCCTGTCCAATCGAGGTAGCCCGAATCATTTCCCCTAGAGACTATATCTTGCAAAATTAAAGGGACCACCATCGAGGCTCATTATAGTCCGATTGTTGGGATGAATATCATTTCATGGGCTTTAGCTCAAAAAACTTTGCCCCAACAAGTCTTGGATCCCATCTCGCAAAGCTTCTTAAAATTCCTTCCGAGTTATTCTTGAAAGCTATGGGGTCATAAGGACTATTAAGTTAAGCATACGAGGATCCGAGTATTTTCTAGACTTTCACATCTATGACATCTCGGACATGTCGATCTTGATTGGTGTACCCTTAGGAACACTAATTCAAGAACGACCAAATCAGGGTCTTTTGAATCTAAAGTTAGGAAATTCTCCTATCGCCATCTCTCTTACACGATCACATAATGCGATAGTAGAACCCAAGCCCAAGAAAGACCCTATTGAAGATGTTTTAATGGAATCTCTAGAAAACATGGCTGAACCAGTCTTTGATGTTGAACACTTCATTGAAGAAGAGGAAGAGGTGGCATAACCTATTGAACTAGATACAACAGAGGTGCCACCACGACCCTCAATTGAACTAAAACCACTTCCTCCTGGCCTAAAATATGTCTTTCTCAATAATAACCGAGAAACTCCAGCCATTTTCAGTGACAAGCTTTCCCAAGAAGAAACTCATAGACTTGTCACCGTCTTAGAAAGACATAAATCAGCCATAGGCTACTCACTTGAAGACCTCATAGGATTAGTCCCGCACTCTACACGCATCGTATCCCTATTGATCCTGATGCATTACCCTCAAGGGAACCACAGCGGAGACTTAACAACGCTATGCGAGAAGTTGTTAAGAAAGAGGTTCTTAATTAAGCTTTTGCACGCCGGGATTATCTATCCTGTGCCACATAGCGAGTGGGTTAGCCCTGTCCAAGTTGTCCCAAAGAAAGGAGGAATGACGGTTGTTACGAATGAGAAGAATGAACTCATTCCTCAACGAACTGTCACAGGGTGGCGTATGTGCATTGACTACCGGAAACTTAACAAGGCAACAAAGAAAGATCACTTTCCGTTACCTTTCATCGATGAGATGTTGGAACGGCTTGCAAATCACTCTTTCTATTGTTTCCTTGATGGTTATTCCGGATATCATCAAATCCCAATCCACCCTAATGACCAAAATAAGACAACTTTCACATGCCCGTATGGAACTTACGATACTTGACGAATGTCGCTTTGGATTGTGCAATGCTCCGGCCTCCTTCCAACGGTGCATGATGTCTATTTTCTCCTCAAATGATTGAAAACATTATGGAGGTGTTCATGGACGACTTTTACCGCCTATGGAAAAACCTTCGATGATTGCTTGGAGAATTTGGACAAAGTCTTACAAAGATGTAAAGAAAATTCCTTAGTCCTGAACTGGGAGAAATGCCATTTTATGGTTCAGAAGGAATAGTGCTAGGACATAAAGTGTCCAAACATGGGATAGAAGTGGATAGAGCAAAGATAGAAGTCATTGAACAACTTCCACCTCCCACAAATGTGAAAGGAGTCCTAAGCTTTTAGGTCACGCAGGTTCTATAGGCGATTCATCAAAAACTTTTCTCAAATCGCTAGACCCCCGACTAGCCTCTTAGCTAAAGATGCCCCTTTTTGTCTTCGACAATGAGTGCTATGAATCATTTCAAATCCTCAAAAATGCACTCATCTCAGCTCCAATCATCCAACCACCGATTTGACGCTACATTTTGAGATCATGTGTGATGCTAGTGACTTTGCAAAGAGGAGCCGTTCTTGGCCAAACTAAAGATAACAAGCACCATGCTATATCCTATGCTAGCAAAACCTTATCCCGACCGCAGCAGCTTAATTATACTACCACTAAAAAGAAATGTTGGCTGTTGTCTTTGCTATAGACAAGTTTAGATCTTACTTAGTGGGGGCAAAGATTATTATTTACACGATCATGCTTTGCTCTTAAATACCTCCTCACTAAGAAAGATGCTAAACCTCGGTTAATCCGATGGATTCTCTTGCTCCAAGAGTTTGACATAGAAATAAGAGATAAGAAAGGAGTAGAGAACTCGGTAGCTGACCACTTGTCTAGGCTTTCGTATAAGGGAACATATGAGTTACCTATTAATGACTACTTGAGGGACGACACGCTCCTCAAGGTCACACACTTCGACCCTTGGTATGCGGATATTGTGAATTATATGGTTGCAGGTTATGTAGCACCAGGGCGCGATAAGTGGAAACTCAAATATGATGCTCAAGTTATCATTTATGGGATGATCCATATCTCTATCGAGTATGTTCGATGGATTGCTACGAAGATGTGTCCCAATAGAAGAAGGGTTGAAGATTATAGACAGGATGTCATGCATCACCTTATGGGGACATTATGGAGCATTCCGCATACATGCTAAGATCCGCAAAGTGGATTCTATTGGCCAACAATGTATCAAGATACAAAGGAGTATGTGAGAAGATGCGCTAGATGTCGAGGGCATGGAAACATAAATGCTCGAATGCAATGCCACTTCGTAATAACCTCCGGATAGAGTTGTTTGATGTTTGGGGAATTGATTACATGGGACCATTCCCAAGGTCTAGAGATGTTTGAATACATCTTGGTGGCAGCTTGACTATGTGTCCAAATGGGTAGAAGCACTGCCATGTCGAGCCAACGATTCAAGCATGCCAAGAAGATGTTCCATGAAGTAATATTCCCAAGATTTGGCACACCTCGAATGGTCATAAGTGATGGAGGATCACATTTCATAGACAAGTCTTTCGAGAAAGTTTCTTGCGAATATGGAGTAAAACACAACGTTGCAACTCCTTACCATCCTCAAACAAGTGGCCAAGCCGAGACATCAAATAAGCAAATCAAGAATATTCTACAAAAGACCGTAGATGAAATGGGAAAGAAATGGAAATATCAACTCCATGATGCACTATGGGCATATCGAACTGCATTTAAAACACCCATAGGTATGTCACCGTATCACCGGTATATGGAAAAAACATGCCACTTGCCTGTTGAATTAGAATTTAGAGCTCGTTGGGCAATCAAGAGATGGAACATGGATCTCCATCTAGCCGAAAGAACCGCCGATGCAAATATCGAGCTAGAGGAGTGGAGAGAAAAAGCTTATCACAGTTCCAAGATTTACAAAGAAAGAACAAAAAGATGGCATGACAAAAGAATCAAACATAAGGAGTTCAAGCCCGGAGATAAAGTTCTACTATTCAACTCAAGGGTGAAGCTCTTCGGTCATGGAAAACTTAGAAGCAAATGGGAAGGGCCATTCAATGTGATTGACGTTGCACCACATGGCGCTGTCACACTTCAGGATGATACAGGTAACACATTTAAGGTAAATGGCCAACGTTTGAAAGTTTTTCTAGAACTTGAAAAGTTAGAAAGAAATTGACTTGATTGAATTCTTGCAATTAAATGATCCAATCTAAGAACAACTCCAAAAACCTCTAGGCAACAAAGACTTAAGTGGCCAACCACTAACGCTTAACCTGTTCCACAAGTTTTGTTGTCTATTTGAGTTTTGCAGGATTTAAAGGAGAGAGACATGATAGGATGGCACCCTCGTCGCCGTCTCTACCTCAACTTCCACATCATCAACAACCCGACATGTCAATCTAGCTTGGGGAGGGCACCCCGATTATCACGATAAGTATCTCTTTACTATATATTATCGGGGCTATATATCTTTTTTGCTTTGTTTGATAAAAAGTCTAGTATTTAAAAAGAGTCTTTGTTAGAGTGTAAGAATGAATGATCTAGAGGGAGTGTTCACCAGTTTGCTTTTGCTCAAATAAAATGAACCTTAAATATGGAAATGATGAATAGTTGCTCTCTACGTAATTCCTTACACATACCTAGTTTTCAACCTTGAATTCTCCCAAGTTTCACATAAAATTGTTTTGACACATGATTTACTTTGAATTTGATAACTTGTGGGTAGCAAATGCTTGATCCGAGTCTAGGTAATTGACGGATATGATATATGAAAAGTTGAGCTGCTATTTATTTTGTTCCTAGTGATACTAGTATATATATATATATATATATATATATATATATATATATATATATATATATATATATATATATATATATATATATATATATATATATATATATATATATATATCTTACGACCTACACTCCAATCATATATGCTACTTCTATCCCGAAGTACGCATCCATCATATTCCATAAAAAGCCAATCATTGCTATAATGCTCATAGTTCTTGCTACTTGTCTCTCAAAAGAAAAAAAAAAAAAATGATGAGGCTTGGATTGTATTCAAAAGAAAAAAAAAAAAGAAAGAGAGAGAGACAGAGAGGGAGATGAAAAATGGACAAGTGTCCTACGAGGCGAGTAGAGCCTACCTCCCTAAAGAGAAGAGATGAAAAATGAACAAGTGTTCGAGGGCGAGTAGAGCCCACATATCTAAAATAATAAAAGAGAGAGAGAAATAGACACAAGTACGAGGGTGAGTAGGACCTACCACTCTTAAAAGAAAGAAAGAAAAAGAGTATGCAACCCGTGTCCTCTACAACATATCCAAATGAGAGGTAGTTTCAAGGAGCAAAAGAAAGATGGGGTTTCACATTTATCACCATCATATTTACACCATATGCCACTCTCACCATTTATGACCCTCACAAAACTCTCATACATAGGAATCTCTGAGTTTTATTTTTGAAAATCTTGCAAAAACTCCAGGGTAATAGTTGATCTAAGAGCTTGAGACATAGTGCTTGACTTGATTGTTCTATCTTTCAATTGCTCAAGATCTAAGTGAAGGCTATAAGCCCTATGATAAAAAGGTTTGAAGTTAGAATAATATTTTTGAGGAGAATTCTTGTTTGAAAGCATGTGTACTTGTGAGGTATGAAAGCATAGTAGCAACTCCTGATCCATTGTTAAGTTTGGCTTTGCTAGGGACTAGCAAAGGGTAAGCTTGGGGGAGCTTGTTGACACCTGTTATAGCATAATATTACTAGTCAACTAATATGAGATAAGGGCATAAAATGAATATCAACATAAGTCTAGGGGCTTTACTAACATAATTCCATGAGCTTTGGTGATTTATATATTTTCAGGGACTTAACAGATAAATGCAGAGAAGAATGGAGAAAGTTCCTGAATATACATCTCATACAATGGCAAGACTTGACCGTGAAGTAACTCAACCCAAAATGTGGACTAAAACACTCTAGAAGGTACCAGAAGACACCGGAAGAAACGAGAGGCCGAGAGGGTTCTACCCATCGGCGGCCGGCCTACTTTGCCCCCTGGCGGCCGCCAGCTGGGCCAATCAACATCTTTCTAGGTCGGTTTGTAACCGACTTTGAGGTTGTATCTACACCGCTGCCCACGGTCGATTTGATCCAAGGGCTATCGTTCATCGCCAAGGACTATATAAGCAGCCCCAGGGTCGACCCCAAGGATTATCTCTCATTATCTCTTCATTAGTTATTTACAGAGCAAAAGTTAGGGTTTCAATTAGAAGAGAGAGATCCCTCTAGTTGTCTAGTTGTCTAGTTGTCTAGTTGTCTAGTTCATCTAGTTCATCTAGTTGTAACTAGATCAAGGAGAGAGTAAAGGAGAGAGTCAAGAGCGGACTGTCGGATCTTCATCAACTTTGTATTCTTGCAAAAAACTAGTTCGCCTCTTGACAATCTCCGTGTTCTTTATTTATTATTTCTACGTATTTAATTTTAGTTCTTACTTTACATTATTTACTGGATCTCCGCTCGTATTGAGTGCTCTAGTCTTTAGATCTGGATTAGAGTAGTAAACAGTATTGTAGACATGGTGTCTAAACTATAGTTTACCTGAGGTTGCGCCCAATCCTACGGTTAGTTGTGGTAGCCCCAGGGGTGACAGCCCTGTTAGGCCTGTGTAAGCCACCACGTGTGGATTGATGATTTCGTAGAGCTTTTGGCAGCCTTCTCCCAACTACCTTCTTCCCAGTCTTTTTCGAGAGTCAGAAAGGATCTGTTGCTCCAAAGTAGATAAAGTATAGTGAGCCTTTAATTAGATAAATCCACTTAGAAAACTCAAAATCCTCTCTACCCAAATTATCTATCTTTCCTAGGATGATCCTAAGTCTTCTATTACACTTCACGTTCCCGTGGAAATCGATACCTTGGAATACTCCCGTGAAAGCTACATCGGTATCCATGCGCTTTGCGGATTTTTTCTGTTTGCGTTAATTTATACCAACAAGGGTCGAGGGCGCCACTTGTCCTCCTCTTCGACAACAACGGCGGCGTCTTCTTCCGCATCGACAACGTCACCATTGGCGCAACATGGACGCAGGAGCGTCAGATGGGGCCGCCCGTCCAGACACATAGCGACCTCCTCTACGGGTGCCTCCTCGACTTCACCTCCTCGCCGCCTACGTCACTCGACATGTCTATTGCGGGCGGCTCCACGCTCACGGTGGCGATTGCCGGCGACCTCGCCTACACGCCTCCCTCCCGACCGCCCCGGATGCTCGAGGTGCCGGGGCACCCTCGCGCCTCCGTCATGCGCCGTGCATGGGCGAACGTCCCCTTCGTGCAGCCCCCGCCGAGCTTTAAGTTCAGCATCTACTTGGCGACCTCCACCTCGACTTACGCCCCGGCGACAAGGACGCCAACATCCGCAACGGCGACAGCGACAAGTGCGGCCCTCTTGTCTTCTACTTCGGGCCGGTTGTCACTTCCCGATCAAATAAGCCCTTCGCCAAAGACTGGTGGGTTGGGCGGCAGTGGACGCGCCGCCTCGTCGAACGGTGGGGAAATGTCATGACCCGAACTGGGCCAGCCCGAAGGGCTAAAGGGCTTTGATCACGGCGGCCGGCCCACGAGGGGGCGAGGGCGCGCGAAAAGAAAGGGTGGGCGGCGCCCTGCCGCCACCGTCTCCTCCCTCCCGTCCGAGTCCAACTCGCTTCGTCTTCAAGTTAGGATTATCTTAGGCTTTTTGGTGTGTAAAAGGGAATATTTCAATCTATAAGGAAAGCTCTTATTAGAAAATAAATAAATATTGCTTGTAAAAGGTATTCCAATCGTATAAGGAAACCTTATAGAGAGATTGCTTATATTACAAGTCACACTAGCCGGGCTATATAAAGCAGAGGCATGTAATCTCTTTGGGGATAAGCAAGCAATAAAAATAGTTCGTATCTATCTCAGCACCAGCTCCTCCACCGCCGCCCGCGTGCCCGCGCCCGCACGCCACCACCCCCGCCCTAGCCCCCTCCGCCCGCACCGGCCGCCCGGCGCCGCCCAGCGCCCCTCCCTTTGTAACGGCTCCTCCGGCTCCTCGCTGCTGCTCGTGCTGCTGCTGCGCCGCCGACGACGAGAGTTCGCAGAACCCCTACGTCACCTTCGAAGCTCCAACGGTCGGCGATCACGCGTGTCGATTCGGCCCAATCTAGCCGGGTTCGACACAAGTACTGTAACAAGGCCTAAAAATAATGGGCATCAAAATCCAATTTTTTTATGTTTGCCGAGCGCTTGCAAAGACGCCGGCAAAGAGGATCTTTGCCTTTTTAGCCCTCGGCAAACTAGTTTTTCAAATCAGTTTTTGAGGCCCTAAACAAATTCAAATCAAAAGTTATCTACTAAAAGTTTCATAACTTTTCGAGATCTACACTTTGCTTTCTGCGCTGTAGCAGCTGGGCGTGCCCTACGCCGCATCGACCGACGCCCATGCGGCGACGCTGCGATCGCTCGGGGTGGCTGGTGGCCATGGGCGTGGCCCCGGCGGGCGTGGTCATGGTCAAGCCGGTGTCGCTGGCCAACCCCTACGCCCGTCGAGGAGATCCGGATCTTCCTGGAGCGCGGCGCGCTCGTCCCGGCCTTCGTCGGGATCAGACTGGGCGAGAAGGCGGCGCCGAGCAACGCGACTGAGAGGGTACGCGGCGAGCAAGATCAAAGGTCAATTTCTCAAAGTACTAAACTACCCTTTAATTATAATTAAGGAAGAGGAACCGCTAAAAATAGATTCACGGGAGGAACCGGTGGTTCTTCCGAGCACCGTAAAAAATCCTCAATAAAAAAAAGCTTGATAAGACTACCGAAGACCATGCTGAGTCAAGTCATTGGCTCATTGCTCTCAAATTTCCACACGGTGCTCATTGCTCTCAAATTTCCACACGGTAAACTATTATCGATGAGAAAGTGTGAGCGAGAGATTATTTATGATTGCGATGAGTGAGAGAGACCTGCAGCTTGAGTAGTTCACAGGACGCCCTTCTATTCACTGACCTTACCAAAGGCGGTCGTTGCCATACAGTACAGGATAGACTAGATGAGGGCACGGCCGGCCGGCAGGTGCGAGAAGATGACTTTGGTTTGGTTAAACATATATACTTGGGACGTCGCGAAGCCAAAACGCCGCCCAAAGCTTGGATGCATGCCAATTGCCAAGAAAATAAACGGCCTTGTCCATTCGCCGTTGTGCCTACGATATCTGGATCAACACGCTTTCCATTAAGTTAACTACTTCATTCCAAACATTAATTCGTTCCATGAATCTTAGAGAGTCAAATCATTTCAGATTGACAAAAATTATAGAGACAAATATAAATATTTATGACCTTAAGTAGGTATATTATAAAATAAAATGAGTAAAGAATTTATTGATACTTAGTTGACATAAGGAATGTTATAGTATCTTAAGAAGCTTGGAACGACTCTCCAACATTTTGCAAATGAAAGCAACCTTGTAAACAGAATGTAACACACACTAGTACATGATTTGTTTTGCGTGACACTACCCAAAAATCATTCAATGGCGGGTACACCTTTTGCCTGTCACGGTTATTGGCAGCAGCAGGTCATGCACCGGTAATGTGTGCACAAGAGACTACTAAGCTAGTAATTGAGGAACTTGGTGGTCAAAACTTTGCAATACTTGCTGATGAGTCCGCTGATGTGTACCAGAATGAACAGCTAGCTGTTTGCTTGCGCTATGTTGATAAGAAAGGAAGGGCAGTTGAAAGATTTCTTGGTATTGCCCATGTCGAAGATACTAGTGCTATGACACTTAAGGCTGCAGTGGAGCATATTCTTATGAAGTATAATTTGACCTTTGCAATGGTTCGTGGGCAAGATCTGATGGAGCTAGTAATATGAAAGGTAATGCTAATGGGCTGAAGAAACTTATTATGGATGAGTCTCCATATGCTTACTATGTTCATTACTTTGCTCATCACAACGGAGGAATTAGGGAAACTTCCATGGCAACTTAATATGTACATTTCTCATGTTCCAAGAGATGAAAGGTTTAAAGTTTGAAGAACCTATGTGAGCTTTCAGTTAAGCTTGTGGCCACACAAAAGGATGAACAATATTGTGTTGTTTACAAGCTGCTTGTCCGAGAGCGTGTGTTAGGTGCGGAGTGGATCCAGCGAAAGCCTTCACCGACTTTCTTATTGGTATTAGCGGTGGCGGCGCCTTTTAGGGCGTCGTTCTTCCCGCTGGGGACACCGCTATGGAACACCGTGGCCTTATGCATGGAGTCTTGGGGGTGAAAACCCGGTCCAGTTATTAGACGAGCGACGGCGGCACCATTGGTGTCGCGTCCCTCCTGGAGGCGTCCACCACGTAGACTTGTCTCAGCTTGTGGTAGTGGTGGTCCGGTTGGTTCGGTGCGGGGAAGAAGAAGGTGTGCGGGGTCCATGTGTTGGCGGCAAGGTGCAGAGGTCCCATGGGTGCCATTGGCCTGGAGTTAGTGCGCTTGGTGGTGGTGATCTCGGTGCTGGGTGGGTGGAGGTGGTGCTCTCAGTGTGGTTTCAGATGTCTGAGTCCTGGGCAGTGGATAAGTGGATTAGTGGAGTGTGAGGCGGTGGGTGAGGCGAGGCCCCCAAGCGAGTAGCGAGGGAGCAAAGGGTTTTCATTGGTGCCGCGATGGGATTGTTCTCGCGACGCCGGCTGGAGCTGGGGGATCCACCATCGGGGTGTGCGGCTTGGGGGTGATAGTCCCGTGGTGGAGGAGTTTTTGGTAGCCGTTTGGGCTTGCAGCCGGCTGCGGCTTCGGGTGTGGCACAACGTTAGCGACGACGGCGCAGGTTCCGGCGGCCGGCTTTTTGGCTCCTCTCCCGTGGTGGTGGTGTAGAGTTGTGTTGTGTGTTTTTGTGTCGATGTCCCAATCCGACTTGCAGTTGTGGATGGAGGCTCGTGTTGATGACCCAATCCAACCGAACGGAGCATCATGTTTATTTTCTCCCATCCGAGTCGTTGTCTAGTTGTGTTTGAGTTGTTTTTTTAGTTGGGTCGTTTCGACCGAGTTGAGTGGTTAGTGGTGGTCGATGTTTCACCAAGTTGAGTCGTGGAGTTGTATCGGTTGTTTTGGTACCTAAGTGTGCACATGGAGTAGGGTGCCCTCCACATCTGTATGGTTTTTCTGGCCCGGTTTCCAGTCAAAAAACTAGGCTGGCACTTGCCTTTTTTATTTTTCGTCTAATAGAAATCGCGGCAAAGCTTTTACCGTCCCTTCTTTTTTTTTAAGTTGGTTCTTATTCTTCCTGTAGCCACTGCTATTGTTGAAAGAGTGTTTTCCACAATAAATTATGTGAAGAACAAGCAAAGGAACAAAATGGGTGACGAATATTTGAACAATTCCTTGGTTTCATTTAATGAGAGAGAATTCTTCAGTCAAGTGAAAGATGAGGATATCATCAATCTCTTCCAACAAGGAGATCGTAGAGTTATATTGTAGTAATTGTAACTATTTTGTAATATTTATGTTTCAAACTTGTACTTTGGTTATTACTATGGATTCGATAAACATTTTGACCGTTATAACTTTTCATTCACTATATTTTTTGCTTCAACTTTTTGGCACTTGACATACCCAGCCACAGATTCCCCGGCTCCGCTAGTGTCGCCCAACCACCCATCACGGTTAATAGATTAACCGTGGCGGGCACCTTAAAAATGCCCACCACTACGGTTAATAAATATCAACTGTGACGGGCATTCTCACGTGCCGCCACGTTTAGGTTTCCAACTACCTCCATCTCCCACCTCCATCACTCCTCCTAAGCGGCGGCGGCGTCTCACTCACACTCACACGGATCCACCTCTCACTCTTTGAACCAGCTAGCGTTGGCGCCCCATCTCCTTCTCCTCGTACGCGATCTCCCGGAGGAGAAGGAGATTCCCCGAAACTGCCGAGGCCGGCGGGACAAGTAGTTCCACGTGAACCCCTTGAGCTGCCGTGGGCTGAACCGATGGACTTCTCGTGGCGCAATCTCCCGGAGGAAGTTCTCCACAGTGGCTTGCCTCAGGCCCTCAGCCGGCGGTCCGGCACCACCACGCATTTATTCTGTGCCGCCGCCGCCCGTCGGCGGCACCTCACCTTTGAAGCATGAGCTGACGGAGGAGTGCCACGAAGAGGATCAAGAGGAGAACAGTCAAGGCGATGGCTGCAAGCAAGAATGGAATATAGTCAGATGTGAAAAACCGTGGTTCGAACTTCGAACACAGAAAGACGGCCTACCAGATCGAGGCCGCACTGCACCCAGGGCCGGCTCTAGGGGGAGGGCAGGTAGGGCGACGCCGGGGCCACGGAGTAGAGGGGCCCAAGACCATGTACATCATTGGTGTATATATATAATTTTTTATTTAGTATAAAATTTAATGCATAAGTCCATCAGCCAACGTTACCTCTTCCGGTCAATCTCCTATCAAGGCATCTACGCAAACAAGAACATGGACGCCGATTGCCAACGCTAGTTGCCGGTCGACTCACTAGCTCACCGCCACGGTGCCGCAACCAGCAACAACTGCGCACAATATATGTGATCTCGTAAGCAACACACCAATACTCATGATGGATTAGTATTTTGCGTTTTTTTTTGTATGCATGCGCTATGTTTGTACAATGATAGAGTTATAGATTTCTAATTTAATGTATTTAGTTGAATATGTTAGATGTTACCTAACGGTCTTCTGCTCCGTAACCTAGATCTCGCGCACACGCGCCGCCACCACCACCAGCGCTGCCCATCGCCCCTGCACGCGCCGTCCACACGCCGGCACCCTGCGCCACCGCCGCCATCTTCTCTCCACCGCCGTTCACCGTCAATCCACGCCGCACAGTGGCCGGAATCTAACCCGACTGTGACACATGTAAAAACCATATGTGTAGTAATTAATAGATGAATTAAACTAGCTAGATAGGTGCAGCAGATGCATGGATGTTTTATTATTATTACCGTTAAATGGTACGCCGGAATTAATTAATAAGTATGAGCTATACATATGGTTGGTTTGATCTATCGACCAATAGATATATAGGAGTATTTATCTATCTACGGAGAATTAATTCGTGTAGTCCATCAGTTGATTATTATTAGCTTTCTTATATATAGATATAGAGGTAGAATTCGTGACGCACGCACGCACTTGAGCTTCCTCTTGGCTTCGTCTTGTTGTGCTTGGACGGACTCGACCATCCTTACGACCATAGCTAGGCAGGCTGTACTCGCCACCATCTCATTTCTTCGCAAGTAGCCATTAATTTCTTTTCCGCGTGCGGACCATAGCTACGCGACAACGCTCCGTGGCGGTCGAACCCCGGCCTGCGTATATACAGCATATACCATCCTGCAATACAGCATATACCATCGTGCAAGCCGTTCTAAATCGTTTAATTTGATGACATATATGGGACATCTTTTTAATTTGGCGGCTTGGGTTTGGCTCCAGGCCGGCGACCAGCTAGGTCCACATATAAAGGGAGGCAGGCATGGACAAGGTTCTTGTCTCCCAGCTCCCATACTAATTACTCTATCTTGTGTTGCCATATACTCTGTATATCAGCTGCGTTCTTCTTTTGCGCCCGGACGTGCGACCTCTGGACAACATGGGTGGACTCACTCCAGGTGGGCGCGCATGCACATTGCATCATCCCGCATGCATAACTTTTTTTTTACCGAAGACAGCAAGGGAAACCCCAGCCTATTTTTTATTTTTTAATAATGCATCCTGTTTAAATTCATTCCCACGGGAGTCGAACCTGGTCTGCTGGGTGCCTGCATGCATAACTGTATATGCATGTACTGTGAAAATTGTGCAGGATGCATGCCTGCTTTGTCGTCGTCAATTTTTGGTGGCGAATCAACGGACGCCACAGCAAGCATCTTCTTCGCCGCTGAGCCAGGGCGGTGGGGTGGGGGTAGGGTGGAAACCATCCGGGGCACCCACGTCTGCGCTTTTGATCTCCCTTTTCACTCTCCCTCCCGCACCCGTCCCTCTCCTTCTCCATCCCCGGTGGTAGCTAGGGTTTAGGCATATCCCTTCCCCTTCTAAGGAAGGGCCGGCCGGGAGGCAAGGAAGACAGGAGGTGGGGATGGTCACCGAGCGGTTTAGGTAAGCGGGTGGCGGTGGTGTCAAGGTTTTCCGCTGAGCATGGCCATGGAGGCGGCGACAAGAGTGAGGGGCGGGGGGTGGGAAGAAGGGGTCGCCACGCGTGGGGTGGGGCGGTGGGGGCGGTGCAGGGGCGAGGTCTAAACGAGGGAGATGAATAGTTTTGGCTTGAAAATTTGGGCGGCTACGTGATGGCGAATTTGGTCTGAATGGCCGGAGTCAAGACACCCGGTTTGGGCTCCTCCCTAGGTAGTGATTGGCGCATGGTTAGGCCCTCCACAATGGTGGAGTAGTGCTCCAAAAAAAAAATCGAGGCCCATGTCTTGGATTTTGGCATCGCTTCGCAGATGCTGCAGTGTGTAGGCATATGTGCGTCACTACATGGAGCAAAGATAAATAGGGAAAGGACCCAAAGGCCAGTATCTTTTCACTGTATGGAGCTATGTATGAAGTTGACAACAACGAGTAGCAGTGCGCCAGCAGTCTTGATGCGCAGGAAACGACCAACAAAATCGTTTTTTATTGTTTTTTTTCGAAAGCGGGCTCGGCCCGTACTGCATTAAGAGGGGTGGGAATTGTTTAGTTACATCCTACCGGCGCACGTAGCGAGATGGCAGTGGCCGGATAGGCGAGCACACAAAACACAAGTCACCGACTAGGGACGGTGGTGCTTCGAGTAGCATACTGTTTTGACAACTAATTTTGCGACACAGTCTCCTAGCTGCAGCAATCTAGGCTGTACAGGATGCAACCAACGCCGCGGGAAGCCTGCCTTGGACCCAGGCCTCACCCTCGATCCGGACGGTCTCCACGAACTCTATTGGTAGGATTCCCATTGAGCCTGCATTGAAGGTCTTCCTGTTTCTCTCCTTCCAAATTTGCCAGGAGACGAGTAGCACCAAAGAGTCGAAGGGGCGCCGCAAGTGTCTAGGGCCTGGCGCCCAGCCCTCAGCCACATTCCACCAACGTGTCATCACACGTGGGGCACATGCTCAAGCCCGAAACGCCGATAGGAGGCAGTGCCACACCTCCCCGGTGAAAACACAGCGCGCGCAGGAGGTGGTTGATGGACTCACATTCCTCGGGTCGCACAGGGCGCAGTGTCATCTGGTTGTAGGCCGTGCGGGCGCCGCCTGTCCCCCCGCCCAAGGACATCCGTGAAGGGAAAGCCATGCGAAGAACTTAACTTTTGGGGCGCAGATGCCCGCCAGATCTCCTTGGCACCCACGAGCTCTATCCTTCCGCTGAAGAATGCCCGTAGGCCGAGGAGGCAGAGTATTGGCCATTAGACGCCTAACGCCAGGTGATACGGTCGTCAACGCCGCCCATGAGGTTGACGCCGAGCAGCTTGTCGGCAAGTTCCAAAGGCCTCATCGATCACCACGGGCCGTTATTGCCCCGCCCGACGCCATGTGCCCACTGCAGGTCCGTAAGGGCCTCGCGCACAGTTCTTCCCCGCGGGAACGCGGCACCGCGTTGAATAGGTTTGGCGCGGTGTTGCAGATGGCCCCGTCCGACAGCCAACAAAGTCCGTCCCGTAAGAGCGCCGGGCCGTCACCAATCAGCACCTGGACCGATGCCTGGAACATTCGCTCCACCGAGCGCTCTGCCCTGGATGGTAGACGCGCCCAGGGAATTAACGTCCGGCTCCGTCCGTCGGCCATTCCCAACGTAGACGCAAGGCGAACCCCTGGACCCTCAGACCAGGCAACCCAAGGCCGCCCAGGTTTTTTATTGATTTGGGCACCGACGCAACTACTTGTTTAGCTATATGATATTCACAAAAATAAAAAGGAAAGGGAGCATATGCAAGCAGTGAGTACAATCATCATTTAAATTATACCCACTGCAGTGAGTATATAGGAGATAGAGAAGGGCAAATTGTTGGGGTTAGTCCCACATCGGTAATCGATGGTGGGGGAGCACAACATATAAGGTGGGGCGGTCCTCACCCACCATGTGTGACTACGGGGGAGATTGTTGGGGGTTAGTCCCACATCGGTAATCGATGGTGGGGGAGCACAACATATAAGGTGGGGCAGTCCTCACCCATCGCACTAGTCTTTTGGGTTGAGAAAGCTCAAGACCTTGATATGTTGTGGCTCAAGAGGGGCCAGTGGAGGCACCGGCTCGTGCGCGTACATCGAGCTGGGCCAGATCGGAACTCGAGCCCAGAAGTCTCGGTTCGGACACAAATATGTGTGGTTTAGATAGAGGTGGCTCCATCTCACTCTCGAAAACGGTGCCCTGTTGATCTAGTTTCACTTAATTCTCATCAAGGTTGCTTATTTCTTGCAGAGGCTGCCATTGCCATCTCACTTCTCGTGTGCTTATTCCTAGTTTTTGTCCTGATACGACGACTCAAGAATGGCTGTGCGGCAAGTGCATACGGTGATGCGAGCCCATACGTTGTTGTGCCCGGCCGGCGACTGAAGCGTGCCACCACGCAGTTCCTTCTCCGGGAGATCACCCATGACAAGCCCATAAGGTTCAGCCGGCGACAGCTCGCCTGCTACACGAGCTACTACTCCACCAGGCTCGGCGCCGGAGGCCCGGCACGGTGTACAAGGGCAAGCTCCCAAACGGGCTCCATGTGGTGGTGAAGGTGCTGCATAGGGGCGTCGACTGGAGGCCCGAGGCGCAGTTCATCGCCGACGTGGCCGGCGCCCACCAGCACCAGCAGACGAACCTCGTCTCGCTCCTCGGTTTCTGCTTCGACGACCCGGTACGCGCGTTCGTATGCGAGTACATGGAACGCGGCACGCTCGACGCCTTCCTCCTGCGCTCCGGCCGCGACGTCGGCTTCCCCACCCTGCTTTTGCTCGCCGTCGGCGTCGCGAGGGGTATCCGGCACCTCCACGAGGAGTGCCAGCCGATGATCGTGCACTACGGCATCAAGCCTGGCAACGTCCTCCCGACGGCGCGCTCACGCCCAAGGTCGTCGTCACTGACATCGGGCTCGCGTCGCTGTGGATGAAGAACCGCGGCGACACGGCATGGACGCAGCCGCGAGGTGTCGTGGAGAAGTGCGACGTGTATGGCTTTGGCATGCTCCTGCTTGAGATGGTTAGCGACTGGAGAAGGAGCTTCGATGAGGAGGGCTCCTGGTCGGAGAGCCAGCGGCAATGGTTCCCCAAGCTGGCGTGGATCAAATACGAGGGTGGCAACCTCATGGACTTGGTGACCATGCCGTCGTCTGGTCCCGACGACCATGCCGCTGCCGCCACGGTCGTCGTTCCTGCCAACGATGACGATGATCTGCAACAACGCACGGAGACCGTAGAGAGGATGTGCAAGGTTGCATTCTGGTGCGTGCAGCAGCTGCCGGAAGCACGACCGTCCATGGGCGCGGTGGTGAAGATGCTAGAGGGCGAGATGGACATTCTTCCGCCAGTCAACCCGTTCAAGCACCTGATGGCGGTGCCGGTGTGGGCTAACGTGCAGAGGACGGTGATGGAGCCGAGCTGCTGGAGAAGTGGCGGCCATGATGCTACCTGGTTGTATCCGGACCCGATCTTGGTGGATTGTGGCCCATTCTGTGACATAGTACCTAATCTTGTAGACTGTTAACGCACACCGCTTTTTTTTCCCCGAAAACATGCATTTTACACGTATTGCATTAACGGAATTAGAGTTCTTACATTGTACGCTTTGGTCAAAAGAATTGGCCACTGCACGCACACATACAAATATCGCCGGCTTTAACGATGGAGTAAATGGATGTACTAAAGGAGTAAACAGTTGTGCGACTAGAAAAGAAATAGCGGCTAGTCCTGGGAGTTCACCTCCGCAAGGAGCTTAGCAATTTTCCTGTACTCAGCTGCCACCCACTCGTCCGCCTGCCTGGTGATGGTGTCAACAAGCTGGGCCGGCGTTGTCGCAGTGTTGTCAGAGATCCTCTGGTTCCTCTCTATGACAACGGAGGGGCAGCGGAATAATCAAATTTAACAAACTAATATCTCACAAGCATATCATCGAACACCTTGTGTGTATAAACTGAAACAACCCCTAACCATGAATCTGATCATCAACAGGCTGTCCAAAAATTCAACAATAATATACTTGCAATAATCAGTTCACTAGAATACCAATCCCCATCATCTTAGCCAACATATTAAAAGAACACAATATTCATCGCGTACCATCATACACAGATAATCAACCACTTCACATATGGAGCAATTGCAAGCAAGATGGTGACTTAATCAACATATATGGCAAGAGGAATACCAAATCAAGAGGAGACACCAAGATTTACGTGGAAACCCCTTTCGGGGAAAAACCACGGGCGACGGCGAGAGACGAATCCACTATGAGATGAAAAAAATACACGAGGTGGTAGCCAACAAATGAGGGAGGCTCCACATCCCCAAGAATCTCTCTCTTTATAGGTGGATTTGGTGGATCAAAGCTCCCTCTCTCTCAATCTCCCTAACCCTAACTCTCTCACTCACTCTCTTTTCTCCGGAAACAAGACGAAGCAAATGAGTTGTTGTACTAGGGAGAAGGGGGAGCACGATGCCCTTTGGGCTGGTTTGGGAAAATTGCTAGAGTCCCTCAAGTTTAACAACTGCTGCAAAAAGTCCAATACAAATAATTGGAGCTGCACTCTCACACTCTCCTTCCGCACCTCTCAGGACACAAGAAGCGCCTGCGAATCAAAACCCTTTTTGAACGTCATCGGCACCCAATTCCTGTAGTCGAGCCACCAGACCACACGACGCCGTTGTTTTACGTATATGCAATAATATGCAATAATGTGTTTGTAATAACTAATGACGGCTTATTTCGCATATATCATACAACACAACACACGTGTATGATGTGTTGTGTCATCTAACTAAGGACGCGTGTTTCCAAAAATACGTCTTTGATCCATTATAGATGGGGCTTCCACACACGCGTCTATGATAAAAGCTTGTTACATACGTGTGTTGACTCTGCCCGACGACCCTTTGCCCTTGGTTGGCAGCGGAATACTACTGATGTGGGTCGTGTTTATATATTGATATGTTAGATACGCGTCTGTAAGTGGTGTTTTTTTTACATAGTGTATCGGATATAGATAGAAAGAGGGTGTGGTAGATTATAAGAAAGTGTAATCTCATATGGTTAGTATGTATAGGGTAAAAAAGAACTGAAAATTCTGCAGCTAATGCCTTATCTAGGCTCCCTTTAGCAACTCATACCACTCCAATGGACCTCTATCTAGGCTCCCTTTAGCAACTCATACCACTCCAATGGACCTCTATACCTTTGTCTGCCTCTCAGCCAGTTTGGGAGCAACAACTAGCTGATAATATATCTGCAACATCCTTAGACAATAAGCTACTCTCACCCTTGCTTATTGGTACACCTCAGGGTTTCCTTGGGCCAATGAGGAGTCATCAAGTACAAGTCTAGCTAGAATCAGGGCAGCTAGCAGTTTGTCTCTTCAGAAGCAGACCATGCCTGCTTTACATTCTTCGTCAATTGGTGGACATTTAGGTTTTTTATTGTAACCTATATCTATAAAACTTATGTTTGCAAACCCCATCTGGCTAATTCTCTTGACATGCAAGCACGCCACCTCACCATCCCACTAACACCCCACTAGTATGTCACCTCACCAGCCCACTAACCCTTCCTTACACGGGCATAAAAAAGGTTATAACTCATGAACAAAAAAAAATAAATCAAATTCTGATAACACCATTAAATTCATTTTTTAATAAATCCTTTTAAACAAGATCTCACATGTATATATTTTAATAAAATTATAAGTGAGACCCGTTGGTATAGAGAAAAAAAAAGAAAATAAAAAAATAAAAAAATAAAAAAAAAAAGAAAAAAAGAATAGGAGGGTGATTGTAATATTGTAACTCATAGAATTCTCCTTCATACTCAAGAACGCAACGCCAAGGAATCCACTAGTGTATGAAGATCAAGAAACTCTTTGCATGTATAGGACCTAATAAGATGTGAGAGTGTGTATCTAAATGTTTGTTATCAGCAGGTCAAAACAGAAAAGAGTTATATATCCTAGTCTGTTACAAACTTTGCTTATTCCCACTCATGCTTGGCAAGTGGTGAGTATGGATTTAATTTCATTGAAGGACTGCCTTCATCCAAAGGTTGCAACTGTATCTTGGTTGTTGGAGAGACATCAGATATGTTCATTTCATTGCATTAGCACACCCATTGATCACGACTTTACATGTGGCCAAACTCTATACTGATACTATCGTGATAGAGTGATATCGTATCACAAACGGTAAGCAAGCACTGTTTTTTTGTGAAAGTGTGACTTTGCACGTTCTTCGTAAGCAAGCACTGTAAACCGATGATGAACAAAAAAACATCTGTTGCCACAATATTACCGAGTTACATGGTGTCCTGTTTCCATCATGCCTTGGGTCAAGATCCCATTCCCAGTGCCACCACTCGTCATCGTCATTGTCCACAGGTTCGCCAGAATCGGGCGCTGCCATCAGATGCTGGAACGGGTTCACCGGGCGGGGCTATGTCCACCTCTCCCTCCAGCATCTTCGCCACGGCACTCATTGGCGGCCTCGCCCGCAGTTGCTGCAAGCACCAGAACGCCACCTTGCACATCCTCACCACAATCTCCTTGCACCGCTGGCTCGGTGGAGCGACGATGAGCTCCGTGAGCTGGCCATTGTCGTGACTTGTTCCACGCCAGCATGGGAACCACCGCTGGCTCTCCGCGCCGCCTCATCGGTTCCGCCGCCCGCCGACGATCTCGAGCAGGAGCATGCCGAAGCTGTAGACGCCGCGACTTCTCCGTGACGCCCGACCGCATCCACATCTCTGGCGCAGCGAACCCAGGCGCGCCTCGAATGCCGCATTACCGAGACGCGTGCGTGTCTAAAGGGCTCACCAGCCGGCCAGCCCGGTCGGCGATCTTGGGCATCAGCGGCGCCGGAGCGAGAGCACGCGTTGCCCGCTTGATGTCGTGAGTGCACGATCTTCTGGCACTCCTCGCAGGTACCGGATGCCCTCGCCACGCCGACGGGCGATGTCGCGCAGCGCCGGAGGCCGACGACGCCGCGACCTGGGCGGCAAGGTAAGCGCCGGCGCGCCGTGCTCCATGTACTGCACACGCCGAGCGCGCGCGGCGCGTCGTCGGCAGAAGCCAAAGAGCCCGACGAGGTTGACGTGGTGGGTGCGCCCGATGGTGCCCACCTCCGCCATGAACTGCGCGCCTCGGTCTTTTGGTCAAGGCTTTTGTGGAAAACCTTGACCGCCACGGGCGAGGCCGTTAGGAGTGTACCCTTGAACACTGTACCGGCCGGAGCCGAGGCGGGTGGAGTAGTTTCGTGTGAAGGTGGTGATCTGCAGCGGTGTAAACCTCAAGGGCTTCTCATGCCTGATCTCCCAAAGAAACTTCTCCACAGTCACGTGCCTCATCTGCACATTTATCTGTTATATTAGTACTTGCCAATAAAAGAAAATCCATTACGTTGGCCCCAATTTAATCATTGGAATTATAATTTAGGCATAGATTAACGAAGGTAATGGTTGTATATGAAATGTATTTGTATATTATTGTAGGAAGCGAGAAAGCGAGTTGAACAACAACATGCTACAAGTTTTTGAGTGAAACATGCTATAAGTTGCAGGGAAATATAGTATGGCGATTTATAGAATCAATTTTCATCTCTCATTTTATGAATTTGATATAGGCTCATATGTGAATTGGGGACAGTTGTGAAATGTCGAATTCCAAGTCAAATAGCCTAATCTATCAAGTAAGTTCCAATTCCTCCTAAATAAAAAGGATGCAAACGACCCCTTTAGATTAACTGAATGAATAAAATAACTGTTACCTGATCGTAGGGAATGATCCCTGCCGGGTCGCCATGGATATCACCGTCCCCCACACTAGGTCCTTGAAGGGGTTGGGTGGCGGAGTAATGTCCATGTTACCCTCAAGCATCTTCACCACCAGGACCATGGGTGGCCTTGCATCCGGCTGTCGCTGCAAGCACCAGAACGCTACCTTGCACATCCTCTCCACCAACTCTGTCCGCTGCAGCAGATCATCATCATCTCCGGGCGGCGACAACAACAACGGCTTGGCCGTCGCCATTGCCAGCAGGCGTGTCGCCCACCACGAGGTCCATGAGGTTCCCGCTCTCGTATTTTGTCCACGTTACCCTGGGGAACCACTGCTGGTTGCTCTTGGCCTCGTCCAAGTTCCTCCCCCCGGCGAGGGCGAGGGCTAGGATCTGGAGCACAAGCATGCCGAAGCTGTACACGTCGAACTTGTCCGCGAAACCCGGCGCCTGCATAGACACTCGCTTTGCGCGCCGTCCCCGCCGCCTCTCATGAGGTGTGCAATCCCGAAGTCGGCGACCTTGGGCGTGAGCCCGCCGTCGAGGTCGAGGAGCACGTTGCTGGGCTTGATGCCATAGTGCACGATCCTGTGTTGGCACCCATCGTGGAGGTACTGGATGCCCCTGGCGACGCCGAGGGCGAGAGAATGAAGAAGATTAAGGTCCCGGCCCCGGCCGCAGTCCACGAGGAATGCGTCGAGCGCGCCGCGTTCCATGTACTCCCACACCACTGCGCGCATGGTGGCTCCGACAACGCCGTCGGTAGAGGTTTCATGGTGGAAGCAGTAGCCAACGAGCCTGACGAGGTTGGTGTGCCGGCACCGCCAGATGGTGCCCACCACGTCGGCGACGAACTCCTCCTCGGACCTCCAGTCGACGCCAGTGTGGAGCTTCTTCACCGCCAGATTGAGGCCGTTGGGGAGTGTGCCCGCGTACACCGTGCCCAAGGCTCCGGCTCCGAGACGGGCGGAGTAGTTGACCGTATAGCGGACGAGCTGCCGGTGGCTGAACCTTACGGGTTCCTTCCCGTCGGCGATCTCCCGGATAACGTCGTTGTCCTCCAGCCGGATTTGCAGCCAGTAGAAAAACGAGAAGAGCAGGACTATGAATGTGATGAAACCCACTGCAGGATGCAAGAGACATCAACAGAGAAAATTTTAAATCAGCACAGCTTATTCAGATCAGTCAGAGAATCAAAGATGCATAGCCCTCACCTACTACACCTATGGTGACTTCTTGGCTCATCTTGGCGAGATTTTGGTTGAGTAATCTTTGGCGAGATTGGGTTGATATCAGAAAGGCGTGCGCAATGCAAGAGAAGTATCTTAACGACGACGGGCAGCGGTATGTACTTAGCTTGGAGCAAATGGCGATAATATGGCACCATCAGAGAATATGACAACTTGGATGATGTCCATGCATGTCAAACCACCAACTCCCGGCCAGGACGGCAGGCACGATGTTGACACCCTTCGTTCTTTGCTTTCAAAATTGATATGATGAAAGCTTATGATAGGGTGGAATGGGCTTTACTTACGTGGTGTATTACAGATCGAACTCGTTCTCATGATTCAATTCATGGATGGTACTATTGTTATGTGGTGTGTTTCCTCTGTGCGCTTTTTTTTCGAAATCGTACCATTGGCACGTATTCTATTAAGGGAAGCTAGAGTTTTTTACACGTCGCTCACTTTAGCCAAAACAATTGGCCGTAGTGGACGAAAGCACATATACAAGAATCACCGGCTTGAACGGTAGCGCGGTACAGATGTACTAAAACTTAAACAACTGGCGCGACGGGTGTGGGTGAATGGATCATCCGTGGCTATGGCTCCAAATGAGAATCCCCACCGATGGCGCCGATGCACGAGGACGCATCATGGGGAAGATCTCGCGCAGACGCTGCCGCTTGCCGGAAGATACATCGCCGCCAAAGTGTGTCTGGAGCTTGCTCGCTAGCTCGGCACCGGAGTGCTGACGCCCGTCACGGACCGGCGTTCCTCAAGCTTGCCGAGCACCACCAAAGAACGCTGTCCGCTCCGAAAGTGCTTCGCGCTTCTCATGTTTAGCATCGGGACGAAGCCAGCCGCATAAACCCACTCATCATCGAGAGATCTTGACGAAGCGGAGGGTGGGCCGCCGCTAAGGGCGGGCTCGTCGAGCGGGCGGTGATCGATGCCGTGAATTCCTCGACGGAAGCATCCGTGGCACGGCGTGGGCTCCGCATTGCATTCCCCCTGATGGCGACATCGGCTCGGGGGCTGTGGGGCGTGTTGATATTTTTTACACGATCCACATTTAGGAAGGCGAAAAGAAATATATATGGGATATCTATCTAATCATGTTAGCTTGGATATGGGATTAACCTCATGATCCAACAAAGCGGAGTTAGGCGGTGTTAGTAGTGGGATGTAAATTTAGCATCATTATCCATAGTGGAGTTAATCTCGCCAGATATGTACTCAAGGTATACCACTCATTTCTAGGCATTACCTATACACTAGTCTGTCACCCTAGCAATAACGCTCAAAGAAATGCGGGCATGGTATTTGTTGAAAGGCCTTGATAAAAGAATGAACATGATATCTCGCAAGCGCCTGTATAGAAATACCATCGTAGCACTTCACCTGAGTAATCCAGGTATTGTATTTATATTTTATCACAGGGGAAGGGAATCTATGGAAAGTAGAGAGAAAAGGATATCTAATGATTTAGGAAATGATTTACTTATGAGATCCACTTACAAAGTAGTATAATGCAGAGTAGCCATATACATCTAACATTACTCAACAGATAAGTCATAAGATAAAGATAATTATATAAATGATAAATACCCAAGTCTAAGATCATCATATGCCACTAGTATCATACGAGCTATTAGCATGTTATAGAAAGAATAGAATGAATATTCCTAAGATACTCCTAATCATATATGTCAATGTATACTACAATTAGTGCAATACATCTAGCTATCATGGCAAGGTTGGATTACATCTACATATGGTAAGCATTACCAATGACAACCAAGGACGAAAACTTGATCATCACCGTAATTAAAGCTCAACGTGTCCTAACATTCTGAGGGTGGATTCCAAAGGACTCAACAGATTTGTCACTCCCGCATCTACCACACGGCCCGAATGTAGGGTGTAATTGCGAGATAAACGTTGTATAAACACCACGTTTACACATTGCTTATCACCCACATAGTGATCATCAACGTGGATGCTATACAATTCCATGCATAAAATATAAATCAATCTCACTAAACTAAACATATAATCATAGCATGCATAAACACATATCAATAAGAATATAATAATTATATAGATCAAAGCCATAACAATTGTATTCTGAATATAATAGTACTTACAGATCGAATACAAGAGAGAAGTCTCAAGAACGATGATCCTTGCTACTTCTTGACTATCGAGAACTCAAGATGAACTTGATCTTCAACTAGAACTAGCTAGATAACTAACTACTTCTAGTATGAACTAGGGCTTAGGTGTAGACTTGGTTGGACTTGAGATGAATTGACTTGGTATAAGTTGATAATGAATAATTATTTAGCCCCGGGTCACCGGTCTTCTTATATAGTACTTAGCGATGAACGTGAACCCTTGGATCAAACCGACCTTCAATAACGGTATAGATACAACCTCAATGTCGGTAGTAAACCGACATAGAAAGGAGAGGCCGACAGTCGGCCCCCCCCGGCGGCCGCCTACATGGCAATCGGCGGCCGCTAGGGTGGAGTGCCACCTTGGCATCCCGCTTTGTTCCGTGTCCTCTGGTATCTTCTAGAATGTTTTAGTCCACTTTTCGGGTTGAGTTACTTCACGGTCAAGTCTTGTCATCATATGTCTTGTATATTCCGAACTTTCTCCATTCTTCTCTACAATTATCTATCAAGTCCCTTGAAAGTCACGAGAATACCAAAACTCGTGGAAATACATTAGTTAGACCCCTAGACTTATGTTGGCATCTAACTTAAGCCCTTATTTCATGTTATTTGACTTATAAAATTATGCTATAACAGTGTCAACAGAGGCAGGGCGCAGGGCGCCGGAGTGGATCCTATAATGGGAGCCTCCAACCGCTCCTCGCGTAGTGAACGCCGAAAGCGTGGGAAGGATCTTCTTGCGTTGTCCCGCTTTGGGGGACGACGCAAAGATCCCCAAAGGCTCCATGGAACCTCACGGGCGATCGACGGTGCAGGGTAGGCACCGCGTGTCAGTCATTTAGCCCACTGCTTGGATCGCACACGCCGCCGCTTCTCCCGTGCCGATCACGGGTGGCGATGAAGGCCAGCGGCCGCCGCAGCGCGGTACCCAATCGCCGCCGACGATCCTGATCTTCGCTATGCGGGTGGAACTCCTGCGTGCCGCCAACGCAACGCCAACGGACGGCGAAGTCTGCGCCCCCGAGATGGCGACGGTTCGCGGTATCCAGCGAGCGACGACATGGTGGACGCCGGCTCATCCCAAAGCTACGGACCCATCGCACCTCCGTCACGGAGATCGAGGGCTGGGTTGGGCGGCGCTGGAGGACGGTAACGGAACCGCCGGCACCGTAGGATCCGCCCGAATCCTCCGCCATCGCGAAGCCGGCGTGACCATGCGCAGGGCGAAGGTGGCTCGGACTATAGTGGCAGGGGTGGCACCGAGGTGGAGGCCGCGAGCTCATCGAACATCGGTCCGCACGAGCAGGGGTCCATGCCCATAAGCAGTCAAGCACGAGCCGGTCTTGGCTGTCTCGGGCGCCGCCCATCCCTAGCGATGGCTGGTGCCAAACCTCGCCTAGGACCGGGCCGAAGTCGAGGGATCGGACGGAGGATCCGCCGACGAAGATGGGAGGCACCGGGACCCGACCACCCCAAGGAGTCCAGGCCTCGGACACGGTCGACGCACGAGACAGCGGTCATGAGCGTGGTGTGGAGGCTCCTGGGCATGGCACGAGGCTCATGCGCCGCCGCTCAAGGGAGAGTGGAGTAGCGGAAGGCGGCGACCATGTTCGGTTCTCGCCCTATGCCCTCGTCGGCCGGTGCGGATGAGGCAGCGGGGGACGGGCATCAACGGGTAGACGGCGTGATCCCCCGCCGCAATTGAAGCATAGCCCGGCGAGGGATGGCGGCACAAGTCGCCGACGCCGCATGTTACGCGCGCACGCCGTCGTGCATCTTGGCGCGTCTGGATGAGAGTGAAGCCGTCGTCGTCCGATCGTGGGCGCCGACGAGGAGGGCCCTCCGCCAGGCGGAGTCCGCGACGACGGTGGTCGGCGCACAACGGCGTCGGCCCAGCGCGCTAAGCCGCTGGTGAGCGAGACGCTGTGAGCTGCTATCGGCCGAGCCTCCGGGGTGCCGGCACCCTGCCGGGCGAAGAGGGCGCCGCCTGGGCGCTAACATAGTCTATGGGACGACCGGGCGGGCGATGGCGGCGCCGTGCTGTGCTGTCGGTGCTAGTCCCAGCGCGCCGAAGCGGGGGGGTCCTTGCCGCTAGTCTCATGGGGGTCTAGCCGCCCTTCCAGTGGTCCAGGACGGGTCCAGGAGCGGCTCCAGTAGTGGAAGGACAAATGCGCCGCGACGACGGTCGCGAGGGCCTCGGGTCGGCAAACTCGTCCTCGTTGTCCGAAGCGAGCTGGAGAAGGAGCCGTCCACCCACTTTGCATACCCTTGGGTCTCCCAACGGATGGGAAGTAGGGGGTCGACTGGGGAGAGGGCCCTGCCAAGACCCGTGGAAGGGGACGCCGGGGTGGAGGAAGAGGTCGACGAGCACGGGGCGGAGGGACGCACGAGGACGACCTCTTTGGGCGGCCACCTCCATGGGCGAAGAGGCCGGACTCCACCGGCCGTGGCGACGCGGCGTGAGGAGAGGGGCCAAAGTCCCCGCCTCCATCACGGGTGACGCGAGCCGAGGGAGGGGGCGAAGGCGGGGAGTTGGTGACGGGCGGTGGCGCTCGACCCGGAGGGCCCTAGGGCCGGCCAGGGCGGCGTGTCCTCCCCCGCCCCGGCCGGCGGCCGATCCGCTGCTCCGTGCCACGGCGGGGAGGGAGTCGCGCTGGCGCCGGGCGACGGGCGAAGCACCGGTGGGCGACCCCCGACGGCGCACACAACGCCGCGGCGTCGGATCCGCGCCCACCGGAAGGTGCGGGAAGTCCGTGGCGAGAAGGAGCGAGAGCAACATATCCGTGTAGGAGACCCCTGAGACGGCGGATTCGGGCGTTATTACCGGCGACAAAGAAAGGCGGCGCAGCAAGTGGGCTCCGGCGAAGACAACGGGCCAACCATGATGCGGGTCCGTCAAGAGCTCCCCAGCGCCCGAAGGCCTCGAGAGTCGCCGCGTTGCCCACAACAAAGACGTCTAGACCCCAACGGCATGGCGGATCCACACCATCCCACCGGTAGGAGATGCGAGCGCACCCCGGCGCAGCCAGCCGGGCGGCGGGGCGCATGGCCGCCGCAGACGGTGTCGGGGGGCGAAGAGGACCCGGGGACGGGGGGTCGGCACCGCGGTCCCGGATCCGGCGCGCCGCGACGCCACGGCGACGACGCCGGCCGCGGCCGAGGAGAGCTCGGCCGGCCGGGTGGCGTGGTCGGGGCCACCATGGAGTTGCCCCCAACGGGAGCGGGAGTCTCGCATGTCGACGGGCGCCGGATTCCAAGTGGAGAAGAGGGGGAGGTAGGGGAGGGGTGGGGGGAGGAGGAGAGGCTAGATGTGGCGGCCGGCGGGCTTGCCGGCGCCGGCGCCGCCGGGCGGCCCTGGGAGCCGTGCGGCCCCCACGCCCCTAACGAGGGCGTATTCGCTGCCCACATTCGGTCCTTGTTCCCTCATGTTGCGTCGCTAACTACCCACCGACGAGCTCCTTCCTCCCCAGTGCGTATACACCATAAGGTTTAATAGTAAAATGAAACTTTATATCCAACAAGAAGCTGTCATGAACCAAAAAGAGATCGCCGGAATAGGGCCCAACAAGGGGAACCGCCGCCGCCTAGGGCCCAAGGCCCTCGCGCCCCTCCCGGCCGGCCGCCGCCATCGTCCCGCCTTAAACTCGCACGTCGGTTTAGCCGCAATTAAGTAAGGAATATTTAAGGAATAAAGATAGGAATAAAATAGGGAATAAATAGGTTGCTTGTAAAAGAGGAATTCCAATCTATAAGGAAACCTCTAGATCTATCTTAGCATGCAAGTCTCCCTCGGACTATAAATACAAGGGGCATGGAGTCGGTTGAATCTTAAGAAGAAATAAATTAAAAGGGGTAACTCCCAACAGCTCTCAGCTCTAGGCTCTCTCTCTCTCTCTCTCCCCCTTCCCCACCTTCCGCCGCCTCCACCACCGCCGCATACGCCGCTGCAGCCGCCATCACGCCGCCCTGGCGCCATCGCCCCTTGTAGCGCCCCCACGCCCGACCGACCTTTGCCGTCACCGGCGCGACCACGCCGCCGCCCCCTCTCGCCATCCTCATCATCGACGATCGGCAATCGGTGTCAATTCCGCCCAATCTGGCGGAATCGACAACCGGTATCCGAAGACGGGGCGATTCCCACCACCGACGCGGCTTCCGACCACCAACAACGCCAAGATCCGGTGGCCAACCACAAATGCGCCGAGTTGCGGATGGAAATTAGCGAGCTTGCTGATTCCATAAAGGAAATCCAGGCCACCATCACCGCCTTCTTGGAGAAGCTCGATGATCAGCCTGCCCGACGGCGTACAACGATGACATCGCCCGCGGGCGCCGCCAACATCGCCGCCCGCTGCCATGCCCGCTTCCAACATCAACAGCATCATCGACAACTACATCGCGACCATGGAGGCAAAAGCCATGGAGGAAAATTCAGCCCCATCATCGGATAAGTACACAACAACCGCCTCCGTGACGCGCCTCCGACGTCATCCCCGCCACCGCCGCCGCTCTATGGGCGCCACCGACGGCGACGTCAGCTCACAGCGCCGTCTTCACGCCACCCCCTCCAAGATCATCGATCTTGCAAAACGAGCACGCCCCCCAAGGATGCCCTAGCTGCCGCGACGATCAAATCAAATCGGGGAGGCTACCACAGGCGTCCCACCGGCGCCGACGAAAATCCTACCCAACTAGGCCAACGTCTCGCGGCTACTACAATGGCAATGGATAAGTTTTCCGGTCACTACCAACATCATCTTTGACATTGGGAACATCTGGAGTGCCAACAAGGATGACTCAACGACGTCGCCTGACGTCAGCACCGACGTCGCCAATCTCAACCCCGACGTCCACGACATCCGACAACAACGGCGACATGAACAACAACGCCAACATCTTCGCCAACCAGACATCACAAGTTCCACAAATCACCGAGGCAAGTCCATCCCATTCAACAAGGAGCTTCTACCTCTATTACCCATGCTCCAATGATGTCGCCGACGTCGTCAACCAAGACGTCCGACCCGCATCATCGACGACGACGACAACGACAAGGACGCTACCATGGGCGCATGAGAACGGCAACGACGTCCTCAAGGATGCCAACGCCAATGGCGTTCCCCATACGATGTCGACTACTTCTTCACCATGCCTATCATCAACAACAACTACAAGGGCATTAACCACAACGACATCCTCGCGGCCAACCTCGACATTGGCAACCACGACGTTCCACACATGGGCGCCACGGCCGATGAGAACACCGACGCCCCCGCGCCACCAAGGAGGCTACGTTCACTTGCCGACCTTCGCACGATCTACTACACCGCTGGATATTCGGCCGACATCGACAATGGTGGAGAACACCATCAATCAAAGCGCGGCTCCAAAGAAAGGCGAAATCATCGCATGCGCAGCGCGAACATCGTGGTACATAGCTGCCAAACCGGCGACAACGGCCTCCTCTTCCTTTGGCTCCTCTACATCACCAAGGCGCCACGGGAGAACGGAGACAACATACCATGGTGCCCCACTCTCGGTTTTGGGGCGTCCTTCAACGGCGACACCAACAACCATCGCGACGTCCGACCACGGCGACTTTGGCAGCGAGGGCGGCTCGAGCCATACCCGTTGGCTCCCATGTTCCTCAACGACATCTACGCCCAAAGATTTACTACGCCAACAAGCGTGGCTGCAATACACCAGAGGCACCCTACAGAGAAAAACGGCGATCCACCTCCGCCCAAGAGTTCGACGCTTCCATCTTCGGTAAGCCTCACCTTGTGAGCTTCACCGACGCGACGACAAGAGGTACATACCACCCACATCAACCTGCTACCTCGACGGCCGTCACTACCCCGGAGGCTCCCATCCTTCATCACCCGCAACACGCAATTGGCAACAACCTACTCCGCATCATTTGGAACCATCAAGCTCCAACCAGGAGCAACAACTTGGACGCCCGGCAATGGTTATCGTCTTCCTCGGCAAACATCGCTCCTATGTCACGGGCCTTATCAAAGGTACTACAGGGTGTTCTGCAGCCGGCAAAGGTCGGCGTCTCCATCTTCGCCCGGCACACCAACAACGACAACGGTGCGAAACGACAAGCGAGGGACGCTACCAGCGGCGAAAGGGGGAGAAATGTCATGAACCAAAAGAGAGATTGTCGGAATAGGGCCCAACAAGGGGGGAACTTGCCACGCCTAGGGCCCAAGGCCACCTCGATGCCTCACGGCCGGCCGCCGCCATCGTCCGCCTTAAACTTCGCCACGTCGGTTTGCTCGCAATTAAGTAAGGAATATTTAAGGAATAAAGATAGGAATAAAATAGGGAATAAATAGGTTGCTTGTAAAAGAGGAATTCCAATCTATAAGGAAACCTCTAGATCTATCTTAGCATGCAAGTCTCCCTCGGACTATAAATACAAGGGGGCATGGAGTCGGTTGAATCTTAAGAAGAAATAAATTAAAAGGGGTAACTCCCAACAGCTCTCAGCTCTAGGCTCTCTCTCTCTCTCTCTCTCTCTCCTCCCTTCCCACGCGCCGCACCACCTCCACCACCGCCGCCGCGCTGCAGCCGCCATCACGCCGCCGCGGGAGGCCATCGCCCTTGCCCCCCTCACGCCCGGCCGGCCGACGCCGCCGTCACCGGCCGCCACGCCGCCGCCCCCCTCGCCATCCTCATCATCGACGATCAGCAATCAGGTGTCAATTCCGCCCAATCTAGCCGAATCGACATAAGCATTCGCAATGAGGTTCATAATTTTTTTTTCATCTTGTGCGTAGAGATTGTCATGCTTATTAAAAAAGAAGAAGGCTCTTTGGAAGGATTAAGAAATGGAATTTTAGAGCCATGGATCAATATCCCATTTATTATTTGCATATGACAACACCTTCTTTACAAGGGGAGGATAAATGAAGTGTCTCGACACTGATTTTTTTCAAAATCACGCCTGTGCGTATATTTGCTTTAAGGGAAAATGGAGTTTGTTACACGGCTTAATATGTTCGTCGGCGAGCTGCCATAGAACATGAGAACACTAAAAATATCACAGGCTCGAACGGTGCAGCTGAAACCTTTTGTAAATACGAAGAAACAATTGTGCGACTAGAGCCTGTGGTCCCGGACTACGGCACGAAGGCAAAGAGCGGCGCTAGTTTGCTATAGTGAAGGGTCTAGACATAGAGTCAATTTACGAAAGTCATCCATCTTCTTTGGGAACCGATGTCCTGACAATTCAAAAGAAAGAGTAATGAATGAGCTAAACATCTTTTTTTTTCGATGAAGAAGCCAATTACAGACGGAAAGAATTACAAGTCTGCCAAATAGGGCCTTAAGCTGTTCCAAAACAGGTTAAACCGCTTCGCTAACTTTTCCTAATTTGGCGCTCAATGATTTTTTACGTATTACGGGCTGGAATAGCATGCATCCTACAGCACGAGCCCGTTTGCATTGCGAGCTGGGTTTACGTTGCGAGCACCTCATCATCGTTGCAAAAAACAAAATGAAGCACAAATCTTAGAGCAAAAATCAACGCCCCACAATTTGACTGATACAAGGTCAATAAAATCTATTGACAGATAAATAGCAAAATTCATTTAATAATGCTTCTAATTATATAGTTTAGTATATCAAACTTACTCTCTCTCTGTCTTAAAATAGATGTCATTCTCGCTTCTCGAAGTCAAAGTTTTTAAAATGCCGCAATTATATATTAAAATATATAAATATTTATGTTAAGTAATTAGTATCATCGGAAAGATCTTTAAGTCTAGTTTTTTTAACAAATTTATTTGAAGCTTTAAATGTTGCATATATTTTTTTACAAACATAGTCAAAGTTGAAAAAAAGCTTGACCGCACGCTTCCCATAATGACATCTATTTTGAGATGGAGGGAGTACTATAAAGCCACGTGTCCACAAGAATTGGCAAGAGAGTGTGCCAAATTCATAAATAAAAATACACTATCTAAAAAGGAAGGCCAATTTATAATTTTAAACGGAGAACGGTACTCCCTCCATTACCCAAATTATAAGTCGCTTTTACTTTGTTGGATTCATCCATTTTAGTAATATTTTTACCAGCAAAAGTCCTGCTCAGTTTTTGTTTAATACAAACAAGTTAATGGACTAGTTCAACAAAATACTTTATTAGATATGCTTCAACTTCTACTGGATGAGTGTGGATCTAATGCAGAGATATTATTGTATATATAATTCTAGAAAAAGATATTATTATTGTATATATACATCTACAAGGCACACCAACATGATTTTTTCGATATTCGCAAAAAGAAAAGAAAAAAAAAAACACGATTTTTCTGATGTAAAGAAAGAAAGGTCTAGGTGGTCTGGCCAAGCTCAATATTAGGCTCCCCGGCCCGTTGTATCGTCCCAGCGGCAGCGTGTCAAGTCGACAAGGCCCCGTCGTTGCCGGCATTGCCACTCGTGGTCGTCGTCGTCCACAGGTTCGCCACGACCGGCGCTGCCATCAAATGCGGGAACGGATTCGTCGGCGGGGCTACGTCCATCTCGCCCTCAAGCATCTTCGTCACGGCACTCATCGGCGGCCTCGCCTCCGGCAGCTGCTGCAGGCACCAGAACGCCACCTTGCACATCCTTTCCACCATCTCCTTGCACTGATGCCGCTCCACCTCGTCACCCACGGTAGTCCTCGCGGTACGGCTGGTGCCACGGCTCGAGCTCGATGGCGCGGCGGCGACGAGCTCCGCGATCTCGCCTCTGTCGTACTTGTTCCACGCCAGCATGGGGAACCACTGCTGGCTCTCGGCGCCGCCTCGTCGAAGTTCCGCCGCCTCCCGACGATCTCGAGCAGGAGCATGCGAAGCTGTACACGCCGCACTTCTCCGTGACGCCCGACATCATCCACATCTCCGGCGCTGGCGTACCGGGCGTGCCGCGCACGCTGGAGATGGACACGTGCGTGTCGCCGCGGTTCACCAGCCGACCAGCCCGGTCGGCGACCTTTGGGCGCCAGATCGCCGTCGAGGACCACGTTCCCAGGCTTGATATCGTGGCGCCACGATCTTCTGCTGGCACTCCTCGTGGCAGGTACGGATGCCCTCGCCACGCCGACGGCGATGTCGCCAGCGCCCGGGAGGCTGACGATGTCGCCGCCACGGTCGCGACCGTGGAGGAGGAAGGCGTCGAGCGCCGTGCTCCATGAACTTCGTAGACGAGCGCCGCGAGGGCGTCGTCGGCAAGCGAAGAGCCCGGCGAGGTTGGCGTGGTGCGTGCGCCCGATGGTGCCCACCGCCATGAACTGCGCCTCCCTCGGTCTTCTGGTCGAGCTGGCGTGGAAGACCTGACCGCGGCGGCGAGGCTGTTGGGGAGCGCGCCGCTGAACACGTGCGAAGCCGCCGCGCGCGAGCCGTTTAGGCGTAGCCGCCGGCGTGAAGCCGGCGACCTGCCGCTGGCGTGAACCTGAAGGGCTTCGTGCCTGATCTCCCAGAGGAACTTCTCGGCGGTCGCGTGCCTGATCTGGTAGTCGGACACCACCGCGTAGAAGCGCTGCGCCGGCGACGTTCCCGCCCCACGCCGCCGACGCGATGACTGGGCGCGCCTGTTCGCCACGCAGCAGAGGAACAGCACGCCCAAGAAAGCGACGATCGCCACCAACATGATCGCGCCAATAGCTGAAAGAGTACGTTGAACAAGTGAAAACGAGATCAGTAAGGAAATTGGCACGGTTGCTGATAGCTATCCTGCAAGATCAACGCCGGTATCGATCGATCGGTACGGCACAGGACGGATGCTCACGCACCAATGGGTGGGATCACCATCTTGAGTTCTTGACCGGCAGGAAGTATGAGTTCAGCGCAGATTGGGATATAGGAGGAAGACAGGAAGCTGAAATGAGAGTGACTGGTTCATCCAGCGCTGTCGCCGACCAAGGAAAGTCACAAACCATATAAGTAAGATGGAGGATAAGAAACGGAATACCGAGGAAGACAAGCTGATTATATATGGAGTTTTGAATGGGATGTTATGATCCTTCTACTTAATTCAAGCGAAGAGAAATGACGTTGTCTTCAATCAATCAATAGCTAAACTACCCAATCACCAATACGGGAGTGTTTGAATACTAGTAAACAAAAGGTTATATTATTACCTTTCTTTATACCGGTAAACAAAATGCGATTAGGAAAAACTTATCTTTGACTCCAAGTCCTTTAACAACACTAAGGTCAAGTATCAAACTAACTACTAGCATGATGTATATTTGTCATATAAATGGTACTTAATGCATCCATTGACAAGTGGACACTAAGGTCTGAGCTTGTCATATCCACTTGTATCCAAAACCTCCGTAGTGATTGGTTATACCTTGGCCTTGAGGCCTGGCCAGGCCCTAGGGGCAGGGGACTTTGCCCAATAGGCCCAAACATCTTGTAGGGATAACACCACAGGGTCACAACATAGTGGAAATTATATGCATCTCTTTTCCCAATAATTACCATTTTATTAATTTCAATGAAAACATAGAAAGGATCCATGCTTATTCCGGCCTGTAATATATATGTACCAACTCATTGAATGCAAACTTAGGAAAAGTTAGTGTTGTGGTTCTAAACCACGGTCTCGATAATCCGAAAGTGGCTCGTGTGGGGCTAAGATGGCTAAGCTCAAGGGACAAGACACAACAATTAAGTATACTGGTTCAGGCAAATCGGTGCCCTAGTCCAGTCAGGGTGACTAATCCGAGCTCGGGGCTCGTAGAGGGGCGGCTACAAGCAAGGTCGAGAGAGGGAGCGAGCTCCCAAGTATCTGCGATTGAGGCAAATGCCAATATCAAGTGTGTTGTGTGGTGCTAGAAGTGAGTTGAGTGTGATGCCATCTCTTGGCAGCCAAGAGATCCCTTTTATAGTGGCAAGGGATGTACATAAGGGGTCACCGGATGAAGCAAAAGAGAGAAAAGAATACGAAGGGAGGGAGGCGTGCGTGTACTGCAGCTAGCGAGCTGCTCTTGTCTTGTCGTAGCCGCCCTCCTTCGTAGACCTGCGTGGTCAGGACTAGGAATCTCGCCGCTGGCGAGCTCGCGCGTGCTCTGACGAGCTCTGCGAGCTATCCATCCCGTGATGGCAGGTCGGCGTGCTCTGATGACGCCGTAATCGAGTATCTAGGGCAAGGTGAAGTCCCATCGTTGGTCAGGCGTGCGCCCATTCTACCGCCTGCGACTGTGCCTCGCTGACTAGGGCGGCGTCAGGCGGCTCTGACAGGGCGCGGCGGAGGCATGCGGGTGGCTTGGCCAGGTGCACGATTTACCCAAGCCATCATTACTTTTGTCGTCTTGCGGTTGGCGGGACGTGAGCTCGGCATCTCGACGGTTCGCATCCGTGGTCAGCAGGCTACGGACTGTGGCCATGCACAGCATTGCCCAGCTATATGGTGCTCGAGTGCGTATAGCCGAATAGCTGTAGATTGGATTTTCCCGATCCGTTGTTGGGATCGGGGGGCCAGGTGTGATGATTGCCCCGATGCCGCGCAGTCCGCGGAGCTCGCTCGAGACGGAGATTGCCTACCTGGCCCTCCGAGATCACAGAGCTCGGGTCCGATGGACTCGGAGAGCTCGGCGACGCCCTCCTGGTGGGCCCGCGAGCTCTAGACGAGCTCGAGCTGTCTCACGAAGTCTGTGTCCCAACGAGCTTGAGGCGCGGCTTGGAGCTCGTTCGGGGACGGAGTTTTGGCCGTTCGAGCTCGTTCGAGGCTGAGCCGTTCTGCGGGCTCCGAGGCTCGCTCGAGGCGGAGTTTGGCGCATGGGCTGAGCCTCGTGCTCGCGTGGCGCTGAATTGTGAGTTAGGCCAGGCCGTCGTCGGACCTCGGCTTCGATCATTGCTTGAGTTAGGGTACCCCTGATTTTGGTCACCGACAGTTAGTGAAGCGGTTTAATCTGTTTTTGGAACAGCTTAACCGGTTTGGACATCACCCACACAGTAAACATACCTCCTGTGTGGTTTTCCCCAACCCACAAAGTCTTCACATATATTATGACTTAAAAGGAACTTTTAGTATTAAATTAGCAATCTCCTCAAAGTAGCACGCCTGCACTAACTCCTCGTTCCATTGTCCTTGTAGTTCGTCAATTAGAAAATCCACTTTAAGATTTTTTTTTTAGTAGTGGCCTGGTATGATTGGTTGGGAAAATGGTTGTAGAACACATGGTATGAAACGAACACTAGATAAAGGTATTGTTTATTTTACCATTGCCAAGTCTCCATACAATTCCACATCTTTTAATACAAGTCGGTATACCTAAACAAAAATAAGTACATTGCAGTGCCTCAATGTGGATGTTCAGCTCATTCATTACCTTTTGTTTTGAATCATCAGGACATCGGTTCCCAAAGAAGATGGATGACATGTTTTTTTTTTTTTTTTTTTTTTGCGAAAACAGACATGTAAATAAATTGACTCTACTATGTCCAGACCCTTTACTATAACGAGTGCTGATTTCAGTGTTGATACACATCATTTATCCTCCCTTGTAAGGAAGACGTTGTCCCCAATTATTGTAAAAAATCTCAAATAATAAATGGGATATTGATAGCCCTAAAAATCCATTCCTTAATAATCCTTTCAAAGAGCCTTCTTCTTTTTTTAATTTTAATAAGCATGACTATCCTTCAACGCACAAGAGGAAAAAAATTATGAACTGATTAGATATTTAGATCTCCATGCCGAATGCTTCTTGTTGGACAAAAGGATTGAGGTAATTCACCATTATTTCCTTATGGCGTAGCACATAGCAATAATTCACCATGAAATACTAAATCATGAAAACTGAGCTTCTGTAATACACCACATAAGTAAAGCCCATTCCACCTTTTTTTTTTTTTCAACGTGCATTAGCACGTATTTCATAAAGCATAAAAAATAGACTTTCTTACAACCACTTGTAGTAACAGTAATTCAAAGATTACTGAAACCCAAAGCCAACACCTGATCAACTTACCCGCACGAGGTTGTTATTACACAAAAATAAAATTTGCAACTACTAAGCGACCTATGCAAGTGATGAAGGAACTAGATGCCTTCCTCGTCCAAATCGAACATATTCAACTTCAAAGCCACCGGGTCAAGCTCGGTGCCTAAAAGATGCTCAGTGACTCAGATAACGATGCCCTGAAGGCGGCTTTGCACAAGCTTTACCGTCTCCAAGCCAACATTGGGCGAGGGTGGCACCACTCCCAACTTCTGCATTAGTATGCACTGAGCTTGCCTGGTGGAGTCTGCCTCGCGCGGCATGGCGGCGATGCACTCACTACATCGCAATGACATAGGGGCCGGCGTCTGATGCTTGCGCAACCGTGGTGGACCAGGAATGAGTGGCGTCTGCATAGGAAGGCAGAGCTACTGCTCCAAAATTTCCAGTCGTTAGTGAAGTCAACCATGGTGGTGTGGCCAAACGACCCACATCGCAGCTCGCAGAATCCACTGATGGTGCACCATCTACATCGTCAGGCGATGTATGGGTGGTCATGTTGATGGATCGCCAAACTATAGAGGCATGGCCGATGACTGCACCGCAAGTTCTGCCTCCAACAACATCGGTGGACTCCAAACAATATGTTCGGTCCAGCACGGTGAGCTCTGCCCAATCAACACCACCGGGATCATGCTCACCACTAGCAACATCTTCAAAGCCACATCGGGTTGAAGACCGACCCTGGAAGGCTCAGATTGAACACTATGTCCTCCGAGATGTGGTACTTCAAGGAAAGGTGCGCCCGACCGAAATTCCACCAGTGAGATGGTAGCACACAATGTGACGAGGATGAGGGAGGTGTCCACATCCAGGAAGCCCGTTCCACCGCATCATAAGCTTTGATCATATCAATTTTCAAAGCAAAGAACGAAGGGTGTCAACATCATGCCTGCTGTCTAAACGCGTCGATGTGAGGACCGATGTGAGGACCGGACCATAGCCCAGATGGTTAGCTTCCCAGGTGTGGAAGCAACCACTCTTGGGTTCAATCCCCATCGGAAACAGACTTATGCGCCTCATTTTCTTCTTAATATAAAGCCCCCTATTTCCTCTAGGTTGGGTCTCGCGTCGATGCTACATCCAAGATTGTCACGCATGGACATCATCTGCGGCTTGGTTTTTGGCTCCAGATAGGTGCTACATCCAAGCTGTAATATTCTTTGATGATGCTTATTCTCGCCAGCTGCTCCAAAGCTAAGTACACGTACAGCTGCCCGTCGTCAAACTAGTTCTTGCATTGCGCACTTACTGATATCAACCCAATCTCGCCAAAGATTACTGATTCAACACAAATCTCACCAAGATGAGCCAAGACGCCACTATAGGTGCAGTAGGTGAGGGCGCATCCATGCATACGCATCTGAATAAGCTGTGCTGATTTAAATTTTTCTGATTTAAATTTTTCGCTGTTGAGTGTTGATATCTCTTGCATCCTGCAGTGGGTTCCATCACATTGCTAGTCGTGCTCTTCTCGTTTTTCTTCTGGCTGCGCATCCGGCGGGAGGACAACGGCGCTATCCGTCAGATCGCCCGGCGGGAAGGAACCTGTAAAGTTCAGCCACCCGGCAGCTCGCCCGCTATCTGGGACGACTACTCCGCCAGTCTCGGCGCGAGCCTTGGGCACGGTGTACAGGGGCACGCTCCCCCCACGGCCTTAAGCTGGCCGTGAAAAAGCTCCACGCCGGGCGTGGACTGGTGGCAGTCCGAGGCGGAGTTCGTCGCCGGCGTGGTGGCCACCATCTGGCGGTGCCGGCACACCAACCTCGTGAGGCTCGTTGGCTACTGCTTCCACCATGAACCCTCTACCGACGGGGTTCCCGGCGCCACCGTGCGCGCAATGGTGTGGGAGTACATGGAACGCGGCGCGCTCGGCGCATTCCTCGTGGACTGCGGCGGGGCGGGGCGGGACCTTAATCTTCTTCATTCACTCGCCCTCGGGCGTCGCCAGGGGCATCCAGCACCTCCACGATGGGTGCCAGCACAAGATCGTGCACTATGGCATCAAGCCCATAGCGTGCTCCTCGACGGCGGGGCTCACGCCCAAAGGTCGCCCGACCGGGCTCGCGCAGCTCATGAGACGAGGCGGCGGGGGCGGCCAGCGCAGCCGCCCGGGTTTCGCGGACAAGTTCGCGTGTACAGCCGGCATGCTTGTGCTCCAGATCCTAGCCCTCGCCCTCTCCGGGGAGGAACTTGGGCGAGGCCGAGAGCAAGCAGCAGTGGTTCCCCAGGGTGACGTGGATGAAATACGAGGCGGGAACCTCATGGACCTCGTGGTGCCTGCAGGCAATGACAACAGCCACGCCGCGGTTGTCGCCGCCGGAGATGATGGTGACGATCTGCAGCGGCGCACAGAGACGTTGGAGAGGATGTGCAAGGTAGCGTTCTGGTGCATGCAGCGACAGCCGGATGCAAGGCCACCCATGGGCCTGGTGGTGAAGATGCTTGAGGGTGACATGGACATTACTCCACCACCAAACCCCTTCAAGGACCTAGTGTGGGGGGATGCCGATATCCATGGCGACCCAGGGATCTTTCCCTACGATCAGGTAACAATTTTATTTTATTTTCATTCATTCAGTTAATCTAAGGGGTCGTTTGCATCCTTTTATTTAGGAGGAATTAGAACTTATACTTGATAGATTAAGCTATTTGACTTGGAATTTAGCATTTCACAACTGTTTATATCAAATTCATAAGATGAGAGATATGAAAATTGATTCTATAAATCACCATACTATATTTCTACCCGGCCTGCAACTTAATTATAGCATGTTTCACTCAAAAACTTATAGCATGTTGTTCAACTCGCTTCCTCGCTTCCTACAATAGAAATGTAAGATATAGATATCCCCCTTGTATGGCTACAATAATATACAAATACATTCATGTACAACCATATTATCTTCGTTAATATATGCCTAAATTATAATTCCAATGATTCAATTGGGGCCAATGTAATGGATTTTCTTTTATTGCCAAATACTAATATAACAAGATTTACAATGTTCAGATGAGGCACGTGACTGTGGAGAAGTTCCTTTGGGAGATCAGGCATGAGAAGCCCTTGAGGTTTACACAGCGGCAGATCACTGCGTTCACGCGCAAATTACTCCACCCGCCTCGGCTCCGGCGGCCGGTACAGTGTTCAAGGGTGCGCTCCCTAACGGCCTCGCCGTGGCGGTCAAGGTCTTCCACACGAGCCTCGACCAGAAGACCGGGAGGTGCAGTTCATGGCGGAGGTGGGCACCATCGGGCGCACGCACCCGTGAACCTCGTCGGGCTCTTTGGCTTCTGCCGACGGCGCCGTCGCGGCGCTAAGTGTCGCAGTACATGGGAGCAAGGCGCGCCGCGCCTACCTTGCCGGCCCAGGCCAAGCCGTCGGCCTCCCGGCGCTGCGCGACATCGCCGTCGGCGTGGCGAGGGCATCCGGTACCTGCACGAGGAGTGCCAGCAGAAGATCGTGCACTACGACATCAAGCCCGGCAACGTGCTCCTCGACAGCGCTGACGCCCAAGGTCGCCGACTTTGGGCTGGCCCGGCTGGTGAGCCGTGCAGACACGCACGTCTCGGTGTCTGGCATTCGAGGCACGCCAGGGTTCGCTGCGCCGGAGATGTGGATGCAGTCGGGTGTCACGGAGAAGTGCGACGTGTACAGCTTCGGCATGCTCCTGCTCGAGATCGTCGGCAGGCGGCGGAACTTTCGACGGGCGGTGCGGAGAGCCAGCGGTGGTTCCCCATGCTGGCGTGGAACAAGTACGACAATGGCCAGCTCACGGAGCTCATCGCCGCTCCACCGAGCCAGCAGTGCAAGGAGATTGTGGAGAGGATGTGCAAGGTGGCGTTCTGGTGCGTGCAGCAACAGCCGGGGCGAGGCCGCCAATGAGTGCGGTGGCGAAGATGCTTGAGGGCGAGGTGGACATAGCCCCGCCCGGCGAACCCGTTCCAGCATCTGATGGCAGCACCGGTTCTGCGGCGACCCTGTGGACGACAATGATGACCAGTGGTGGCACTGGGAACGGGATCTTGACACAAGGCATGATGGAAACAAGGGGAGCCTAACAGGACAACTTGTAACTCTAATATCGTGGCAACAGATGCTTTTGGTTCATCATCAGTTTGCAGTGTTTGCTTACCGTTTGTGATACGATATTACTCTATCACGATTGTATCGGTATAGAGTTTGGCCACATGTATAGTAGTGATCAATCGGTGTGCTAATGCAATGAAATGAACATATCTGAAAAAGTTGTCTCTCCAACAACCGATACAGTTGCAACCTTGGATGAAGGTAATCCTTCAATGAAATCCATACTCACCACTTGCCAAGCATGAGTGGGAATAGGCAAAGTTTGTAACAAACTAGAGCACTGTTTAGATCCCAAAATGCAAACGGTAAAAATTGTAACATCGAATATGTGGGCACATGCATGGAGCACTAAATCTATTTATTAAGATAAAAAAAAACTGATTTCACCATTAACTTGTAATATAGTTTAGTTCAGATCTTCTAGCATGAGAAATTAAGTGGTTGAGATATTTTTATAGGCAACTGCTCCGGTAGTCCTCCTTTTAAATATTGTGCATATCTCAAAGCCATGCTCAGAAATGGGATAGCCTGAAGAATTCATATAACATGCCATGATCATCATGCTCATGTTGCTTTCGGACGAAATAGCATCTCAGTAGGTTGCAGCTGCTTCAAGTCTGAACCAACAAGTTCAGATCTTGCCAACAATTAAACTTAGAGATGAGCAATACATCAATCCAATAAAAGACAAGAATAAAAAAAAGCATGGATATATGCTCCAATAAAAAAGAGGTCTGAATTACCATATGGTCCTAACAAATTAACATCACAGAATAGTGCATAAATAATACTTCTCCTATGATGAATTATAAGATGGCCATAGTTAAACTATGTAAACAATTCATTTGTGCTCATCTACCAAAAAAATGCTCTAGTTTTGCAATATCTTGACATACTTGCATCTGCTAACCTGCAATGTGGAGTTATTATAGTTAAATTCGCATATAATGAAAGAATTGTTGTCATATTTATAGTTTCTAAATAACAAATTATATAACTATATCACATATAACTATGTGACATCAAATTATACAGAAGTTGCGGGCATCCTGTAATCTCGTAGATATGTAAGATATCTTTGTAACTCGCACCATCCAGTAATTCACATAGCAAGTAAGACTCCATGTATAAACAAAGGGCCATCAAATTGTATAACTAGTGACATCAAATTTTACAGAAGTTGGGGGCAATGAGCGTGAGTGGCCAGTGCATCCACGGCAGAAAAATGGCAAGTGCATTGTGTAAGACGTACTTCTAAGATCGTCTAGACATAGAATGCAGTAGGGTACTCGCTCTCTTTTCTGGGTAAAGAAAACATCTTGATCTTGAGACGAGGAAAGGTATACCTTCACGTGGAGAAGCCGAAGAGGATCCGTCTCCCATCATGGCGATGTCGACGACAGCGAGGGGAAGAGGCCACGGACGGCGTGGGTACTGGAGGCCTGCTCCACTCCACCGGGGCGGAGTAGACGACGTGGAGATGAAGAGGAACACCGTGGCGCTTCCCGGCCGCTACGCACTCTGCAATGCGGATCGGTTAGGGTTGTGGGGTGGAGTTGTGGCGGCTTAGGTGAACCTCGTGCCTTGTGCCTGGACCCCACCCCTTCTTTATATAGCATAGCACAGCAGGGGCCCACGGGCCATGTAACGGGCAGGACGCCCCCGATCAGGGCGCTGATCAAGGCCCATGGTCGTTTGGCCTGTTGGGACTGAAGAGATCATCTAACAATCTCCCCCTTGATCTCATCCTTTATCTTTTCCTTTTCTTTTAGCTCTCTTGTTCCATCATAGATTAGTGCGTAGAGCATGTTTCATCGTCGCGATCAACTGCCGATAGATGTAATAGCTACAAGGCACGCCTCTGTTTAGAAACAGATTCTACTATCTTTTTGGGCCTTTAGTCCTGAGATCATAGGCTATCCCTTAACCCCATGCTGCCTAAGTGCTCCTTGAACACGTTTGGGCGGTAAGCCTTTCGTTAGTGATCCGCGAGCATCTTTGTCGCATACATAGTGGCCTCCAACGAAAAAGGTTCCACATCATCATTCCTTGTTGCCACGGGAGGAATAATCACGAGGGGCGGCGTCATAGTTAATGCGGCACTAGCAGCACAACCATAGCGGGCAGTGTGAAATAAGGCTCTTGAGTCATTGGGGTAGGTGCATACACACATTTCTCCTCAAGATCAATCTTTCGCACTATCACGCTGCCTCTTATCATCTCTTCTTCAAAGAAATTAGCATGTCTCGTTTCCACAAATTTTGTGAAATTCTTTGGGCGATAGAAACGAAATCCTTTCGATGTTTCGGGATAGCCAATAAAATGGTCACTCACTGTTTTGGGATCTAACTTCCCAATTGTCGGGTTAAATATCTTTGCCTCGCCAGGACTCCCCGCACCGTAGGTGATTTAATGAGGGTGCCCTTCCCGTCCCACAGTTCATATGGTGTTTTTTGGCACCGACTTACTTGGGTACTCTTTGAGAATGTGGATGGCGGTTTTTAATGCCTCCATCCATAAACTCACTAGTAGTGTGGAGTAACGATCATACTTAAGCACCATATCCATTAGGGTATGCGGTTTGCGTCTTTCAGCTACCCCATTTTGCTTGAGGTTCGCCTCGACATCGAGTAATCGGGCAACTATGTCTTGTTCTGAAGGAACTTTCCAAAAGGTCCTGGAACTTTGCCATATGGGGTGTGCCTACCATAGTATTCCCCTCCACGGTCGGATCGACCAACTTTATTTTTTAAAGCGTGCTGATTTTTAACTTCACCCTTAAATATCTTGAATTTATCTAATGCTTCTGATCTTTCTTTGATTGGATAAATATAACCATAGCGGGATAATCATCTCAGAATGTTATGAACATATCATAGCCATCCATACTTTTCTTTGAACGGACCGCAAATGTGCAGTGTGAATAATCTCTAAAACACTTGTGCTTCGCGTAGCATTTTTCTTTATTTTCTTGACATATTTTCCTTTCATGCAATCAATGCATTGTTCTAAGTCTGAGAACTCTAATGGAGGAAGAATTTCATTCTTAACAAGTCGCTCTATTAAGCCCCCTCGAAATGTGGCCCAAACGCAGGTGCCACAATTTTGATGTATCTGAGTTCTCTTTCTTTTTTGTTTTGTATTTGTACTGGATGGTATAGTTGCATTCACCTCGCGTACGGATTTCTCATGGTCACGTAACGATAACAAGTAAAGATCGGTAATCTTAAATGCAACAGTAACCAATAAATCTTTATAATAAATCATACATTTGCCATTACCAAAATGATAGTCAAATCCATCATCTAGGCGAGACACGCTTATTAAGTTTCTTTGTAATGTCGGTACATAGAAAACATTTTTAAGAATTAAAATATAGCCAGTAGTAAGCGTCAAGGCAAGCTCTCCATTTGCTTCTACGTCCACTAGGACTCCATTGACTACTTTAATTTTGTCTTTGTTTCTTTCGTTGTTCTCGTTGTAAGGAATCCTGTAAAGAGTTGGCAACATGAATAGTTGCTCTGAATCAATCCACCAAGTGGTTCTAGTATAAGCTGTATACAGGCTTTCATCCTGTAAATGAAATAATATTCTCACCTTTCTTTGCCATGATGTTCTTTTAAGTGCCTTGGACAATCGTGCTTGTAGTGTCCTCTTTCTTTGCGGAGGAGACATTGATCTTTGTCGACTACAAACTTGCCTTCGAAGGCTTATGCTCTTTGGGCTGGAGCTTTTCTTTTGAAATCACTCTTGGAGGAAGAGGGATTTCCTTTGAGGCTGAGGGTTCTTTTTTTCTTGGGGCTCACATAGTTAATGGAGCCACCAGCTAAAAGCCTTGATTCTCTGTTCTTCTTGCACACACATATTCATAGTCTTGTCAATATTCCACCCCTCGAGTTCATATTGTAGTTGACCATAAAAGGCTCAAACTCTTTTTAAGTAATGAAGCAAAAATCAAATGGACAACGTGGCTTTCTTTGAAATCCAGGTCCATAGGCTTAAGCTTATTATTTATTTCAACCAATCTGTTTATGTGTTTTTTGGGGGCCCGGCGTGTGTACATTTCTCGAAAAAACATTCTTTGAATCAACTATGTAGCATAAGTCTTTGAAGAGCTAGTAAGCTAACTCTTTATTTTCTCAAAGTACTCCATGACAGAGGCACATTCTTCAAGTGAGCTCCCAATAATAGAATCAATAGTGTTTTTGACCACTGCCTTAGCTTTCTTATTGGCAGATTCCCACTTAGGAAGCTCACTTTCATATTTCTGTTTGCTGACCACATGGGCCTGCTCTTTTTGCTACCAAACATCATCTATGTCTGTGGCCTCCCTAACAGGTGCCACAGCCTCTGTGGGACATGGCGTAGAGAGGATCCCATCCTACCCATCAATGATGAAAAAATAGCTCCAGCTTTCTGTACCACTCTTGGTAATTTTCTCCTGTCGGTGTTGGGATATCTTTGATGTTCATCATCATGGAGAAACCTCCTAAACTCATTCAATTCAAGTGAGAACATGTGATGATGACAATAACATTGCTTGCCATAATTCCAACGTTGGTCAAAAAATAAAACATACAATACTTTGTGCATTAAATCTATATCACCGTTGGGCGGAAAATAGACATAATACATGTAAAACATCGTAATTAAATTCTGGAATAAAACTTTATTAAATTCTCCCATTGGTTTGAATTTAATAAATTCTCTTTGACTTGAAATTTAAATTCTCCCATTGGTTCGAATTTAAAAAGACAAGACAAGTGTCATCTTTAAGTACGCAGCGGAAACATTAATCATGTCATAACTCTATTTTCCAGAAACTCAATAATATAATACTGTTCACCGAACTAAATTATCGTTGGATAAAATTGTACATTGATTTGAATCAAAATTCAATTCAAATTCATCAAAATATGGATCAATATAGTTTCTAAAAAATTCAAAACTGTATCGTGGATGTTTGGGCGGTGGCGAAACATTGATCCAGCGCCCGATTCGGCCTGCGGCTTGTTAACGTCTTGGCCTTGCCTAGCCCGCCCGACTGGGCCAAAATCGCCCCCGCAGGCCCATCAACGAAACCAGCTCGATCTAAGCCATTCGTTTCTATCCGATGGGCGAGCATCGATCTCGGAAGATCAAAAACCGCTGGCCAGCTCCCCCTATAGCCCAAACCCTCATTTCCTTTCTATTCGAGTGCTGCGCCGCGCGAACACTTTGCCCCTAGCGCCGGCAGCAGCGCTGAGATGCCGTCGCAGCTCCCCGGCCTCACCCTTCTTCTCTTTCCTCTAGTCCCTCCCCTCTGCGTACTTGCCGTGCCCGTGAATGGAGCAGCGGGCGTCGACCGTCCCATGGCGGCGGAGGAGCGGCGAGATGGCGCCGCAGCCGGTCCCCTCGCCCGGCACGCAGCGCTCGCCCATGGCTGAGCACGCGCCGCCCGTCGGCGGTGTGAGCTGTGGTGCCCTTTTCGCGCGCAGCACCGGCATCCTGGTGTGTCAGCGGCTTGAATCGTGTCGATCTGCGGGCGCTCTTCGCCACGCCAACGTCCTGGCGAGGCGAGGTGTGACCCTCTGTGCCGCGCGTCGCGGGCAGCGACGGTGTGGCTCTTTGCTGCGTGATGGCGGTGAATCAGGCAGAAGACGGTGAGAGTCCCCATTTCGGATTTTCTTTGAGTTAGGGCTAGGGTTTCAGAAAAAATGATGAAAACAAATACAATTCATCTCTGTCTACATTCTTTTCCCTACCGGATCTATGCATAGCAAGGCCGATACCATTGTAAGACTTCTAAGATCATCTAGACATAGAATGCAGTAGGGTACTCGATCTCTTTTCTGGGTAAACAAAACATCTTGATCTTGAGACGAGGAAAGGTATACCTTCGCGTGGAGAAGCCAAAGAGGATCCGTCTCCCATCATGGCAATGTCGACGATGGCGAGGGGAAGAGGCCACGGACGGCGCAGGTACTGGAGGCCTGCTCCACTCCAACGGGGCGGAGTAGATGACGTGGTGACAAAGGGGAACACCAGTGGCGCTTCTCGTTGCTTCTGCACTCTCCCTCTGGATCGGTTAGGGTTGTGGGGTGGAGTTGTGGCAGCTCAGGTGAACCTCGTGCCTTGTGCCTGAACCCCACCCCTTCTTTATATAGCGCAGCGCAGCAGGGGCCCACAAGCCATGTAACGGGCTGGGCGCCCCGATCAGGGCGCTGATCAAGGCTCATGGCCGTTGGGCCTGTTGGGACTGAAGAGATCGTCTAACACATTGCAATGCAAAGACGATCGAGCAGCAACAGCATAGCGCTACGAATCTGTAGGTGCGTGTGGTCGATAGATATCATTTTCTTTCTCGGGCCGGAGGAGGCCACAGTTTTTTTCCGTCGGTTTTGGCTCAAACCGAATGTAAAACAAATGGGCTGATCACCGGTCATCCAAACAATGAAATTCAATTTGGGTCGGAAAAATTCTGGGCCTAGGATTCATCGTCCGATGGTTCTCGGGCGTCAACAACCGGGACCTTTAGGATTCATCGTCCGAAGGCCTGCGCCGAAAGCTTCTTGGGACCTACGCTAAGCTAACCGTGAGACGAACGCTTCCCTGGCGAGTTGGAGTCGGCAAGAGCATCATTTCCCTGTAACCACAATTACTTCTTAGAAAAAAACGAGGCTAGTTTGTCAATGAGCTCTTGTCTCGACACACCCTGCGGCAGGGATGTCGAACGCTGCCAAATTCGTCATTTGGCACCATCCTTTTCCTGACCTCGTTTCGATCGGTTTCAGTTTCTTCGCCGCGGCACTTTGGCTGCGTCTACGGACATCTCAAGAAGTGCACCGGCAACCGCAGGAGAAGCTACGCCGTGGTCTCTTGGACAACTGCAGGTAGACCATCGAAAAAATTACAGTCCAGAATATAGGGTACGGTACCCCTTCTGTTGTCTACTCCACACCAACACAGCAGCAAGCTCGTACTAGTAGCAATAGCAACTAACAAGGGAGACAGATCCTGAGACCTCGTGAGTATGGATCTGGTAGCTGGGGCGATGGGCAACCTCGCTCCGAAGCTGCTACAGTTACTCCAAGATGAATACAACCTACACAAGGGCCTGAGGAAGAAAATTCAGTTTCTTTCAGAGGAGCTGGAGAGCATCCACGCCGCCCTCCGCAAGGTAGCTTCCGTGCCGCCGGACCAGCTGGATGAGCAGGTCAAGATCTGGGCCCGTCAGATCTGGGAGGCGTCCTATGACATGGAGGACATCCTCGACACCTTCCTGGTTCGAGTGGAGGGCCACCCTGATGAACCACCCACTGACCAAGGAAGGCTCAAAAGCGTCATCAAGAGGATGGACACGCTGTTCATACAGGCCAGTGCTAACCACGGCATCGCAAGTGCCATTAAAAACATCGAGAAGCAGATACAGGAGGTCTCCGGTGGCGTGTAAGGTACAAAGTCGATGACATTGTGGCCAGGCCTGCTGCTACTTCGAGAATTGATCCTCGCCTTGAGGTTATGTACAAAGAGGTCACAGAGCTAGTTAGTATCGACGGAGCAATGGGTGAGCTCATACAGATGCTATCGTCCAGTGACAAGTTAAATATAGTTTCAGTGCTTGGAATTGGAGGATTGGGCAAGACAACTCTTGCCAAAGCAGTTTATGATAAGCTAAAGTCCATGTTTGATTGTAGCGCTTTTTTGTTCCAGTGGGCGAAATCCGGATTTGAAAAAGGTTTTAAGGGACATCCTTGTAGATCTTGACAGGTACAAATACACGGGTGAGATAAATGTGTCCACAATGGATGAAAGACAGCTCATTAACGAAATCCGAGAGTTCCTGAAATGCAAAAGGTATGAATTAGTTATAAAACTAGCCCATCAACCGGTGCTGCAAGTCTGCAATCTTATATTATATAAGTATATTAAATGTTTTGTGGATAAATTTGAAATGTAGCACTAATCAAATTGATTATCTCAATTCTCATTTACTAACACACAATACCCGTTTGATATTCATTCTGGTATTAAAATTGCATATATGTGGGTTTTTAATATGGATTTTAAAAACCCTTGGCTTCATGATATCATCTGATGTTGCATCACTTTTTGACATATATCATCATCATAAATCAACATTTTGGCTTTCAACACAGTTGGTATAGCAGTTGCTATTTTTATCCGCTTGGTCGTAATAAGTTCACACTCTTCAACTTACTATATCTTTTAATCAAAATTAGCATTTGTATTTTATTAAAAAATGAAATATAAGTCCTCGACTCCACTATGGCACTACACACACCATTTTTAGAGGTACCAACCTTTTAGGATAGAGCCGGCTCTATCAAAATCCCTCTAAAAATGGTTTCTTAGCAAGCCTGTCTCTAGAAATGGACAAGCCAACAGCCTCTAAAAATACCTTTTTATAAGAGTCTCGCCTTTTTCGGATACCTCTTGAATGGAAACATTTATGGATGTAGTGAAAAATTTGTCCCATCCATAAAAAATTAATGGAGCATAGTAGAAATTTATAACTTTTCCAAATGAATTTAGATGAAGACAAACTTTATATCAAAGTTGCAGTACTTGAATACATCTAGAACTTTGTAGTTGATGATTTTTCTGTTTGAAACCATCTAAAGTGGCAACCTAAAAATATGTTACATTCATCAATATATGAATGAATGTTGTGTAAATTGTGACACACAACATTTATTTTTACATAAAATTTCACATTTTCTGTAGAGCTGGGTAATTTACAGAAAATATATAGTGTACTGTATGGTTATTCAAACCTGTTTCATAATAGTTCGTATTGATAATCTAGATGTAGAGTTGATATTATTACTTAAATATGCTTCCTAATAGTTTATATTAGTAGTCATTCTTTGCATTGCACCTCATAGAGTCTTCAATATGTATTTAATTGGAATCTTAGTTTAAGTTATATCTAAGCTTTTTTGCACCTCTCTCCATGACATCATGAATCTATATTTTGTCTTTTATTTTTGATTTTACTAGTTGTTGCAATTTTGTTATCCAAATGTTAAATTGAAACTTGAGTGCTTAATATAACTTTTGTTGAAAGATTTTCTTTTACATTTTATTAAAAACAAATTCTAGGCTCTACACAACACTCCTAATTACTACAGTGGCATAAGCTATTATTTTATCCTACACCATGCTAAATGTTGAATTTGCCATAGTATAATTTTTATAAAATCATAGAGTGCTTAAGCTAATTACGAATATTGATATGTCAAAATGTTTGAGTCAAAATGTATAAACTTAAGTAAGAATTTATAAAATTTGATGTCATGAGTAAGAAATGGGATATGGCATTTACCGCTATCCTACTCTAACAGCTATAAAACACTATAGATGCAATGGTTGTCTCTTACAACGACTTCGATGTAGTTTCTAAAAACTACTGGTAACTCGGACTCGTAATGGGAAATGTTATCTTATTTCTCACAGTTTCTTTGGTGTTTGATGTCACAACTGTTTGAATCTTTATTTTTTTATCACATTTCCTTGTTTTATTTTTATACTAACTCAAGCTTCCTCACTGTCATAGATACATCCTTGTCATTGACGACATATGGGAAACAAAATCTTGGAAAACAATAAGATTGGCTTTCATTGACAATAACAGATGCAATAGAATAATCACAACTACTCGCAAATCTGAGGTCACTAGTGGTAATAAGGTTTACAAGCCAAAACCACTTTCTGATGATAAATCAAAAAGGTTATTTTATAAAAGGATATTTGGTGGACAAGGCAAATGCCCTGACAATGAAGTGGATAAGGTGTCTGATAAAATTCTAAAGAAATGTGGTGGCATACCATTAGCTATCATCACAATGGCTAGTTTATTGGTGGGTAAGTCAAGGGGAGAATGGTCAGAGGTGTGCAACTCTTTTGGTTTTCATGATAAAGCTGATATCGAGCAAGTAGATAACACTATGTGGATATTGTCTCTTAGTTACTATGATCTTCCCTTTCATCTCAGAACTTGCTTACTTTATATAAGTGCATTCCCAGAAGATTACATTATTGATAAATGCTCTTTGGTATGGATGTGGGTCGCTGAAGATTTCGTCCATAAGAAACAAGGAATTGGGCCATTTGAGGTTGGAGAGGGATACTTCAATGAGCTTGTCAACAGAAGTTTGATCCAAGCAGTGGAGTCAAACCATGACGGCATCATACATGGCTGCCGTGTTCATGATATGGTGCTTGATCTCCTCCGTTCTTTGTCACAGGAAGAAAACTTTGTCACTGTTTTAGATAATGATGAAGGCACATCATCATCTGTAAGCAGCGCACACAGGTTGGCCTACCAAAAGAGCACAATAGACGCTCTTATGGGTAATAATAAGCACATGGGGAAAATGAGATCATTCATAGCCTATAGGTGTGACAAAGGTAAGGAGCTCTCGTTTCTGAGCTTTAAACTCTTGCGAGTGCTAGATTTGGGGGCTATATATATGGAGAGCTGGCACAATGCTAAGCATCTTGGGAATTTACTTCATTTGCGGTACCTTGGGTTAAAAGATACAAATATGCCTGAGCTCCCAAAAGAAATAGGAGCTCTGAGGTTTCTGCAGACACTAGACTTGGTGGAGAATTCATTCAACAAAGAACTGCCGTCGAGCATAGGCCAGCTAACACAACTAGTATGCCTACGCACTTGGAATATGCGCGGTTGGAACGGGTCGGGAGGTGTGGACAGCATGCCGGATGGGACAATAAAGAAACTGACATCCCTGCAGGAGTTAGAGGCACAAGTCCGTGTCCACATGCTTTACAATTTGAACAGTCAACTTATTAAGGACCTGGGTAATCTTAGTAAACTCAGGAGGCTCAAGATCAAGTTCAGGGACATGCATGAGACAACCCTCTCAGATCTTCTGCGGTCTGTAGGAAATCTCCACAGAATCCAGAGTCTAGAAATCGAGCATGATTGTCGTGGTCGACGTGATCCTTGTGACAGTGATCTTTATCGTGTAATAACTTGGGACGAAGCAGTGGCTCTACTGCGACATATCAGACATTTGTATCTGCCATGCTTCAGTTTGTCTAGGTTTCCTTCATGCATTAATCCCACGTGTCTTCTCAGCCTCTCCCACTTGGAGTTGACAGTGACTACAATGGATGAGCAGAGTATGCGAAACCTTGGTGGGTTGCCGGAGCTCAGCCACCTTGTGCTCAGAACGGACTCCACGGTAACAGTAACTAACATTGCTACCGATGGTTGCTTCCAGAAATTGAGATCCTGCAAGTTTTTTTCTTCAGTGGTCCTGTTTGTGCTCAACGAGGACTCCACTGTTTCATTTACCCTATGGAATGGAAAAGATGACATAGTGGTTGCTTCCAGCAGAAACAAGGATGAGTGTAGAAGAGCACCGGTCGTCATGCCAAACCTCCAAGAGCTTTTGTGTAACGTCGAGAGGAAATTCCAAGGTATCTATGGCTTTGGCTTGGAGTATCTCACTTCACTTCAGAAAGTTACAGCACGTATCAACTGTGAGTCGTACTTCAGTAAGGCGGAACTGACAGAAGCAGAGGCGAAGCTGAGACAAGCAATCGACGTTCATCCTAACCACCCTAAACTTAATTTGGAACGCCACAATCAACAGAGTGCTCAACAGAAGTGGCGAAGATCAGATGAAAAAAAAACAGCAGTGGCAAAGGCAAAGATGAAAAAACAGCAGTGGCAAAGGTATGTTATACAGATGAAAAAACAGCAGTGGCAAAGCCGAATCTTCCTGTGTATATTCCTGATCTGTCCCAAGACTTTGGTGCATGTCTCAATATGTTATATTCCTGATGATCTTCATGTGCTATGATTTGAGTCTATGGTTTATTCACAAATGTTGATGATAAATTAGGATGGATTATGTGAACCCCCCAAAAAAAAAAATTACTACCGCCATTTTCCTTTTTATGTCTCCTAGGTACTCCCTTTACATTGTCCTTTCCGGCCGTATGTTTCTTACTTTTTAGAAGCTCATACAAACAGTTGTGTCGGTGGTTTAGCCAGTCTTGCGACACTATTGTCCTCTTAGGGCTTCCCCATCGCGCAGGCCACACGCAGCGTATGCCTCACCCAAAAAGGCCCAGTCCACATAGGCATCAAGTTTTGGGCTGCCAAGAATTCCAACGCAGGCTACACTGCCGCCGCTGGCCCAAAGATGTCGTCACCTCCACGTAATTAATTCTCGTTCGATCATCATCTTCCCAGTTAGTCCGACGCTGCTGTGCCACCACCGCCGCCACAAGCACGGCTGCGCCGTTGTCGATCTCCCTCGCAGCATCCGTCTCTTCCGAGCTGCCATCACCGGCAGCACCGCGTCCGCGTCTTCACCGCCGGCAACCCTTCGTCCTCGCCCCGACGGAGCCACATCGACCTCAGCGAGGCCCGCCGTTCCTCACCACTGCGCCGACGGCACCGACCACCATCGGTGAGCCTCCCTTTGTCCAAAGACTCGTGAAATCGACCCCGTATCTTTGGCAGATGGACATGTTATTTCATAGCTCTTCTTGGTAAAATAGGGTTTGGATTTGTTTGCACTTTTGGGTTCAGTCTGTGAGAAATTAGATTATGCATCCCTCAAAAAATCTGTAGAGATGTAATCTGATTATGATCATGGTACTAATTACATTCACATCAATCTTTTTTAGGCATGTCTAACACAAGCTCAGATGAGTCAGATGATGAAATTATGTACCCAACTGAAGTGTTCACAATGGATTATTATGTTGGACTACAGAACAGTCTCAACAACATTGTTAGCCAAGTAGCCTCCAACATCCAGGCAACAATGGGAGCTCCACAGCCTTGGCGTCAACCGTGCACCAGGAGCGTCTACTGGACATTGGTGAGGGTCGTGGATTTCCTGGAATGTTAGGAAGCTTGGATTGTATGCATTGGAAATGGAAAAATTGTCCAGTTGCATGGAGAGGACAATACAGTCGTGGTAGTGGAGCCCCTACAATAATCCTTGAGGTCGTCGCTTCGCAAGACTTATGGATATGGCATGCCTTCTTTGGGGTTGCTGGGGCAAACAATGTCATTAATCAATCACCCCTTTTCACAGAAAGGCTACAAGGGTGTGATCCTCAAGTTGAGTATTATGTCAATGGGAGAAAGTACAACATTGGGTACTATCTAACAGATGGGATATATCCACAATGGGCTGCATTTGTGAAGAGTATCAAAGAACCTCAAACAGAGAAAGACAAGTTGTATGCAGAAAAGCAAGAAGGGGCAAGAAAGGATGTGGAGCGAGCATTTGGAGTCCTTAAACAACGTTTCAAAATTGTGGCTGAACCGTCACGCCTATGGTACCAAGCAGATATTTCAAACATAATGCAAACATGTGTCATACTACATAACATGATAGTTGAGGATGAGAAGGATATGGTTGAAGACTTCCCAGATTTGAATGAGGCCGCTGGATCATCTACTGCTACACCACCACAGATTCATGTCGGGTCTATACCTCAATTTGACAAAGTGGTTGAAAAAGATGCTGAAATCCGTGATTGAACCATGCATACTCAGCTAAAAAATGATCTGGTTGAACATATTTGGGCACGATATGGGCATCGTACCAATATCACAACCTGATTTGTGTTCTTGATATGGAACAGATTTGAACAGAGCTATTGTAATAGACATTTTCTACTGTATTATGGAACAGTTATGGGCACCACTCTTTTTATTAGAGCTATTGTAATAGACATTTTCTACTGTATTATGGAACAGATATGGGCACCCCTCTTTGTATTAGAGCTATTGTAATAGACATTTTCTCGTGTATGCACTGTTTGATATGGATCAGATTTGTAAGAGATTCGTATGTACCTGTTATTTCTAAGAAAATTATTGCCTCTTCTATGCACTGTGTTGGTCCAAATTTGATGTGTGAATTATTGCCTCCACTGTGTAGAAAACTTACTTCTGGTGGTGCACCATGTGAATTTATTTCATAAATGATACAGTGAACAGCATAGCAGGTTGTTTTAACACAATAAAACTGTATGTCATTCCAGATCTGAACAAAAAAACTCAATAAGATTTCAGCAAGTCATTCTAGATCTGAACAAAAAACTCAATAAGATTACAGCAAGCCATTCCAGATCTGAACAAAAAACTCAATAATATTTAAGCACTGAATAGAGCACGTTCTAAGCACTGAACACAATAAAACAGTATGTCAACAGAATAGGTTCTAAGCACTGAACAATTCAAAAGGTTCTTAATTCCACATTACGTGGTCTGATTACAAAGCAGGTTTCGAATTCCACATTTGTGTGGTCTGATTACAACACAGGCAACCAGTTCCACAGAGCTATTTTATATATATTAATTACATAAATATTTGTCCTCATCCTTCCTTCCAAATAAAAGTTTGTTTCTAGCAATGCTCTATGCACTACCATCCGACCAAATAATTGATCTCCTAGAGATATCCCTGACATGCGCATCCTTTGCCCATGGCTCCATCTTAGAAGTGTCCACCTTCAACATTTCAGAAAACTTATCCATCATCTTCTCCCTGTGCTCCATGGTCTTTGAGTTATTCTCTAACACTTTGGATTCCTTGTTTTCCTTAGCCCCCATGTATGTCAATTTTGCAGCTTCCACTTTATGATTAGAAATGCGTTCTTGGAAATCCTTCATATTACTTATGCCTTCATTAATCTCTGACTGAGCATTAACCAATTTCTCCAGCTGTTCTTCAACCACTGTAGTTGCAGACCCATTAGCAGCTCTTTTCATTTTCTTAGCTTTCTTGCAGTCCACTGGTTGCACATTTGGATCCACCTTGTTGGCATACAACTCATCACTTGACAGCTTCGTTCCTTGACATTCAGCTGCAATGTGAGCATTCCACTTTGGACTGTTGCGAACGAGCTTCCACCAATGCACATAGGTGAAATGGTGCTTGTACCTGCTGCGATACAATTCCAGTGCTTCTTCTTTTTAGCTGCTCATCAGACCGCCCACTCACATAAGTCCCTTCCAGTTGATTGTAGCAACCACTGAAACCTGATACCTTCTTTGTAGTCTTGTAACAATGGTTTTTCAGATGCTTCACATCACGTTTACGGTCACTTGGTGTGGTCAAGTTGTATGCTGCAGCAACCTCCTCCCAATAACGAGCAAGCTTTTTGGAATTTCCTTCAATAGGATCTGTAGAGTTGTTTAACCATGCGCTGACCTCTACGAAATAAACAAGATGGTATGCAGTGGTAAATAAGTTTTCACTGGTAATGGTAACAATTATGCATGAATCAATTGGCAAATTCAGCAAGTGCAACAATAATAGGAGCTTACCAATCTGACATCCTCCTCAGGAGTGTAGTACATCCTTTGCCTTGAATCATCATCTGTTGCTTCCACATCGATTGTTACCCGATGCTGACCAATGTTTGCTGGACTTGGGCTCCTAGAATCAGAGGGTAGTGGGGAGCTGTGTGTATAGCCAGGTGGTGGTGCACCCATGAACTGAGGATATGGCATAGGAAATTGATGCGCTTGGTAGGCAGGGAGGCTGTGGGCGCCAGGATGATCTGAAGGAAGAGGTTGCAGCACCATCCACACCTTGAAGAAAGTCCATGAAACCACCTCTTGGACGATACTCCATTATGGTTCAGCTAGAAACAACAGTAGTACAAGGTAGGAAAATAAATAAATCATGTTTCAGTACTACAATTGTAGAAGACTAAAATTCTGCAAAGGACAACATGATTCAGTACTACTACTGTAATATCAGTTCAAGAAAAATAGCATCTTTGGCCATGAACAGTATAAAATTACATACGAGTTTGATGTTTGCCCATCAAGTTATTGGAATCTAATCTTAGATTCCCATCATGAATTATAATTGAAGCTGCCCAAACTAAACAATTTCCATCATTTGGGGTTTCTATGAATCACAGAAAAAATTAGAAAACAACCAGATCCGGAATACCCATTGCAATTCAGGGGAGATAAGAAATCTTCACATATTATGATGGGGAATAACTCAAGTCGGGCAAGGAAACAATTTGATATGTAACTGAAATCACCTAGGGTTGAAACGAACGAACCTGCGGAGTCCGGCGATGAGCAGTGGTTGCACGAAGAGTCAGATCACAGGGACGCCCACATCTTGGTGGTTCTCCTTCACGGTAGGACAGGTACGGAGGATGATCGGGTGGAGGCGGCTACGACGACGGTGGCGGCAAAAAAAAGCACGAAGAAGGAGATGTGAGTCCCTGGCTGAATAGAAAGTGGCGCCCAGGGATTAGAGTTTCGCGCCATTTGGGTAGATATCGCGGGGACGGGTGTGGGACCCAAGCCATGAAGCTGCTGCGTGCTGCTCCACTGCCGCATCGCGCTCTCGGATAGCATCCTCAGCTTTTCGTCGAGATGGAGCCGTTGCCTCCTCAGCAGGAGCCGCTGACAGCCTGCAGGGCTGCACTTGACGATGAGATGGCAATTTGGTGCTGAGTTGGATCTGAGGCAGGACGCCAGCGCATCGCGTTGGAGAAGGCCTTAATCTCTTAAAGTGTGTGTACTCCTGGTTTAGGATTCTAGGTGTCTAGATGTGCGCAAATTCTTTTCCTTTTGTTTTGATCAAGTTTTTGCCTTGACTGGATGTTAATTTTTTCGGAAAATCTATAAGTCACTCGAGTGAGACGGCGGATCTCCTCACTCGATTTTTACCGTCTGATCTTCATCATGCGGCGTTCTGGTATGGTGGTGAGTCTGTTTGTCTGCTATTTGGGACCGTATTGTCGGCGCCGGTTTTTATTCCGTTTTTTGGAAAACGCGCCTTTATTTGCTTTTTTTCAGAACTGGAGTGTTGAGTCCGCCGCCCATTTCACCCGTCCATTTCTCCCTGTCCTTTTTTGTTCTCTCTCTGTTCATATTCTCTGAGCTCCAGCCGGCGACTCCCCTCGGCGATTTGACTTGGCCATGGGCTAGGGTTTGTATCTTTGTTTCCGTTCTCGCTCCTCCCATCCATTCCGCACGACTCTCTGTATGTCTAGGGTTGTATTTGCTTGGGTTGTAACCTTGATTTTGTTTTTCCCCATCGATTTGGAGCCATTGTTGATGTCGTATTCGCGTATGGTTTGCAGATACTTCGGAATATAAGGTGTGTTTATTTGCCTCTATCTGGATTTTTTTTTATTTCTCATGCTATTACTAATTGGTTTTGATTTTTTCCTAATAACTGCAATTTTTTATTTTCGTCATGGCTGGATGGTGATTTGGATCTGCATGGAGGCGCCTCTGCAGATTTTTTTCATCTAGCTTCGGTGTATCAATCTGTAAGGTATGTTTTGATATGAACGACTGATCTATGAATGGGTATCAGCTGCGTCCTGGTAGTTCATGGGTGTTTTGGCTGCAATGTTTGATTTCGAGTCTGTGATGGATGATTTTCAGTAAGAGATAGGAGGGAGGATGATGCCCTGTGTTTTGAATTGAGGGATTGGGTTCGTGTGCCTCTTTGTGAGCAGCATCGTTGCATCTGTTCTGTTTATTCAGAAATGTCCCACTATTTTTTTTTCCTTGTGTTGCATCGTAGCAGGATGCTTTTGGTGTTTTTAGTCTAGATAATTTTTATAGATCCATTATATGAAAGTTGATGTTGTCATATTGGGAAAAATCTCAGTCATCTGATGAAGCTTTTTGTATCTACTATTTTTAGTGCTCTGCACTGAATTGTGTGTTCTATCTTGCATGTGCCCCCATTTATTTTTTTTTTACTGAATTTAGGATTCTAAAGTGTTTGATATTTATGTATTGACTTGTCTACTGTTAGTTGATCTAGTTCGAGTTCATTTACAATGCAGTCTGCTTGTTTTTTTTTCCCTTTATTTAGGGAGACATTTTTTTTTTCTGAATGTGATTCTCTTCTTTTTCCACTCTCCATGGAATTAGAGTATGATTAATTTTTGCTCTCTGATTTATCCTGATGCTTAGTGTTATATTCCTGGTTATGATTGATACAAGTCTTGATTATGGTTAGAGTTAATTATTCTACTAGGATATGTAGAATTCAAAATGATATGGTTCATTGTGATGCGGCCATTTTTTTTTTTTTTTTTGATGAATTGGTGATCTAATGTGTCTGTGATTTAGGTGTTTTTGATTTTTTATCCCGTAAATGTGTTGTATGGCACTGCATTTTTTCGTTGATCTCTCAGTTCCTGTATATATTTTTTTACTCTGTACAATCCAATGTAAATTATGCTCGTTACCGGTGTAATTTTTTTGGTTTTTTGCTTATAGTGCAGTACTTTTTATAGGTCGTTGAATTGTGTTCTTTCCCTAGACTTCTTCGTTTTAAATTTATGTTTCTCTGTGTAGATGGATACTAAAAGGCATAAAAGGCGCCGGGTCGTTGAACATGCTGTTCCAGTTGATATGGAAGGCTTTGCTGGCGATGATGTCATCTGTTCTCAATTTGTTGAAGATGATCTTTTTGGTGCCAAGTCTAGTTCTGATGCTGAGTACTCTAGTGATGTTAGTGTATTCCTTTATTTTATTTGTAAATTATTAGTCTCTTTCCAATTTAGCAACCCAGACTTTTTTTGGTTTTTCCGCAGGATTCATCTGATGTCCCTCGTAACAGGAGTTTCAACAACCATCTATATCCAAAATGCTTGAGAGATGTAGGTTATTTTATACTAGCATTACAATTTGTTTTTCATTGATCGTTTCAGTACTTCTTCATATGTTTTTACTCTTTTTATAATCCCCTATAAATTGCGCACTTTACTTTTGCAGTACATTTTTGTATTCGAGATTTTAAATATATTCATTTTCTTTTCAATCTTTCAGTACAAGAGAATCAAGGCTTTGAAACGTGAAATGTCTATGGCTATGCAAGCTGAGGTTTGGCTTTTTTTAATCCTTTTTTTTTTTTGATATCTATGGCAACCTTTTTTTTTTTTATTATTATCTGGCTTTATATCTGTATATTTTCCATTAGGATAATCTAATTTTTTTTATATTAATGAAACTCCATGACAAATCAGTGTTTGTTTTGTACCTTGCTTTAGGCAGCATTTTTTTGGTGGGGGGCTATGTGTGGGGTCTGGGAATTTGAAATCACTTGTTATTGGTTGTATTCACATTTCTCTTTTTTAGTTAAATAGTTGTAGGCTGAGATGTTTACTTCATGGATCTCACATCACTATTTATTGCTTTTAGTTTGGAGTACTATAATTTTTTTTTTTTTTGTCTATGTGGTGGGGTCTGAGTGTTGTTGTCATGAACCAAAAGAGTCCGGCCCAAAGGGGCCTTGCCCATGCGCCTGCAAGAGGCCTGGCCGGCCGGCCACCGCCATCCGCCTTCGCCCGCGTGATTGACTTCATCATTAAGTAATAAATATTTAGGGAAAGAAATAAGATTGCTTGTAAAAGAGGTATTCCAATGTATAAGGAAACCTCCTAGATATTTCTTAGCAAGCAAGTCTCCCTCGGACTATAAATACAAGGGGCATGTAATCGTTTGGATCTTAAGCAAAAAAAAATTAAAGGGGTAGCTCCCCAAACAGCTTTTGTCTCTCCAGCTCTCTCGCTCCCAACCCTAGCGGCGGCCCAGCGCCCCCCTCCTCGCCCGCCGCCCGCTGCTGCCGCCTCCTCGCCCACAGGCCTTTGTGCGCTTGCCGTCGCCGGTCGACATCACCTCCACCGTCACCTCGCTGTTCATCTACGTCATCACGCTGTTGTTATGCGTCATCAACGCCGTCTCCTACCTCGCCATTCTACGTCAGCCTGCGTCATCTACACCGACTTCGCCGCCCGATCGCCGTCCCCAAACAACCGCCGCCCTCAACGCCACTGCCGCCTCCTGCCCCTACCCCCGCACACGCCGCCATCCTCCTCGCTGCACGTGCTGCCCTAGGGCTGCAGTGCTGTCGCCACCATCTCCATCGCCCGACGATCGATAATCACATGTCAATTCCGCCCAATCTAGCCGGTCTCTCGACAAATTTGGTATCCGGAGACACGGGCGATTCCCACCACCGGCGGCTTCCGACCACCACCAACTCTTATTTTATTCATTTATGTGATATCATGAAAATATTTAACTTCCAACTTTTTATCTAGTTGTTGTAGTATTTTATAGACATCTCAATTTTTAATTATAATGCTTATTGTGTCCTTTATCCAAAAAAATTATTTTTATTAAAATAATATTCTTTCTCCTAGGCTAGCTACCCTTCTCAGTACAAAGGGAGAAGTAGTTGTTTTAGAATGTACCATGCCACTAAAGATATTGAATTTATTATATGAAATTAATATTGTTTTATTACAAATAAATGTCAATTAAAATTAAATTACTAATGTTCATATGATATAGTGTTTTAATCAAAATGTTTAAATATTTTTCAAGATAACAACTTATGAAATTTATTACCATTAGTACTTATATAACTTAAAAGTTAAAATGAAATGTAAGTGTCATTAGTGTCTGGTTTGCTAAGGATATTACATCCACTCTTGATAAACTTATAAAGGTAAATTTATATCCTAATATATACGTGTTTCCTTGGTCCATGTAGTGGAACATAGTTTTGTGTATATGTTAAAATTAATAGTGGCGGAAGTGTGTATTTGAAATTTAGGTACAAAATATATTTGTATATATTACTTCACACTATCTTTCAAAGTACCATGTACGGTTAATTTGAGTGGAAACTTAGGGAAAGCATTATCTTTCATAATTTATAAAAAAAGTATTATAGGATCAGATTAATTATCTTTTTATAATTGTGGATGTTTGGTTTTTCCATATAGGTTTTACTCATTATTCCATGGGTCATTGTCCCCTAACTTGTTAGCATCATTAGCATGTGAGCTCCATGTAACCCAATGACATTATTCTTAAAGTGAATAAAAACTAATAAACTATACATGATGGTCCATAAAGATTATATCAAAAACTTATTTGTTCCAAATAATCTAGGGGTATTAACATTTAAATAAAGGTTGTGTCCCATATATACTCTAGTCACTCATGCTTTATTTTTTTTTTTCACAATATTTTCTTGTTCTAATGTCACTTAAAGTATTAAATGACCATCCCAATAGTATAACCTAATGACATTAGTGCTAAAGTGAAAAATTATATCTAACGGTTAATAAAGATTATATCAAGACTAATTTGTTCTAACTAATTCAAGGACAATAAAATTAAAATTATTACTAATGATCAATAAGGATCATATCATGACTTATTTGTTCACCACATAGAAAGATTGAATCCCATACTCTAATCACTCTTGCTATGATTTTCTCAAAATTCTTTTTGGTGGTCTAATATCAATTAAAGTTTTACTATAAAATTAGTACGCTGTAGCACTACTACAGGAATGAACTTCCGTGGCGATCTTTTTTGATTTTCCGTGGCGGGCATAGGAACCGCCACGGAGCTAAGGTCACGGTTAATCGAACGATTAACCGTGGCGGTCTCCTTGCCCGCCATGGAAAATCTATTAACCGTGGCGGTCGTTTAACAAAAACCGCCACGGTTAATAGATTAACCATGGCGGTCATCTTTATATGCCCGCCATGGTTAATGTATTAACCATGGCGATTTTTGTAATATAACCGCCACGGTTAATTAATTCAGGATTAATAAAAAAATAATTCGAAAATATTATAAAATTATAAATTATGATTTAAACCACATATTCAATAATAAAATAAGAGAATATTGACATAAATTTTGAACATGCATGACAATTCGACATTCAACTAACATATGGACACTCAATTAAGCACTTAGAGTTTAAAAGTGATCACCACACATCACAATTTACAAAACTCGATCGAACGATCGATTGATCAATCAAGTTTAGGTTACAAATTAAGTATTTACAAATCGACATCTAATCGAAAGAATGGTCATCCCACGTATAGTCCTTCATATCTAGCTTATTTCTCCAGTCCGTAGTTCCCATAAGCTCGTTTGTGGCAAGGTCGCCTCGGGTCGAAGAAATGGCGGTAGGTAGCACAACGTCCTCAATGACGCCCCTACGGGGCGGGCGCCAACCAGTTTCTTGAACGTTATGTCGTTCAAGCTTTTAAGGCCCAATATTGTGGCGTGGTTCTCTTCTTTAGCTCGCGCCCGTAGTGCGGTACACGCCATTGCACCAATGTAAGTACAGGGTATACAAACCACACAGGTTGGTGCCTGTAGGCTGCTACCGCCTTTGCATGCACGATATATGTACCGTAAAAATGGTTAGAATATTATGAGACCATTCAATATGGCCGAGCAAACGAGAGTAATGCTACATATACCTCGTAAATCTCGGCCTGATTTTCATTTTGTCCTCGATGGTTTTTTTATGGTATCTTTGGGCCTCCGATCGATTTTCTGGTCGGCCAAGTAAGCCTTGTAAGCCCGCATCACGAAATCCACGGTGTCATGACTTACGTAGTTTGTGGTATGAAATAGTATACAAGTGTCGTGACTTACAGTTGCAGGGCCTCTTCAAAATGTTTATAGAGGCCTTTTGGCGTATCACGCAACGAGTCCAGCCTAAGGGCACATCCATCCTGAGGGAAGATTATCCAAGTAATCCAGTGGCCAATGTGTGCTGTTGTTTGTATACCGGCCATGCTACACCATTTTATTTGATTAGAAATAGATTCCAAGTGTTCAAAAAAAAGTATTGCTTTTGACTTACTTGATATGTTGGGCCGCAATGAGACACCCCTCCCATTGGACCTTCTTCATGCACTTACAGATGTAGTCTGCCATCTCTCTAACTTTTTGATCGGCCAATCGTTTATAGTGTGCATATTGTGCGGCCTTGCCCTTCTTCTTGAGCTCTTCGTTCCTCTCGCTCTCATTCCAGTATCCAGAAATTTCCGCCACGTCTATATACGCTGGACATAGATACACAATTGGCTTATTCTTCGTTTGGGCTACCAATGCTTGCATCCTGCAAGCACATGTGGTCACGTCATTATAGGATCGGAGTGGTACAATTAGTGGTGTACGAGCGGGTAATGCATAAACAAACTCACGCAACATAGAGTGTGACAATGGATTGGTCGAGGTCCTGGCGCCAGTAGCGACCGCCACATTTCGTCGAAGCCTATTGGCGGTGAAATATCAAGTCCAAGTGAAAGAGCTCTTTAGGAACCCTGAAATGAAACTCCGTCACCCCCCACTCAGTTGCATGCTCATATAATCGGTGGAACCTGCGAGTGACCCACTCCTCGTCCTCGATCAGCTGGCCCTTGGGCACCATGAACTTGCCAAACTCAAAGTAGTCTGGGCAGTCCGGGCTGAACCATTGTCCCCGCCGATGGGGTATATAATTCCTATACAGGAGATGTATGTTAGCATCTTCTAGCTACGTACGCATACGTAATATGTCTGGCTAAGTTTGGTTGATATTATCATGCATATACATACCTAGTAATCTTTTTGGTCTTCACGGCCCCCTGGTTCTCCAGCCAATCGAGGTCCTTTTCCTTCTCCGCTAGCTCCGCCCGGCGCATCATCTAAGTATTTGGTGGTCATAGCAAGAACTTCCTCATCTTCTTTTGATAGCTTCTTCTTCTTCGGCGCTTGGGGGGAACATTCAACCTCATCGTCCTTTTGACTGATGCGAGGCGGTGTTGACAATCCTATGCATGTGAATTGAACTACATTAGCCACCAATTAATGCATAGTACAAGTTAGCCATGTATTTTTGTTTCTATACCTGTCACATTTTCTGAAACCTCCTCGACCATTGGGCGCTTGAACGGTGTGGGAGGGCGGCGAGCCCCTTGTCACACGGAGGAGAAGGTGTTCTCGGCGCTGAGCCGTAACGGGGTGTCTTGCCGCCGTCTTCTTCTCCTTCGGTTCTTCCGGAGGTGGGTTCGGACGAGGACTTCCGGCACCTCGGCCACCATCGCCGTTGTTATCATCATCGTCATCGTCGCCACCACCCGGGGGAGAAGGAGGAGGGTCTGCGGGCGCTGCCATCCGAGGTGGCAGCTTCCAAAGGGCAATGTCTTCCTTGTTCCATAGGTACTCCCTCTCCACCCGAAGGTCCTTGAGTACTGTTTCTCCTTGTTCACCTGGGATATCGATCTCCTCATCACCAAGGCCTAGTTCTATGGATTGCAGCAGCACGAAGACATAGTCGGGTGGGACCAGCTCGTTATTGTACCTATGGAAATACCTCTTGTCGTTAATACCTCTTCTATTTTCTTCTCGACTATGTCCTTTATGGCTTCCTCATAGCCTTGCATCCTAAGGTTTTCCTTGTACCTCTGCCTCGTGTGGTAGTTGGCGGCGTCGGATGCCCGGGGAATCCACGGTCTTCCGGCTAATCCTCGAGCCACGGCCCCGAACTTCGACCACGGTGCTTTCGGGTCTTTCGATTGCCTCGGTCGGCTCGTCGTGCTCCCTCCTAGGTTGGAACTCCCCGCGCTCCTTGGCCTCTTTGACAAGCATCACCTTCTTCTCCACCTCGTCGACCTTTGGGTCATTGTACTTGGACGTGCTGCCCACCTTTTGTTTTTTGGGCTGACGGGCATAGAAGAAGTCACGTGCCCTCTCAGGAAGGGCTAGCAACAGATTCTCTATCCCTTTCTCAGTGTCCTCCCTTTCTTTCCGCCGCCATCCACCTTTATGACCGGCATATCCTACCATGTCGAGGTTGTGGGGAGTTCGTTCTTCTTTGCGAGTTCTTTACCCATTTTGACTTGGCCTCATACTCTTACGGTAGTCGTAAGGTTGACGAACTCATCCCAGCATCTGGTTGCTTTATGAAGTTGTAGGCTTGAAAGGGTGACTTGCCCTTCTCTCGCATATAGTTTGTGTACGATTGTTCCGTTAGGGTGCGGCGCTTTGCTTGCAATGGACCACACATGCTTCTTGCATTTCTTTTTGTGAAAGCCTTCCTCTAGCCCCCGATAACGGAACGGGACATTCACGCCTTTCCACACCTTCTTCTTCGACTCCTTCGGGACATTCCTCCGCCTAGGTAAGTGATGGGCACAATGTCCTTACAAAATGCATCTAAGGGTAGAAGCGACGTAGGCTCGTTCGATGTTCCAAGAGTTGGTGAGCTCACGACCGTGGGAGTCCCGGATCTTGTATGTGCCTGGGCGAGGACTCGGGCGATGGTGAACGGTCCTTCCTAGGGGGCCGAGCTTGTGCTTCTCCTTCGCGGCTCAGACTCGCCGCAGACTTGGTCACCGACTTCGGCCCCCCCTCGGATGTGGCGGTCATGGTAGCGTGCATCGATTGCTGGACTTGGCCGAAGCGCGCGACGGCAACCTCACGAGCCTCTTCGAAGCTGGTCTCATGCGGCATCTTCGAGTGAGGTCTGGTTGCCGGCGTCGTTGTACGTTTGAACTCGCTGCACCGTGAGTCGAGGTCGGTGGGGAGCACGGCTTCGTGAGCCGAAGACGAGGAAGAAAGGCGTGCGCCCCGCTGCTCGCCGTGGAGTGGTCCCGAGGCTCCATATGACCGAAGGGGAGCTCGGCGAGCCATTTTCCACCAAACTTCTAGCTTGAAGATCCGCGGCTTCAACCCTGCGCAGATTAGACCGCCGCCGGGCCGACTTGCCCATTCGTCCCTCGGATGGCCGACCGGAGGCCCGGTCCACCCGGATGTTGTAGTCGCCGCGACCAATCGAGGGAAGATCTCGCCCTGTGAAGTTGGTGCCATTGTCGGTGATGATCGAGTTCGGTACGCCGAAGCGGTGGATGATGTCGCCGGCGAAGAACTTGACTGTCTCCTGCGATCTCGTTCGGGTGAGATGGGCATCACCGATCCACTTGGTGAACTTGTCGATGGCGACGAGGAGGTGAAAGTGAAGCCCCTGGGCGACCTTGTGAAGGACCGACCATGTCAAGTCCTCCTCGGCGCGAAGGGCCAAGTGATGGGATCGCCCGGAGGTGCGTTTGTTTGGCGAAGAACCCGGCATCCCGCGGCGGCGTGTTGGGCCCACACGTCGGCGCGACGGCCCGATGAGAACCTTGGAACGCCTTGCCCACCAGAGCTCTCGAGCCGCGCGTGATGCCCACACCGCTGGCGTGGATCTCCCGATGAGCCCGTGCCCTCCCCTCGAAGGTGATGCAGCGTTGGAGCACCCCACGCGCCCTTCGTGAGCTCACGCTCGATGACGGCGTAGGACTTGGCTCGACGGGCGATGCGCCAAGCTTCTTCCTCCTACGGGGGTGCCCCCGTCCCCAGCCATGCTGGGATGGGAGCCGCCCGCCGGGTCTCGGGAGAAGCGGCTCAGGGGGTTCTGCGAGGACCTCGGATCCGACCGAGGCTGACCTGCATTGCCGACTTCCATCGGCGAAGCTCGAACTCGAGGTCCGCGACCTTAGAGGGAGAAGGGTCAAACGGAGTCCCCGACGGTCTCGCGCTGGGTTCGAGCCTCCTCGAGCGTGATGATGGACGGTATACTGGTCAGGCGCCAAGACGCGAGGCGAGACTTGTAGCCAATCGAGGCGAAGCTTGGCGGGCGCCGGGCGCCGCCATTGTGCGGGCGACGGATGTGCTTGAACTCTAGCCCGTCAAAAGTTCTTCGAAGCTCACACCTTTGCGGGAGTACGAATCATCCTCGGGTTGACGTAGTCGACCTCCTTCGCGGGCTTGGTCGGCCACGAGTTTGGAATCCCTCTCGACCGGCGCGCTTGATGCCAGCTCTCGACGGCGATGCGCATGCCGTTCACCAAAGCCTCATACTCGACAACGTTGTTGGAGGCGGTGAAGTGAAGGCGATCGAAAGTACCTCATGCGCACGTTCTTGCGCCGGGTGGATACGAAGATCAGACCCACTCCGGGCCCGTACTTCTTCACCGAGCCATCGGCGCAGAGCGTCCCAAGCACTCGACGCCGCCGCTTTTGGCGGCACCAAGTCTCGTCCATTCGACCACGATGTCCTGGCGACCTATGACTTGATGGCATCCCTCGGGCATATGAGATGTCCGATCCCATGAGCTTGATTCCCACTTGGCGATCCCCGAAGCCTCGGGGCTACGGATGATCTCGCCGAAAGTGGGGAATTTGGAGACGACGGTGATCGGGTGAGCGGCCGGCAGTGCCGTGAGCTTGGCGGCGCGCGTAAGGAGCATAGGCGACTTTTTGAGCTAAGGATACCGCGTCTTTGTGTCGGAGAGGACTTCGCCGACGGCAAACCGCCGATCGCACTTTCGCCGCGGGCCTTCTTCCTCCCTTTCGACTACGACACCGTGCTCACCACCGCGAGTGGCCGCGATGTACAAAGAACATCGGTTCGTCCTCTTGCATGGGCGAGTGAGGATGGGCGGGTTCGCCAAGAGCTCTTTCTCGTGATAATTGAGTGCGGATTGGGCCTCAGCTGTTCTAGGCGGCGCCGACTTCTTCAGAGCTTGTACGGCCGGGAGGCTTCTGCTCGCCTAGCCGAGCGATGAATCTGCTAAGGGCGGCCAAGCACCCCGTGAGCCGCTGCACGCTTTTGACATTCTTGATAGGGCCCATGCTGCGGATGGCCTCGATCTTCTCAGGGTTGGCTTCGATGCCGCGCTCGGATACGATGAAGCCGAGGAGCTTTCCCCGAGGGACTCCAAACACGCACTTCTGGATTGAGCTTTACCCCAACTCGTGAAGCTTATTGAAGACTTCCTTGAGGTCGGGGATGAGTTCTCCCGTGTGCTTCGTCTTGACCACGATGTCGTCGACGTATGCCTCCACGCGCTTCTCGAGAAGCTCTTTGAAGACTTTCTGCATGCATCTCTGGAAGGTGGCGCCGGCGTTTTTTAGCCCGAAAGGCATGGTTACGTAGCAGAATGCGCCGAATGGGGTGATGAAGGAGGTGGCGAGCGCTGATCGAGCTCGTTCATCGCGATTTGATGATAGCCGGAGTATGCGTCGAGAAAACAGAGCGTCTCGCACCCGGAGGTGGAGTCAACGATTTGGTCGATGCACGGCAAAGGAAACGGATCCTTTGGGCACGCCTTCTTGAGACTCGTATAATCAACACACATTCTCCATTTCCCATTCTTCTTCTTAACTAGTATAGGGTTGGCTATCCACTCGGGATGATACACCTCCTTGACAAAGCCCGCCGCTAAGAGCTTATCTATTTCCTCGGCGATTGCCGCCGCCCGCCGTCCGAAGCGTTAGCGGCCGCTTCACCGGCCGAGCCGGGCTTGATGTTCAAGGAGTGCTCGACTTCCCTCGGTATGCCGGACATGTCCGAGGGTCTCCACGCCGAATACGCGTCGAGGTTCACGCGGAGGAAGTCGACGAGCCCGCTTCCTATTTAGGAGTGAGCTCGGCACCGATGCGAACGGTGCCCCTCCTCGTCGACCTTCACCGTCTTGCGGCCCGGTCCGCCGAAAGGACCCCGCCCGCTTTCGAGCTCGACGGAGGAGCTCGCCACCTTGCCGACGCGTGCTCGCAGCCTCTTTCGGCGGGCGGAGTCCTCTCCCCTAAGTGCACCCACGCTAGCATCTCGGGGATGAGCTTCTCGACTCGATGAGGGCGCCGGCGCATCGTGACGGCCTCCTTGTCGCAGCTTGAAGGCGCTCGAAGGTGGAGTTGACGGTGATCACGCCCTTTGGCCCGGGATCTTGAGCTTGAGGTGATGCGTGTAGTTGGGGGGGACGGCCATGAACTTCGCGTAGCACCTGGGCATCCCAGTGAGGGCATGGTAGGCGCTCTTGTATGGGAGCACCTCAAAGGTGAGCACCTCCTTGCGGAAGTTGCTCTGGTCGCCGAAGGTCACGGGAGGTCGATCCGGCCGAAGAGGAACGCCGCTTCCCGCACCACCCCATGGATGGGGTCCGTGGAAGGTCGGAGTCGGCTCGCGTGATGCCGAGGGCCCCATGGTGTCGACGTGGGGAGGTTGAGGCCGCCGCCGCCGGCCCATCGCCACCTTGCCGAGGCGCTTTGTTCCGACGATGGTCGACGACGGCGGAAACCGCGCCGATGCGGCAAGACGCACGTGATGGTCCTTCTTCTTGCTCTAAGGTGATCGGGCTTCCGGACCAATTGAGGTAGGACGGCGCCACGGGCTCGGTGAAGAGGACCTCAAGGCCGCGAGAGCTTCGCGCCGCTGGATTCATACGGTGGGCCGAAGAAGACGACGCTGATCGCCGCCGGCCCTCGAAGAAGACGCCCTTGTCGCCCGGCCGATCGTCGAACCCCCCTGGTGCTCGTCGCCGCGCTCCAAGGCTCTCCCTCCCCCTCGCGCCCGCCACAAACTTCCGCAGGAGCCGCAGTCCATGAGCTTGTTTTGACTGGGCCTTCGTGGTTGGGACGTGGGGAGGTCAGCTCTTCTGAAGAAAGAAATCCTTGGGGCGCCCGGCCGCGACCTTAGCGTTTGGCTTCTTCGGCGACAATGAAAGTCATCCCCGCCGTGCCGGTGCTGTTCTTGTTCTTCTCCTCACCACGAGCTTGACCCCTTCGCCGGCCCACATCGGCGGCCTTCTCCTTGCCCTGCCGGTGGTGCCGTGAGGACGCAGAGATGGCCTCTCGCCCCGGCGCTTCGTGGCGAGGTCGAGGTCCTCCTCACCGCCTTGGGCTTGCGAGTGCCGAGCTCTCATGGATGAGCGCCTCGCAAGTCGCGGCCAAGGTGAAGGCGGTGATGATCTCGCGTGCGGGTGGCGTCGATTAGCTCGTTCTGTGAGCTTGGGAAGCGCCGATAGTCGCTAACAGTTCTCATTCCTCCGCTGCTGCGGTACAAGGAGGTCCTACGCGGTTGCTCGGACGCCGAGTAGGTCCCCCTCGGTAAAGTTGCCAACGAAGACATCGCTGAGATCGCGCCAATCGTCGATCATACCGGGCGAAAGCGCATGCTTCGAGCCGCAGCAAGCCGTGTGCCCGTGTCGAGGTACGGGGAGGTTGCGGATGATGAAGAGCTCGTCGTCGGCTCCACTCGCCTGACATGCGAGGCGGTAGTCCCCGAGCCAGCGCCGGATCCGTCTCTCCGTTGTACTGATGGATGGAGGTGGCGGGCTTCGGAAGCGCCGGGGGAACGGAAGGCGCATCGTGTGGTGCGGGAGCGAACACCCAGGTCTTCTCCCATCCGCGTGGGACTCCGCCCTCGTGCTCCACCGAGCTCGAGCATCGCTGGCGGGGGAGCGCGCCCGCCGCCCCCGACCTCGGGGTGTCGGACCGGCTACGGTCCCTCCCGATCAGCCGTAGCGGCCGCCCCTCCTGCTGCTGTGGATCTCGGGCGGGCGGTCGCCGTCGGCTCGCCGCTGCGGCGATCGTGAGGCTGCGTCACGCCTTCGCCTCTCGCCTCGGGCGCCCGGCGCGCCGAGGGTGTCCCGTCCACGGTTCTCTCCCCCACACGGCGCGGCAGCGGACACGTGGGGACTTCTCCTCGGTTTGGCCCTCCGGTTGAGAGGAGGCCCGCGGTTCCCAGGCTGCCGCAAGTCGCGACCCGAGCCTCCACTTGCCTGCTCCGCGGCCCTCGATCAGGGAGCCGCAGCCGGGCCGGTGGAGCCGTCGGGCTTCTCGGCGCCTCGGGTCTCGGGAGCTCATGGAGGAGCCTTGCTGGTCGCCGCAGGTTCTCGCGTCGCCCTCAGAAGACTGGGAGTCGTTGGCCGTTGATGCGCTGCCGCCTCTCCGCTCCCGAGCTTGCATCGCGGCCGTCCTCTCCTCACCGAGGAGGGCTGCCGCTTGCGCGATCTCGCGGCCTCCGGAAATCATCGAGGCGTGCCGTGGATCCGCAAGGTGGAGCGCCGTTGCCCGCGTCGGACGGGCCAGGTGTCTTCGGAAGACCTGGGCCCCGTCGTGGGTAGTCGCCTGGCGCCATCCCCGGCGTCGGGCACATGCGGCACCCCGGCGTGGGGTCGACCCCGCGAGGCCTTTGCCAGTAGCGGTCTCGAGACCGGCCGCCCCGGTGCCCCCGCCCGGGTAAGAAAAGCTGCCTACGTACATCTCGCGTAGGCCGCGAGGAACTCGTTGGGGAGAGCGGCTGCCTTCCTGTGACCGCAGACGACGTTGGCGGCGGAGAAGGTGACGTCGCGAAGAGCTCTCTGAGTCGGCTCGGGCCGAGGGATGCGGGAGCAGGTGCTGAGAATGGCGTGAAGAAAGTGGCTCGGCCGCCGCCGCGGTATGGGAGCTCGCCCGCGCCGTCACGTCGGATCACCGGAGGCGCGAAGACGGCGGCGTCGGCGTCATGGACGGCGGGGCGTCATCTGCGTCTTGCAATCATCCGAGGGAAGGTGGCTCGACCAGCGAGAGCCAGTCGGAGCTGGGCGAAGTCTGGGGCCCCGGCCGCCGGCACGCCGGGCCGGAATCGGTGGTGAAGGAGCCATCCAGTGGTGAAGAGCGTCACACTACCGCTACCCCCTACCGCGGCGCCAACTGTCGTGGTCGATACCACTCATCCCACAGAACCGACCGGGCTAATGTGTACAACGATGGCCTAGCTCAAGAACAATGACACGGGGGTTTATACTGTTCGGGCTACCGAGCACCTTAGTCCAAAGGTGTGGCACTATCGAGCTCAAACCGCTCGTGATCGGGGCGAATACAAGCCGGGCGAGAGAGGAGATGAGCTCCCAAGTCTCTATGTGACGAGTGGAATCGAATGGTGGGTGTGTGCTTTTCGTGTGGTGCAAGAGAGCTTGCCCTCCCCGTAACCTAACCCTCCCTTTATAGCCGCAAGGGAGCTCACAGGGGTCGCCGAGCGGAGGGACTTAGAGGTAAAAGAAATACAAGCCGAGGGGTGAGGAAGAAGAGTTCCCTGAATTGTGGGCACGCCGGGCTGTCCGGGCTGCGCGGCCCGCCGCCCTACTTCCGAGCACGCCCGCCCGTAGAGTAGAGTGGAATAGGGGCGTCTCCAGTCCCGATCGTAGGTACGCACGCGTGCGACGAGCCGGAGCTCGCCGGTCGGTGTCGGCGGGGACAACGAGCTCGCCTGCCGCCGCATTTCCTCTGCGTCAGTGCATCGCCCCGCCGTGCACGCCGTGCCCTTCTGGTGAGATCATGGGAGCCGTCCGCCGCTACTTAAATACTTGTACTTGGGGTCGCAGGAAAACGCGGTGGCTAGGAGAGCTCGGCGTAGAGCCTCGACCACCGCTGTCGAGGTCATTCTTGTCGCGTAGTGGTTGTCCCTTGCGCTTGTTGTCCAAAGGGCGTGGGTTGACATTCCCTTCAATGCTTTGTCGTGGTCGTTAGAATGATTGACCTAGTCCTAATATCTGTGTCCCACAATTTGGACGCTTGATTTGTATAAATAATTTATTTGTGTCATTTGTGTGTGGAAGGAGGCCACACCCGAGCCCGGCCACACCAAATCGGATAGAGATATGATTTAAATGAGTCAAATAATTAGATAGCCATATTTATTGTTAAACTAGCCCTTGTATCCAAACACGCCTTCGGGCTAGAGCTAGTTCGTGGCTGGTTTAGAAATCTAACTCTAGCTCTAGCTCTAGCCGAGCTAGAGGGATCCAAACAAAGGCCCCGATAGATGGAAATTCTCAATGCCTAGATATTAGGCTGTTTTTTTTGTTTACGCCGCGTGCAACACGACACCCTTTCCGGCCGGCCCATCAATGGATTTATTTTCCTTCTTCGGATGCCAATGTATTAGGCATCCCCGAAACCTATATGGCGCACGCGCGCCACCATGGTTGCCGGGCGCACAGCGCTGGGGAGATGCTCCACCGAGTGGAGCCTTGCATGCATGCGCAGGGAGCAGACGCACGCCGCAGCGCGCCGATTCGGATGGGTCCCGCTTTTTTTTTTTTTCTTTCCTTTCCCTTTAAAATGTAATATCTTTCGTCAAGCATCTTTTTTTCGATTCCGTTTGCACCATCGCTTTATTATAACGAGATCTATAAAACTAGATCCATGTTGATATGTTTTGAGATAATTTTCATGATGACAAAAATTACATCTAAAGTACAAAGTTTTACATCTAAGAGTATAAAGTTTTTATTGTTGGAGTAAAAAGTTTGTTGAGATTAGGGTTCATGGCTTTTGGTGAGATTAGGGTTCATGACAATTAGGGTTCACGACTTTTACTGAGATTAGGGTTCATGGCTTTTGCTTTGAGATTAGGGTTCATGACAATTAGGGTTCACGACTTTTTTGCCGAGATTAGGGTTCATGGCTTTTGCTCGATTAGGTTCATGGCTTTTGCTCGAATTAGGGTTCATGGCTTTTGCTCGCATTAGGTTCACGACGTTTGCCGTTGAAATTAGGTTCACGGCTTTTTCCGAGATTAGGGTTCGTGGCTTTTGCCGAGATTAGGTTCATGGCTTTTGGCCGAGATTAGGTTCACGGCTTTTACTCAGATTAGGGTTCATGGCTTTTGCTGAGATTAGGGTTCATGGCGTTGCTGAAATTAGGGTTCATGGCTTTTGCTGAGATTAGGGTTCATGGCTTTGCTGAGATTAGGGTTTATTGTTTTTGCTGAGATTAGGGTTTATGGCTTTTTGCTGAGATTAGGGTTCATGGCGTTGCTGAGATTAGGGTTCATGGCTTTTGTCGAGTCACTAAATGATTTTTAAATTTAGGGTTTTGGATAAGTGTACTTTTTAAATGCATGCCCCCTACTAGGCAATGGGTTTTGGGGCGGTGTATTTTGAAATGTTTGCCCCTACTAGGCAATGGGTTTTGGGGGGAAAGTGTCTTTTGAAAAGCATGCCCCTACTAGACAATGGGTTTTGGGCAAGTGTCTTTTCAAAATTGGTCAAAAAAATTTTATAGGTTGCGAGTTTAAATTTTTGAACTATCAGTACAAAGTTTATGATATGATAGTCCAAATTTTTTGGACATACTTGTTTGAAGTTTGTAATGTAATCATTCAAAAAAATTTACAAATTATTTGAGTGTAACCTTTTTACTTTCACTTCCATATGGATGTGAAACCATCCCCCGCCCTTTTACTTCTCTCACAAACCCGATGTTCCGATAGAAAATTTTTAGCTTGTAGAAAATAAATTTTTGGCTCAATGACGCTTGATAGGAGAAACCAGAAAAAAAATACGGGTTGCAAAAAAAAAAAATCTTGACCCATTGACAGGAAAAAAGCCGTATTAGACGAAAACATGCCACTTGTGGTGTGGGTGTCTTGCCGCTATTGTTATCAAGCATTGCTTATTGCTATTCATGCATGCATGCATGCAACAAGTATTGTCGCCGGGCGCATGTGCGCTACTAACGCTTACTGGGTGCACGTGTGCCAAGTAGTCTCGCCCTATTAGCGTGTTTTTGTTTGGTGCCCAATTCTGGCTGGCGCATCAATAGATTTATTTTCCCTTTTTGCCTTATAATTAATATAGATTCTAAAATAGTGGACCACTTATCATGCTATTTGATTTTTTCTTTATTTAGATTATCTAACTCTGATGTGATGGCCATCGTTGAGTTTTTTTCTCTTGTAGAAAATTTTTCCTTCGTCAAAGTTTTCCCGTAGTTTACCCCCTCGGTCTTAAAAATAGATGTCATTCTCGCTTCCCGAGAAGTTAAAGTTTTCAAAAATAACGGCAATTATATATTAAAATATATAAATATTGATGTTAAGTAATTAGTATCGTCGGAAAGATCTTTAAGTCTAGTTTTTAACAATTTTATTTGAAGATTTAAATGTTGCACATATTTTTCTACAAAACAAGGTCAAAGTTAAAAAGTTTGACCGCACGCTTCCCACAAAATGACATCTATTTTTTGAGATGGAGGGAGTATTTTTTCTTGAAGACATTTTTCAAGTACATTAAAATTGTGTAAACGTAAGTAATGCATTTGGTACTTTTATACATTGGGCAGACGTGTATTATATATATATACCTTATTTGTTGAGGTTGATATACATTCCGTATAAATGTCTCTTGTTTTATGAATTAATGGATTAACCCCCTATTTTTTTTTTTTTATTAATAGATTATCTAACGAGAGATGTGATGGGCATTGTCGACCCTCCCAACAACAAAGTTTCCCGTACGTATTTTTCTTGAAGAAAACTTTCCGTACGTCAAAGTTATGTAACGTCAGTACATAATATTGTTTCCGTGTACGGTTTTTTCTCCTAGAAATTTTTTTTTCCATCCGTCAAAAGTTGTTTTCTCAACCGTAACTAATTTTTTTTTCTGTTATCTTCTATATAATTGCGGAGGTCGATATCTTTTAAAAAAAAAAAAATAGATCTAATGGTCAATGATAGTTGAGTTTTTAATTAAGGGCTAGATGTTTCTGATTAACGTGAGAATTTCTAGCATTTATCTTTTTTTAGCGCTTACGGTGAGGATTAACGTGGAGCCTCGTTGAGCCTCCAATTAGTAATATAGTTGATTTTATAATTTAAAACGGAGAGCAGTAACTCCCCCGTTCCTCAAATTATAAGCCGCTTTTACTTTGTTTGGTTCATCCATTTTAGTAATATTTTTACCGGCAAAAATCCTGCCCCAGTTTTTGTTTAATAAAAATAAGTTAATGGACTAGTTCAACAAAATACTTTTTAGATATGCTTCAACTGGGTAATGTAAATATATTTGTAGCAAGGCCTTTTTCTTTTATACATGGTACAACAAGGCCTTAAAAAAACAGGATCAAAACATGCTACTGGATGAGCGTGGATCTAATGCAGAGATATTATTGTATACATAATTCTAAAAAGATATTATTGTATATATACATCTACAAGGCACACCAACATGATTTTTCAGATATTCGCAAAAAGAAAAGAAAAAAACACGATTTTTCTGATGTGAAGAAAAAGAAAGGTCGAGGTGGTCTCTGGCCAAGCTCAATATATTTAGGCTCCCCGTTGTATCGTCCCAGCGGCAGCGTGTCAAGTCGACAAGGCCCCGTCGTTGCCGGCATTGCCACTCGTGGTCGTCGTCGTCCACAGGTTCGCCACGACCGGAGCTGCCATCAAATGCGGGAACGGGTTCGTCGGCGGGGCTACGTCCATCTCGCCCTCAAGCATCTTGGTCACGGCACTCATCGGCGGCCTCTCGCCTCCGCAGCTGCTGCAGGCACCAGAACGCCACCTTGCACATCCTTTCCACCATCTCCTTGCACTGATGCCGCTCCACCTCGTCACCCACCGCAGTCCCCGCGGTACGGCTGGTGCCACGGCTCGAGCTCGATGGCGCGACGGTGACGAGCTCCGCGATCTCGCCTCTATGCGTCGTACTTGTTCCACGCCAGCATGGGGAACCACTGCTGGCTCTCGGGCGCCGCCTCGTCGAAGTTCCGCCGCCTCCCGACGATCTCGAGCAGGAGCATGCCGAAGCTGTACACGCCGCACTTCTCCGTGACGCCCGACATCATCCACATCTCCGGCGCGCGCATACCGGGCGTGCCGCGCGACGCAGGAGACGACACGCGCGTGTCGCCGCGTTCACCAGCCGGGCCAGCCCGGTCGGCGACCTTGGGCGTCAGATCACCGTCGAGGAGCACATTCCCGGAAGCGATGTCGTAGTGCACGATCTTCTGCTGGCACTCACGCCGTGCAGGTACCGGATGCCCCACGCCCCGACGGCGATGTCGCGCAGCGCCGGGGAGGTCGACGACGTCGCCGCCACGGTCGCGACCGCGGAGGAGGAGGCGTCGAGCGCGCCGTGCTCCATGAACTCGTAGACGAGCGCGCGCGGGGCGTCGTCGAAGCAGAAAGCCGAAGAGCCCGACGAGGTTGACGTGGTGCGTGCGCCCGATGGTGCCCACCTCCCCGCCATGAACTGCGCCTCCTCGGTCTTCGGTCGAAGGCTGGCGTGGAAGACCTTGACCGCGACGGCGAGGCCGTTGGGGAGCGCGCCGCTGAACACCGTGCCGAAGCCGCCGGGCGCCGAGCCGTTTGGCGTAGCCGCGCGTGAAGCCAGCGACCTGCCGCGCGTGAACCTGAAGGGCTTCTCGTGCCTGATCTCCCGTGAGGAACTTCTCGACGGTCGCGTGCCTGATCTGGTAGTCGGACACCACCGCGTAGCGCCAGCGCCGGCGATTTTCCCCGCTTCCACGCCGCCGACGCGCATGACTGGGCGCGCCTGTTCGTCACGCAGCGAGAAACAGCATCGCCCAAGAAGGCGACGATCGCCACCAACATGATCGCGCCAATAGCTGAAAGAGTACGTTGAACAAGTGAAAACGAGATCAGTAAGGAAATTGAAACGGTTGCTGATAGTTATCCTGCAAGATCAACGCCGTATCGATCGATCGATCGATCGGTACGGCACAGGATGGATGCTCACGCACCAATGGGTGGGATCACCATCTTGAGTTCTTGACCGGCAGGAAGTTTGAGTTCAGTGCAGATTGGGATACAGAAGGAGGAAGACAGGAAGCTGAAATGAGAGTGACGTTGTCTTCAATCAATCAATAGCTAAACTACCCAATCACCGATACTGGAGTGTTTGAATACTAGTAAACAAAAAGGTTATATTATTACCTTTCTTTATACCGGTAAACGTAATGCGATTAGGGAAAACCTTATCTTTGACTCCAAGTCCTTTAACAACACCGAGTCAAGATAATAAATACAAGTATCAGACTAACTACTAGCATGATGTATATTTGTCATATAAATGGTACCTTAATGCATCCATTGACAAGTGGACACTAAGGTCTAAGCTTGTCATATCCACTGGTATCCAAAAACCTCCATAGTGATTGGTTATACCTTGGCCTTGAGGCTCGGCCAGGCCCTAGGGCAGGGGACTTTGCCGAATAGGCCCAAACATCTTATTCTAGGGATAACACCACAGGGTCACAAACATAGTTGAAATTATATGTATCTCTTTTCCCAATAATTACCATTTTATTAATTTCAATGAAGACAAAGAAAGGATCCATGCTTATTCCGGCCTGTAATATGTACCAACTCATTGATACACTAAATAAAGGTATTGTTTATTTTACCATTGCCAACTCTCCATACAATTCCACATCTTTTAATACAAGTCGGCATACCTAAATAAAATAAGTAGATTGCAGTGCCTCAATGTGGATGTTCAGCTCATTCATTACTCTTTCTTTTTGAATCATCAGGACATCAGTTCCCACAGAAAATGGATGACTTGTAAATAAATTGACTCTACTATGCCCAGACCCTTTACTATAACGAGTGCTGATTTCAGTGTTGAGAGCACTCACAATGCAGACTCTATCGTAGTTTCTATCCTTATTTATTACCTCTCTATTTATTGCTTTTGCTGACGTGGCACTGTATTTATTGATGAAAGAGAGGAAAAACACAAGAAACCAAGTCTTCACGTAAACCAAGACAATATGTGAGAGTGATAAGTGGGTCAGTGATATCATGATAGAAAATTACATTGTGGAAGATAGTTTCTTGACACAATGTCCAAGATTATAGAAATCATGATAGTTTCTAGCATTGTGAGTGCCCCGATACACATCATTTATCCTCCCTTGTAAGGAAGACACTGTCATATGCAAATAATAAATGGGATATTGATAGCCCTAAAATTCGATTCCTTAATAATCCTTTCAAAGAGCCTTCTTCTTTTTAAATTTTAATAAGCATGACTATCCTTCAGCGCACAAGAGGAAAAAAATTATGAACTGATTAGATATTTAGATCTCCATGCCGAATGTTTCTTGTTAGACAAAAGGATTGAGTCAATTCACCATTATTTCCTTATGGCGTAGCACATAGCAGTTAACACACTGAGGAAACACACCACATAACAGTAGATAGCATCATCCATGAAATACTAAATCATGAAAACTGAGCTTCTGTAATACACCACATAAGTAAAGCCCATTACACCCTTTTTTTCAAGAACGTGCATTACGTATTTTATTAAGCAGAAAAATAGACTTTCTTACAACCACTTTGCAGTAACAGTAATCTTTTGGATTACTGAAACCTAAAGCCAACACCCTTCAACTTACTCGCACGAGGCTGTGCTTTACACAAAAATCAAATTTGCAACTACTAAGCGACCTATGCAAGTGATGAAGGAACTAGATGCCTTCCCTCGTCCAAACCGAACATATTCAATCTTCAAAGCCACCAGGTCAAGCCCGGTGCCTAAAAGATGCTGAGTGACTCTTTGGCGTAGTCAGATAACGATGCCCTGAAGGCGGCTTTGCACAAGCTTTACCGTCTCCAAGTCAACACAGGGCGAGGGTGTGGCACCACTCCCAACTTCTGCATGAGTACAGACTGAGCTTGTCTGGTGGAGTCTGCCTCTGCGCAGCATGGTGGCGATGCGTTCACTACATCGCAGTGACATAGGGGCCGACGTCTGAGGCTTGCGCAACCGTGGTGGTCCAGGAATGACTGGCCTCTACATAGGAAGGTAGAGCCCACTTCTCCAAAATTTCCAGTCGTAGGTGAAGTGAACCTTGGTGGTGTGGCCAAACGACCCACATCGCAGTTCACAGAATCCGCCGATGGTGCACCATCTACATCGTCAGGCGATGTATATATGTTCATGGGTCGCCAAACTGGAGGCATGGCCGATGACTGCACCGCAAGTTCTGCCTCCAACAACATCGGTGAACTCCAAACAATATGTTCGGTCTAGCACGGCGAGCTCCGCCCCATCAACAACACCGGGGTCATGCTCACCACACTAGCAACATCTTCAAGCCCACATCGGGTTGAAGACCGACCCTGAAGGCTCTAGATTGAACACTATGTCTTCCGAGATGTGGTACTTCAAGGAAAGGTGTGCCCGAACCTCCACCAGTGAGACGGTAGCACACAATGTGACGAGGATGAGAGGTGTCCGCATCCAGGAAGCCCGTTCCACCACATCATAAGCTTTGATCATATCAATTTTCAAAGCAAAGAACGAAGGGTGTCAACATCATGCCTGCTGTCTAAACGCGTCGACGTGAGGATTGGGACGATAGCCCGATGGTTAGCTTCCCGTGTGGGAAGCAACCACTCCCTGGGTTCAATCCCCATCCGGAAGGACTTACGCCTCATTTTTCTTCTACAAAATACAAAGCCCCCTAGTTCCTCCTAGGTTGCGCCTCGCGTCGATGCTACATCCAAGATTGTCACGCATGGACATCATCTGCGGCTTGGTATTTGCTCCAGATAGGTGCTAAGCATCCAAGGTGTTATATTCTTTGATGATGCTTATTCTCGCCAGCTGCCCAAAGCTAAGTACACGTACAGCTGCCCGGCGTCGTTAAGCTTAGTTCTTGTGATTTGCACTTACGATATCAACCCAATCTCGCCAAAGATTATTCAACACAAATCTCGCCAAGATGAGCCAAGACGCCACTATAGGTGAAGTAGGTGAGGGCGCATCCATGGCATACGCATCTTTGATTCTCTGACACTGTTCTGAATAAGCTGTGCTGATTTAAATTTTTCGCTGTTGATATCTCTTGCATCCTGCAGTGGGTTCCATCACATTGCTAGTCGTGCTCTTTCTCGTTTTTCTTCTGGCTGCGCATCCGGCGGAGGACAACGACGCTATCCGGCAGATCGCCGACGGGAAGGAACAAAGTTCAGTGCACGGCAGCTCGCCCGCTATACGGACGACTACTCCGCCGATCTCGAGCCGGAGCCTTGGGCACGATGTGTACAGGGGCACGCTCCCCAACGGCCTTAAGCTGGCCGTGAAGAAGCTCCACGCCGGGCGTGGACTGGTGGCAGTCCGAGGCGGAGTTCGCACGTCGACGGGTGGGCACCATCCCTGCGGTGTCGGCACACCAACCTCGCGGAGGCTCGTTGGCTATCGCTTCCACCATGAACCCTCTACCGACGGGTTCCCGCGCCACCGTGCGCGCAATGGTGTGGGAGTACATGGAACGCGGCGCGCTTTCGACGCATTCCTCGTGGATCTGCGGCCGGCCGGGCCGGGACCTTAATCGCTTCATTCACTGCCGCCAGCGGCGCCGCCAGCATCCAGCACACTCCACGATGGGTGCCAAAGACAAGATCGTGCACTATGGCATCAAGCCCCCAACGTGCTCCTCGACCGCGAGCTCACGCCCAAGGTCGCCGACTTCGGCTCGCGCAGCTCATGAGACGGGCGGCGGGAACGACACCGCAGCCGCCGGGTTTCGCGGACAAGTTCGACGTGTACAGCTTCGCATGCTTGTGCTCCAGATCCTAGCCCCCTCGCCCTCGCCGGGGAGGAACTTGACGAGGCCGAGAGCAAGCAGCAGTGGTTCCCCAGGGTGACGTGGACGAAAACGAGAGCGGGAACCCCATGGACCTCGTGGTGCTTGATGATGGTGACGATCTGCAGCAGCGCATTGAGAGACGGTGGAGAGGATGTGCAAGGTGGCGTTCTGGTGCATGCAGCGACAGCCGGATGCAAGGCCACCCATGGGCCTGGTGGTGAAGATGCTTGAGGGTGACATGGACATTACTCCACCACCAAAACCCCTTCAAGGACCTAGTGTGGGGGGACGCCGATATCCATGGCGACCCAGGATCTTTCCCTACGATCAGGTAACAATTTTATTTTATTTTCATTCATTCAGTTAATCTAAGGGGTCGTTTGCATCTTTTTATTTAGGAGGAATTAGAAGTTACTTGATAGATTAAGCTATTTGACTTGGAATTTGACATTTCACAACTATCTCAAATTCACATATAAGCCTATATCAAATTCATAAGACGAGAGATGTGAAAATTGATTCTATAAATCACCATACTATATTTCTACCTGGCCTGCAACTTAATTATAGCATGTTTGGCAACATATTCTATAGAAACCGCCTGTGTGAAAAACCTGTGTAAACCATGGCAAAAAAGTCATCTAAATTTATCAAAAATCACACATGTAGATGATATTATGATACATAACCTTTTGTAAAATATCTTGTACAAATCCCGACATCGTTTGTGAGATAGCATGTTGTTCAACCTGCTTCCTCGCTTCCTACAATAGAAAATGTAAGATATAGA